>JACEFZ010013771.1:207500-272500 GCA_014155875.1 Cepaea nemoralis
CCCATTACCTTCCCCCAGGGAGATAATGTGTCCAACGTATCAAGCTTTTCCTTATGATAGTGTCTGGGTGTCAAATGCAATGGGAAGGAGTGAATCCTTCTCACTACAATCCCATAGGTTTACTGGGTACCTAATTTAATGTATCTATTCACGGTGGTCTATACGTTCTCCTTTAAAACATATGATTTTTTTTTTTGCATATCCTTTTTATAGGACATTGCAGTCAACACCAGCATTTTTCAGCTGCTGTTGATGTCTTGGCAAGTTTTATGTTCAGTAGTTTGCAATTGCTTTCTGAATGACCGGCTCACATACCTTTCTGTAAACAAACAAAAAATAAATAAAAATTTAAAAAAAAAGACAACGCTTCTCGATCCGCTGCCGAATTTCGCGCAGTTGTGTTTCGTACGTGGTATACAGGATGACGAACAGCGTCCTTAACTCGTTCTCCAGGGAGACCCTCAAACATATCATTACATAACATTATGTTAATAGTTGAGGCATCGCCTTGGTTTAAAGGCTGCCACACCGCCACTTCCCAACACTCGCCGCATACACATGGCATATGTAACTGCAAAACCATACAGGCACACCACACTATATTTCATTTTACAAATCCTAATACAATAATAATAATCGATCTTCGTGACGAAGGGCTTACGGACGCGATTCGTAAGCACGCTTACCGCGTTCGAAACACAGCTGCGGCTGATATGGATGCAGACCGCGTTACGCTTGGTTTTACCGAGTTGGTATGGGAGCCGGTCGTTCAGAAAGCAATGAAAAACTACTGAACGTAAACTTGCCAATATATGAACAACAGCAGTACAGTGCTGTTTTTGATTGCCATATCCTGTAAAAAGTATATGCAATTAATAAATAATAACTATAATAGTAATGGTAATGATAGTAGTAAGCTAGTGGCCATAGACAGTTAAGTCTACCCTTAATCAATGTAGTGATTCATTCATCATGTGCCATGCCGATAAGCGTGGGCGGTCATGTTTCGCCATCTCACACGATCACCAGAGTCATGGATCAGCTGTGTTCTTGTCTCGACCATACCGCATGGCCAAGCCATCCGGGTATTTACTTTTATGTCTTCACCTTGTTCTCCTCCCCTCAATCTTGCCAGTTGTCACCAAGTTCTCCAGTTTATTTTTTCTCATAACGTGACAAAATATCTTTTGACTGTCTACGTCTAATTTACGATTTTCATTTGTGTCTTGCAGAACTTGGTCATTGGTTTTTCTTCTATCCATGGTATTCTTTGCATCTTCCTCAGAAACTACAATGCCACATTCATTAGATGTTTTTCAGCTTGTCTACTCATTATCCATGCTTCACATCCATACAAACGTGCAGGCTGTATGTAGCACCTCAACACTCTTTTTCTCATTGCAAATGACATCTTTTTATTGGTTAGTATATTTTCCATCTAACCAATCTTCTAATAGGCTACCTTCGCCATGACGATTCTTGTTCTAATCTTTTCAAGACATCTCCCATCAGATGTTATGACTGTTCTAATCTCTTCAAGACATCTCCCATCAGATGTTATGACTGTTCAGAGATAACTGCACTGATTTACTTGTTTATGAGAATTCCTATTTACTGGTATATTGCAGTGTTGTATGTCCTTCGTCACAGTGACTACCATAATCTGTGTCTTGTTACAATTTAATTCCAGCCCCAGTTGTTTACTGTGTGCAACAACCCCATCTATTAAATGTCGTGATACAAGAACATAAACTACATTTTTAGCTAAGGACATTTGGGAGCGGCTAGCCGAGTGGCTAGAATGACGGATTCTCCTTAGGGAGACCCAGGTTCGAATCCTCGGTGCGGGGTGGATTTTTTTTTCTGTCGGGAGCAAAAACAAAAACTCTAACCTGCACAATTCGCGGCGACTGCAGGCCGGACAAGATGTTGTTTAATGATAACACATGTTTAATGTGACACATGTTTAATGTGTTCAGTAACACACAATGCACAACATGAATTGGATGCATCATCTAATACAGTCCAAGATTGCCTTTATTTCTTGAATCCTGATATGTTTATCTTAATCTTCTAGCTTCTCTTTCAGACTTCAGAAGTGTCAAGATATCACCCTCACGAACTGGTCCTTTCGCATTGCGAACTTTAAATAATAATAATAATAATAATAATAATAATAATAATTTGGAACCACTATACTCGAATTTCGCTCTCGTTTGAGCTCGTCTTTAGTGCATATCCTTGACCGGACCCGGAAACAAACCCCGGATCACTGGCATATGACGCGGGTGTGTAACCCTTGACCACGGGGTACACGCTAGACGCAATCAAATTCTCACACTAGAATATCACAACGTCACTCATCCTAGGTTATAGCTCAGAATTTGCCCAATCGCCGCGATTGACATCCGTCATTCGATGTGGCCCCGAATGCTCAGGTCTTCTCCGCTGGCAAGGCTCACCAGGCTGCCTTAAGTCGAGCTAGCAATAATCAAATTGATTTATTTGGTTGTTTCGAGATTTGAGATTTAAAGACTGAGCAAAACCCACAACTGGCAACGCTGATCATATTCCGGTACGAACCTATGGCCTTGTCCACGTCAATTTGGAAGCACTATACTCGAGTTTCGCTCCTTCGGTCCACTACTTACCAGCTCAAACGAGAGCGTAACTCGTTATATATATATATATGCCTGTCTCGGAAAAGTTGTAACATCTGATGCAGAGATTAGATCAAGAATTGCCATGGCACAGGTGGCGTTCTGCAAAATAGAAAACATTCTTACCAACAAAAAGTTGTTAACTGCAGTGAGAAAAAGAGTGCTGGAGTGCTATATGAAACCCATATTTTTGTATGCGTGTGAAACATGGACAATTAGTGGACAAACTGAGAAACATCTAATGGCGGTGGAAATGTGGCTTTTGAGAAAAATGCAAAGAATACCGTGGACTGACAGAAAATCAAATGAGACAGTCTTTCAATAGACAAATGAAAAACGGGGATTGATTGGAGAAATTAGACGTAGACAGTCAAGATTGTTAGGACATTTTATGAGGACAACTGGCAAGCTTGATGGCAAGTGAACAGCCATGAATGCCCGCCCACCGGCATGGCACTTGATGATGATGAGTTCCCACTATGTTTCTTTCTACACTTTGACTTTAGCCAAAATGCAGTGAAACAATCCAAAGTGCTGAATATTAAGGATTTGTGGCCGTTTTCAGGCCTGACAAAAATACAGTTTAAAAGGGACATTTGGACTATTTTAGAAAGGTAAAAATAGATGTAGTATCGTGAAGCAATATTTACAATGTGATGCAAAATTCTCACGCATGTAAAATAAAGCCTTTGCTTTTACAAAGTCGTTAAGGAAAACTTACAATTATTATTCTTTATTTATGGTGTATATAAGTGTCAGTAAGTAGTTATTTTTGTAGACATTTTATTTAAAATATGAGATAAATGTTACATTTATTAAATCACATTTATGTTACATACAGTAATGTACCTTATCGAAAAATAAAATTTTTATTATGTCCCTTCCCACTATTTTAATTACTTGTCTTCCGTTTCATGTAGTTTAATGTCGTACAAAACAGTGTGTTTTTACAAGGTGCAATGTGTGTTGCCCTTTACATTTGCAAATACAACCAGAACCCATACGTCAAATGCAACAAGATTCACTTAATATTTGTGTAATGGCTGCATACTGTTTATTATTATTCTGAAACGGCAAATGTAGCGATGCTTGAATTCATATTGATAAATTGTTGTTTTCGGTAATTGCAATTCCAGAAGAAAAAAAACGTACACTATCTTCTAGAATTACACAACCGAATCTTCATAAATTCTCCAGTTCAAAAGATTGACTTAAGTGAATGTTTAAGATTGCTGAATGTTGTATATGAAAAAGGTGTTATTTGTGTTTGTCCAATGTGCATCGATTTTTTTTTACGACTTCGATTATAACATTACCCCTACCCCGTTCAACCTCAAGGAGAAGTTATATTAGGGTCAATCCCTGGCTCATATTAATAATCCCGTGACTGAGCAGACAACAAATAGCAACTGTCCATGGTTTTACCCTCAACAGCTTTTAAATTTGAAGGTGATGGCTGTCCAAATAGGGTAATGACTTGGGAATAAGTTTTAATTTATTTTTATAAGAATCGAGATTCCTCCAGGGTCATAGCCATCCCATCGGGTCCCACTCCATGTTTGCCATGCGAATGACCGCTTCTGCTGGTGGCCCTGGCAAGATCAAGTGCAGATACTACATTTTGACCTTAGCCAAAAGACAGAGAAGCCAGACCCACTCTTTTATAATGGTTTACGGCTTGACACGTGTCCATCACATTTTCGTTTTTCTGGATGAAATAATAATATTAATAATTATAATAGCAATGTTGAAAAACAGCGATAATTATATTCATCATATGTTAAGTTTCAATTTAAAAATAATGAGGGGTTAATTAAGCATTGTCTTTTAACATAGCTGTGAAAATGTGTGTTTGTGTGTTCTGATTATTAAAACTTTGCTTACTATTTTTAGGGTTCAGGGTTTCCCGGGGGAAGAGCCATCCATGAGGTTCCTAGTCCTTGTATATGTTCCCCAGGAGCAAAATCCGCCCATGAGGTTCCAAGTCCCTGTATTTGTTCACCAGGAGCAAGAGATGCGCGATGAGGTTCAAAGTCCCTGAATGTGTTCACCAGGAGCAAGAGATGTGCGATGCGGTACCAAGTCCCTGTATGTCATTGTGATGACGTCCTGTACTGGTGGCCTTGGTCAGATCAAGTGCAGACCTTTAATTACTCTCGTGATACAAGAATCTCGGGGTCGGTATCTTCTACGATACAAAGATGTGTGTCAGCGGGGCATGATTGATACAGGCATTGATATTGCACCTTCGGAGCAAGTAGCCGCTGATCGTGTTCCATGGAGGGCAAAGATCAGAAATGGAATTAAGACAAAGGAGAAATGATTGCAGATAAGTCACACACTGAGCGTGTCAGACGTAAGATGGTGCGTGATGGGTGAAGTGTCCATGTATTCACATGCATCCATTGTGGACGAACATTTATAGCGCGAATTCGTCTGATTATTCACATTAGCATGGGTTGTAGTTATTATGCCTTCTGGAAGCACAATGTCACAAACTATTGTCTGTCAAGTCGGCCAGGTGCCAGTCAGTCAGATACAGGAACAATCCAAAGTAATGAATTTAATAATTTTTGACCTTTTACAAGCCAGACCCATTTTTTTCCATATTTCCACTGTTTACGACTTCTTGTTCTCCGTACTTTTCTTTATGATATAAGCCGAACAGGTGCATATGAGATTAACCTACTTGGTTTCTAACATTAAAAAAAATGATAATGCATACAGATAAAACGAATATGGAGAAAGAAATATATGTTAATGAGGAAAAATTGAAGGTGGTGGACAATTTCGAACATCCTGGATCATTAATTACCAGCAATGGTGACACTAGCTGTAGAGTGGCACAGACAGAACTACAAAAATTAGATTTTTAAGAGCGTGCATCTTTCCCATTGCAAGATTTGCATGTGAGACATGGTCACTTACTAAACAAGCTGAACAGCGCATAAATGCCTTTGAATACAAATGTTATAGACGGGTTCTAAGATTATCTTGGATACAGAAAAGAACAAATGCATCCATGCGACAAAAGCTGAATACTGAAGAAGGTTGGCTGCTAAAGACGATAAAATAAAGAAAATTGAAATATTGTGGTTACTTGAAACGCCATGAAAATTTGGAGAGATCAATAAAAGAGGGGTATATGCCCGGGAAGAGAAGAAGAGGAAGGCCAAAAAGAAGATGGGTGCAGGATGTTGTGGATGACTCCAAATCGGTGTATCGGACGCGGGACATATTGCTTATGACCGAAAAGTTGTCCGGAAGGTTGTAATGGAAGCGAGGTTCTACATAGGACATGCTACTGAATGAATCAATGAATCTCTTTCTATAGTTCAAATGGCTCCTTGATTATCTATGTGAGCAAGATCGGTCCACACTTGTGTTCAACTCCCAACACTAGATTCCAGGCTGTGTACTTTTCGATTCAGTACCACAAGTACTCAGTTGACTTTCATAACCAACACTTTAAACTAAATGCTCACAATAGCATTGCCTGTACACACTGACTTCCGTTTGGCAGATTTTAAATAATGGTGGCCTAGATTTATGTTCCATCAGGACTTCCCTCTGAGCCTGACTAAAATTGAGTACACTGTCAAACTCTGAATGAACACAAACTCTGCGATAACATGCATCTTTAAAACATGAAACATGCTCATATGGCAGGAAGGACAACTTATTGTCTAGAGTAAATTCCCCTTGCCTGCTCCGTGGCGAAGGTGTTACGGACGCAGTTCGTAATCCCGCATGCCAGCTTTCCAAAACAAAACTGCGGGCTATTTGGCAGCAGACCGCCTTGCTTTGGTTTTTTACGAAATGCTTAAGATAAATACTACAATTATTTAAATCACATAATACATGCGGGGAAAGCACGACATGAGGAATTCTGATCGTCAGCAGTAGCCCCCTTCCCAGAATGTTTCGGCCATTTTACCTTCTTGACTCTCTCTAGGGGAGGGCCCGCCCGGATCATGACTCCAGGAGCTTTTTTCCCTGCCGTGTGAGACGTTCGATCGTTTATTCTGTCCTTGCGTTGTTATGTGTTTGTCCCATACCTGCGATTATGTCTGCTCCCAAGCCTCCCCTGCCTCCAGGAGGAGAGTTTTATACACCCGATGCTTCGTGCCCTCATACACCTCCATACACCTGTGGCCGTGGGAGGCCAGCTTCTTCCCTTGCCACTGCTTCTGTTGCCTCCGTTGTCGTGTTTCTTCTTCGTGCCCCGTTCACGGCATTCACTCTGGGATGCCGGATCTCCCTCTGGGTTCATCTGATCCTCTCTTGGTCTCTGCTGCGGAGTGTTGAGAAACGATATTTTTGTGTTCTTTGTTTTAAATTTTAAAATATGTTTAATATGTTCAGCAACAAATAATGCACAAATTGAATTGAATGCATCATCTAATAAAGTCCAAGATTGCCTTCATTTCTTGAGTAAATGATGATATCTTCATCTTTATTTTCTAGCTTCTCTTTCAGATTTCAGAAGAGTCAGGATGTCACCTTCACGAGCTGGTCCTTTCAAATTGCGAATACTTGATCTATTGGAGTCGTCCAAGAACTCGACTCGCACATGTGTGCACTGTCCCTGGGATCAGGTAAGTCCAAGGACCTTCAGGACTTTAGCCATTGTGACTGGCTGTATCTTGTCCATGATGACTCGTTATATAGAATAATACCTGCGCCACATAGGGCTCACAATATGGAACTTAAAGTCTTACAAGTTCAAAGGATCGACTTAATTGATGTCTACTTTGTTGTCGCGCCCGCTATATTTTCTTTGACAAACTGATTATTTCATCTCACGGTTTTTATGAATTCGTTAATTTGAAAGAGACAATATGTTTTCTTTGGTCATGTGATGAGAAGAGACGTATTTAAAAACATCGTTTCAACTGGACAGATCAAAGGAAAAGAGGCAGAAACAGAAACAGAGATATTTTGCTGAGTAGACTGAGACGGTGGCATGGAGAAATATCATAAGCAGATTTGACTCAGTACACCATAGACCGAGATCTGTGGAGAGACATGAACGCCTACGCCAGCTGGCAGGGCACTTGATGATGATGATGATGACGACGACGATGATGATGATGATGATGATGATGATGATATGATGATGATGATGATATGATGATGATGATGATGATGATGATGATGATGATGATGATGATGATGATGATGATGATGATTGATGATGATGATGATGATGATGATGATGATGATGATGATGATGATGATGATGATGATGATGATGATGATGATGATGATGATGATGATGATGATGATGATGGTGATGATGATGATGATCTCTGCTCTGTCCTGCTAATTCCTTGGATCCTACAATATCACCACATCTCAAAACATTCCACTGGACCTTAGAAGACCCAAGATGAGAACCAGATCCTACATTGGGCAAGACTTTCCCGTGACTCTACGTGTCACGGTTTACAAGTGTTCAGTCTTTTTAACGTTCCCAGATGTGAAGCTCAGCTACGCACCGGTATTAGACTGGTAGCTCCTGCGCTTGGAGAAGCGATGGGAAGCCATGCAAGACAGTCCACTTAAGGTGGTAACTGTATCGAGAAAGAAATATCTCTTCATTAGCTCTTGCCTGGGCTCAGATGAAGCTGAACATCCACACATCGAGCTCAAAACTTGGTACAGAAGACTTCCAGCGGTCTTCCCGCCATTCATTCATTCATTCAGTAGTATATCCTTAGTAGGCCTTTGCTCCCATAACAACATTCAGGAAAACTTCCCGGAGATTATCCACGACATCTTGCACCCATCTTCTCTTTGGCCTTCCTCTTCCTCTCTTCCCCGGCATATACCCCTCCACTATTGTTCTCTCCAAACTTTCATGAGGTTTAAAGTCCCGCCAGCCAGGCTATCAGTAAACCAACAATCCAATCAACTAACCAATCAAACAACATCGCAATCACTCAATCAACTAACCAATCAACAAACATTGCAATCAATCAACCAGCAACCCAATCAATCAAAAATAAATCTACCGATCTGTCGATTAACCAACCAACTAATCAATCAATCGATTATTCAACCATTGAACAAATCAACTAATATAGCCACCAATCAACCAACCACCCAATTACTCAAGCCACCAATCAAACAAAGAACTAGTCAACCAAACAGTCCCCAAATTAATCAACCTAGCAAACAATGATTCAACCAACCAACCTATCAACTAACTATTACACCAATCAACAAACAAATCAACAAACCAATCACCACCAAACGAACCAATCAACCATTTACCCGACCAACATCTTCCTGTCTTCTTTATCTTGCTTATCTGCCGTAAATTTATATCTGGTCGAAACCTACTTTCTGTTTGGCGCTGAATATATTAACAACTAATATCACAACAAAATGAAGAAACCACATTCAGGTTGTTCATAAGACACGTCTTTCCTGTTGTGGACCATTTTGTAAACACTAAAGAAGACAATCGAGGATTATCTGATTCAGTGCTGAAGGATAATACATCGCCACATGTCACTTTTCGTTTAGACAGAAGGACGATATATCGCCATACTAGGGTTACCGTGTTATTTGTTTCGTTTTTCGGTATCTTCCACAATTTTAGTGCTCAATGAATGGAAATTTACATTACAATACTTGTTCATTGTGCGCCATGTTTGGTCCAAACCGACGTTTTGCTTGGCACTGAATCAGTTAAAGTTGCAGAAATAGTATTCGAATGCCGTGGACCAGGAAGAAGACAAATACTGATATACTTCAAGATTTGAGCATCGAAGACAGCTGGATCACAGACATGACTGTGTCTCCAGTAACTGAAATACATTGGCTACATTAAAGGGCACAACAGTTTAGAAAGTATGGTTCCTAGAAGGAGAAGTCTGAGTCCACTTGCTGATTGGCTACAACTCCGGGTTCCCATAATCGCATAATACATTTCTGCTACTGTCAGTAATGTTCCTTATGATAAAGAAAAATATTTGTTATTATGTCCCTTTCCACTATTTTAATTACTGTCTTCCGTTTGATTTTAATACAAAGAAGATGGAGATCAAGCATAACATCTGCAAAACCCCTTCGAAGTCCAGACTATGATACAGATCATCAGTTATTAGAAGCAGATCTGAAATTAAAACTCAAAAAGCTTAACCGAGGACCAAGGCCACTTCGTTTTGATCTCACAAAAATACCAGACGCATACAACATAGAAGTTAGGAATCGCTTTGGGGTCTTGATGTCTGTACAAGAAAAATGACACCTGATGAACTGGCAGTACAAGCTAGAGATACCTTGATAACTGCAGCCAAAGATTTCATTCCAACCAAGAAAAGGCAACTTAAGCCATGGATTACATCAGACACGTTAGAATTAATAAAACAACGAAGGGAGCTGAAATAGAAAGGAGATGAAAACGATAACAGCAGGATGAAGTATAAATCTTTAACTCGAGAAAAAAAGAAAGAACACAAGGAAGGACAAACATCAATATATACAAGATTGCTGTACCAGAATAGAGCAATATCATAAGGCTGGAACTCCCCCGATGTGTCTCCACCTTGCCGTGGTGGGGGAGCTTGCGTGTCCCATCGACCCCATGTGCTTGCCGATGGGTGAAAACTATATATCGAACGGCTCATGGGATAGGGACCAGACTAAGAGAGACACAACCTGCTGCTCTGCAGGTGAGACTGAGGATAGCAGTCTAAAATCTAAATCAGGCGCACGAAGGCAGAATATCTTGGTCCGGACAAAACACTAAAGGCTCCCTGTCGAGGGCTGTGGCTGAACGCCTCTAAGCCACAAACCCTCGGACCTGAGAGCCGGGCCGATTCCCACCTTTCGAAAAATAAAGGCGTGATACTGAGCAAGCTACATGCTCAGGTCTGATACAAGTTCGAAGGCTCAGCTGGGCGATATGAGAGATTCCCGGATGAGAGGGCCAGGCCGTTTCTCGCTTACCGCTGCACGAAGGTAAGGTGCTGAGCCGGCAGCACAAGTAGCCTACCTCGTGAGCGAGTACAAAAAGTCAAAAAAGTGCCCCAGCCGAAGAAAATGGCTGCGAAAACTGTATCTAATTCATAGAGAGTGTAGACAAAAGTGGAAGAACGTCTCAGTGACGCAAAATGGAACGCACGGCGAGCGAAACCTATTGCGTGGTCAGAAGTAAAAAAGCAAAAGCTTACCAAGTTGGTGTCGCTCGCAGTCTGACCGTCCCTGGTGTGTGCTTGAGCGATCAGTGGCAAACGAGTTGCCCAACACATGGAAGTGAGGAACTAAAGCAGCCATAAGCAGGACGTGGCAACTCCTCGGGTGAGCCCAGTTACAGAGCAGTATGTGCCGGCTCTGCAATTATGGAAGCCACCTTGGATAGCGAGGGAATGCTCATGGTCTGCCCCTGCCTTCCCTTGAGGGCCGACCACGATGTCGTTCATCGTTCTATCTTGACCAGTTGAGATGTTAGCGACATCACAACAGTCCAACGTGCCTCGAAACCAGAGGAAGGCTAACCTCATTAAAAAATGCCCGCTGAAGTCGGAAGTGTCGTCCTACGATATTTTCCTCATAGCCAGGTCAGTCACTTTACTGTCTCCCACTTTCATCTCCATTATTTCTCATGCCCGGTCACTCACCTCAATGTCAATGACCCAGGCTTATGTCATCACCCCCCTCTTAAAAGAAAACTTCGTTTACAAATATTGGGAGACTAACACTTATTAAATATGTGACCCAGACATATTGTCTGGGTAGCCCTAAATATGGCTAAACCTCACTTCTAGCTACCACCCTAAATAATACATCAAATGCTCATAGTACACTCCCATATTCCCCACACATAAATACAACAACTTTCTATCTTGTGTATCAATGCATGAACTAATACATCACATAATAATAATAATACATCATAGAAAAGCATTATACTTATGTACCCACAGGTCTCTTACTACTTCACGACCCCACAATACTATTTGTGTACCGACCCTAATAGGTGGTTCTTTTCATGCACCAACCCATCTCTGATTCATGTCGATGCTGTGTCTACCTTTCATGTACCCATGACTCATGGTACCTCTACAGTTACAACATCTGTTTGATATCCCTAGCCCTGGGTCAGTAATGTCGCGAACATTCTTTTGACCTGACTCAACTTTCCTATCTGCATATTGCACCGTTACACTTGCGTCTCTGTTTAGTCTGAACTCTTTATTCAATCTTGGCCCATATATCTGGCACCTTGCTTTCTGCTTCATACGCCTTATGCCTATGTGACCTGCACATGCACTATCCTGAGCTGTTCTAGTATATCGGTCTCTATGTGCTAAAGGTACTGCTCCTTGCCCACGTGCAGTTCCACTATCTGAAAAGCGGCGAGTGAGAACATTGTTCTTCCTCTCGAAGCACCATCTACCTTTCTTTGACTGCCTATTTTCTACTCTCCTACACCCTTGGGAACATTTGTTCAGAGTAGTATCTTGTCTCTGGGAGTCACTCGAACTATATTTGGGATCCATTCTCATCTGCTCAACTGTACTACACTTGTCTTGGGTTCCTGTGTCTACTTCAAGTGCCTCTTCTACCTCAGCTATACTCTCTAATTTATGTTCTCTTGTGGTAACTACCTCATTACTGCTTACACTATATTTTTGGTTCCAATAAACTACTTCCTCTTCTGTACAATCTTTAACTCCTATAACATTTCCTATGATCAAATCAGCCACTGGTGAATCCAAGACACACGCTGTCACTCTTCCAGTGATATATGGTGTTTTTACCGTTATTATGGCTAATGGGTAGAACTCTACTGTGCCGTTGAATGTTATGCATCTAATCTGTTCCCTGTATAATCCGTGGGATCTATTAAACTTTTCCTCACTCCGATAGACGTACATCCGGAATCCCTAATTGTTAACGCTGGTCTATCATTGACGAATTCCTGATGCAGCTTCAAACTTCCTCCTTCACGCACTGCTGATCCAGCTTTCACTGTATGACCACATATTAGGACTGGCTGACTGTCTTTTTCAAACAGAGGTTTGCACCCACTACAATCTTCATTGTTCAGCGTCTCAATTACTTGCGCTGCATTTGAGTGCTCTGTTTCTCTCATTGTACATTGATGGCTGAAATGCCCCTTCCTTCCACATTTGAAACAAGTGATCTCCTTCCTTGCGTTACTTGTTGGCTCACTGGCTAGCTACACGTCACACTCCGCTGCCTTGTGTCTCCAGCTCCCACAATTCCAACATCCGGCATAATTTGGACGTCTCTAGAAGTTCCCTTTTCTATATGGGTATCGTCCTACTCTACCAACATTGTTTCCTCGGAAACCATTATCTTGAGGTTCTTGCTGCTCCCCTTTCTGTGCTGAATCCACACTTTTCGCCCTTGGTCTGATGACTGGATTCTGGTCCTGTTTAGTGTACGCTGCACAGACTATTTCCTCACTCATTAATTTCCCAATAGAACTGTTAGGATGTGCCGTCATGTAGTTTTGCCCTAACTGAGACATTGTGTCTATGTCCTTTGGCTTACGTTCCTCAAAGAAAGCTACTAAGTTAGAATTGCATGCAGATACTACCTTGTCTCTTAACATTAGATCTACTAATTTATTAAAATATTTCCCTACTTCTGCAAGCTCCATCCATTTGTTAAATGTGTTCTTTACTGTGTTAACAAAGTCTGTGAAATCTTGATTTGTCTCTGGCACTAACTGTCTAAACTGTGTTCTATATCCATGCTCAGTGAGTTGGAACTTTGTGAGGAGACGTTGACGCAAAATAGTGTAGTTTTTCTTTCTTCTACCGGTAAATTGAACATGGTGTCTAGTGCCTTACCCGTAAGATGCTCGCCAAGTCGCATCGCATACTCGTTTTCTGGGATGCCTAAAGTTTTGCACTTGCTTGAAATCTATCCAATTAAGATTCAAGGTTGTCTCGGTCCGTAAACTATGGCAGTTTTAATCTCTGTGACGACTGCGACGGTCTTCTGCTTTCCTCACTTTGACCCTTCGAAGATAGTTCTAGTTTTCTCAATTCGATTTCAGTTTGCATCTGACACTTGATCTTCTCTTTCTCAATTTCCATTTTCATTTGTGTTTCTTTCTCTTCCTGTAGACGCTTGTTTTCTATTTCAGCTAATTTCACTTCTGTAGACGCTTGTCTTCAGCTACCTTTTCTTCCTGTCTCTGTTCTCTTTCAGCTTGTCTTTGGTCTCTTTCAATCTGTTTCTGTTCTTTTGCTTCGGCATACTCCTGTAACTCTTTACCTTTCAGGCCTATTCGTTCACCTGCTTCAATATATTCCATTAAAGTAGGCATCTTGTACTTGTGGACACGTTGCTGTCAATCAGCCATCTATAAATGTGACGACTCTGCTGTTAGTCTTTGTGTCACTTCCCTAAGTACACCATCACTCCATGTGTCCGTAAATTCGTAGTGCTAAAATATCACTCCGTACTCACCCAGTCACTCTATAAGCACTAGGTAGTGAGGTGGAATATCACCAATGCTCCCTTATATCTCTATATCTATGACCACAAGTTCATAAAGTCCCTGGAAATATTGTTAAACATACATATACATACATATACAAACAAATGGATGATAACACTAAGTGATGACTATCCAACGCTAGACTTCACAAGCTGAGTACACGGAGACGATGATCACACAGAAATAAACCACAGTAACACCCACAAGCTTGTGTAGTGACATCCACAGTGCGCGTAATATATAAACTGACACAGACCACTAGACAGCAGAAATGACGAAAGATCACAATAATAACATATATCCGAACACCAAAAATATCATATGTAAATATAACGAAAAGAAGAAAAAAATATATATCCTCAAAATATACACAGCTGTGACGTCAGACAACGCATCTGTAGATATTAGTTAGGACTCCAATGCCACTGCACGACACGTTAACTCATTAACGTTTTCCATACAAAAATATCGTAAGAACTAGAAATATCCACGTTTTGCAAGGCCTATCCTAATGTAGATAGAGATTGCAAAAAGTGCCTATCAACAACTACATGTAACGCATATCCATATAGATAAATCCACAAACGATAACGACAGTTAAGACCACGAGAGCAACAGAATGTCCAACCGGTTGGCCAATAAATCTGTACTTATAATCCGTCGCAAAAAGTTCTTATTTTGCTGTTAATAGTGTTTAATAGTTTCTCCCACTATGCTGAAAATGTCTACGACGCTAGTTTCCAAAGCGACTTATCGACTTGTTGAGTGGTTCCTGAATTTCACATGGTGATCATAAATTCCAACTGTCGACAAAAGTTGAAGATGATAGTGATTATCCAAAATGTTCTGTCTCGACACAGTCCGTAACGTTATTGTACTTTCTCTGGACGTGGTGACACCACCGTAATAATCCAAAGTGTTCTTTCGATTTGTTGTTACTTTCGTTGCGGAGATGGCGCTTTGTTGTATCATAAATGTTATGGATTGCCGTTACCCGACAAGATTCACCAAAAAGAAAAGGAGAATGGCAGCCAATGTTCAGCGCTTTAAACTTGGATATATAGATCCTTATTGGCAAAGAAATACGACCATGGTTGCGATGATGATATGATTAAAACTGTTTGCTCATAACAGAATAATGATGACAAAAGTAGAACAGTTCAACAAAGGCGAAACATAAAATCTGGCTTTCTTTCAAAACAACCTTGTTTTGTTCATTCACAATGAGTCATCTTGACCACACTAGGCCGTGGAAATTTTCTGAGTACCTTTCCTTCTTCCACCCCCAACTCACAATGTCACCTCAATTTCTCTTTATCACTCTCAGTGAATAATTCCTCCGTAAAAACAGTTTTCACACAAACTTGACAGCCCCACCGGCTGCTCTTTTAACTCCGTGGAAAGTCACACTTAATCTGTCTGTAAAATGCCCGGAACTTTTCCGCCATACACAAACACTTTCCACTTCTGCCCCCCGCACCTGGGGTAGGGTTAACGTTAATACCCCTTTCCAGCTGTCCTCGTAAACAGCGCTGACGCTCTCTCAACCCGGCCTATTAACTGCGTCGACAAATCTTGACCAGTCAACTTGCGACAACACAGTGTGCTTGCCTTCGCACACACACACCAAATTCTCACCACGCACAGGATGTTGCGACGAAATTGCTCGCTGTCTTCAATCCTGTCCTGTCAAACACACACACACTAGGACTGACCGCTCTTGTCGCAAACACTGTTTTGTTCACTTGTTCACGCGACTTTTACCTGTGCTGTCTGCTAGCACTTCTGTCTCTTGACCTATAAGCACATGCGCCTGGCCTCTCAACCTGACATTCCGTGCTGTTTGTGACTAGACACCCCCGTCACTGTAGTCGACTCTGCCGGTTGATCTGTGCTGCGTTAACTCTCTGACACCCCCTCTCGCTTAAGCGATATTGTTGGTATCCAATTCACCTGTAGTAAACTTGACGTGAACTAACTGTTCGCTTGTGATTTCTGCCGCGTATTTTCCCCGCGCGCTGACAGTTTTTCTTCGATGTGGCGTCCTACACATACAAAAGAGTTGCTGTTAATCTCTTGACGCAGTACTGTCTAAATTGATGGAACGAAGTCACAGATAATAACTCCTCTCTTTCAGCGAAGAGCCCACAGATATCTCAGAATTACACCAATGTCCATAATATCACGAAGTTCTTACGATGATATGTTCATGATATTGTCGTGTGATGGTCGTTTGTCTCGGTACGCTGTTCATGGTGTGTCAATTGAGCTATCTAACTGTCTCTTAATCCACTCACCCCAGAAGTGCAACCTTCACCAGTCATGAAACAAGATTCAGTTGGCGCACATAATTCCTTTATTACAGAATAACACAGACTCACGGAACATATGTATATATCCAGAAACAATGTAATCCATAGACTATAAATATCCTCCTCACAATTTAACCATCACACATCAATGCCTTCTCAAGCCTGCTTCATATCTCAAATTCACAAGACATTTAGTCCAACTACTATGCACGGCTGGATCTCCCACAATACAACCCACCCACTGGGGCGGAGCCTCTGCTCTCTATGGAACCCACTCTGGGTTTTAGGACTGCCTTCACCGCTCGGAGAATCACACAACACGGTTCTCCGTGTACTACCGACTCCCTCGGTATCTCAAACTCAACTCCCTGAAAACGACCTGACCTGATCTTATGCATATCCTCACTGTCATTCATATGATACATTCCACTGCAGTGGACAATACTGCTCGTAAAAAAACTAAGAAGTAATCTCGATACATGAAGCCCATGAACGGGGATTGTCCCGCTGTTTATACTTCACCTCGACATCGCAAGGTACAAGAGGAACAAGATGAGATGAGATGAGTCCCACTATGTGCCTTTGATCTTAGCCAAATTGTCGTGAAACAACCAAAAGTGCTGAGAATTAAGCCTTTATTTGTTTTAATAAGGGATCGCGGTTACCCCAGTGGCCAGAGTGGCCGTCTCATGTGTCTGATTTTGTTGTGGACCTTTTACAGGCCGGACAACATTTTTTTAAATGATAAAACATGTTTCATTTGTTCAATAACACACAATGCACAAAATTAATTGGATTTACCATCTAAGAGAGTTCAAGTTTGCCTTAATTTCTTGAATCCATGATATCTCAGACAAAATCTTCTAGCTTCTCTTTCAGACTCCAGGAGTGTCAGGATGTCACCCTCACGAACTGGACTTTTTAAGTTGCGACTTTAAAAAAAAATAGTAATACTGATAATAGTAATAATTATGATAGTAGTAAGCTGGTGGCCATGGACAGATAAGTAAGTCTACCTTTAATCACTGTCGTGATACAAGAACATACAAGGGGCTTCTCATAAGTCTTTAGCCTGACCTTGAAGAAGTAGGCGGAGAAAATTGAAATTTGGCACTTGTATAGCTCGTTCCATTTGTAATAGACACATGAATTATGAATGTCACACCTCAACTGGTTTTCCCGATATGATGCATGGCACAACACATCCTATTGACCAGATCTGCACATCAAACGTATGTCAGAACAATGGAGAAATCAGACGCCACGACTGTGATAAAATTCTTGATGTTACAGGGTAAAACACCTACAGATATACACAGGGAGATGGGGGTCAGTGTTTGAGGAAGTCTGTCCTTCGTATGCTTCTGTAAAAAAATTGGTGTTTGCAGTTTTAGTGTGGCCGTTCCCAAGGTGCAGATCTGCCATGACCAGGACGACCGTCCTCAGAGTGCAATGATGCAAATGCTGCAAAAGTGAAGCAAATCATAGACCAGGATATGAAAATGACAATTGCAGAGATATCGGGTTCAGCAAAACTGAGTAAGAGTACAGTTTTTAGAATTTTACACAACAGACAACATGAGAAAAGTGTGTGCCCCGCGCCTGCTGACATGTGAACAGAAACAAACACGGGTTGATTGCTGTGGCCAGTTGCTCAACATGTGGCGGTCGAAAAACATGTAAAAGACATGGGGACAGGTAGATGAGACTTGGATTCACCAAATCGTAAAATACAGCTGAAAGGAAATCGTCTTGACAGTGACGAAGATGTCATACTGGCTTGTGATAACTGGTTTAGGTTCGAAAAATAAGGTTAGTTTTATTCTGAAGGTCTTTTCAAGGTCACGCAGAGATGGCAGAAATGCATAACATTCAGGTGGGTGGCTACATTGAGAAGGAATAATCACTGGGCCAAATTTAAATTGTATCCGCCAACTCCTTCATGGTCAGGCTTAAGACTTATTAGAAGCCCCTTGTATTCTACATTTCAAAAGCCTCCTTAATTCCCACAAAACATCAATAGCATTAGATATGCGGACGATACACTATTAATTGCTGCCAACGAACATAATCTACAACATTTGGTGGATGCGGTTAATGTACACAGTGAGAACTAGACTTGTTATTGAATTGTAAGAAAACAGAGATTATGATCGTCTCCAAGAAGAAAGAAATACCACATTGTAACATCCAAGTGAATGGAAATATTCTTAAACATGTGAATAAATATAACTATTTCGGAACAGTCGTAACATCTGATGGGAGATGCCTTGCAAATATTAGATTAAGAATTGCTATGACAAAAGTGACCTTCTGCAACATAGAAAATATACATACAAACAAAATGTTGTCAATTGCAGTGAGAAAAAGAGTGATTAAGTGCTATATGGAACCCATATTTTTGTATGCGTGTGAAACATGAACAAATAATGGACAAGCTGAGAAACGTGCAATGACCGCGGAAATGTGGTTTTTGAGAAAAAGGCAAAGAATACCATGGACCAACAGAAAATAAAATGAGACAGTCCTTCAAGAGTCCTTCTTGCCATTTTCCTCCCCCGCATCAGACTTCTTGAACTGTTCAGGTGACTGGTTCCTGATAGGGCTCGCAAATGCTAATCGATGATCCTCTGCGATAGCATGCATCTTAAGAATATGAAATATGCAAATTCAACAGGAAGGACAATTATTGTCTAGAGTAATTTCCCCTTGCCAGCTCCATGGCGAAGGGGATACGGACGCAGTTCGTAATCCCGCATGCCAGCGTTCGAACCACAGCTGCGCGAGATTTGACAGCAGGCCGCCTTGTGTTGGTTTTTTAACGAAATGATTAAGATAAATACTATAATTATTTAAATGACATAATACATGCGGGGCAAGCAAGACATGGAGGATTCTTATCGTCGGAAGTAGCTCTCTTCCCAGAATGTTTCGGCCATGTTACCATCTTGACTGACTCTGGTTGAGGACCCGACCGGGTCATGACTCCGAGCGTCTTTCCTCTGCTGCGCGAGACGTTTGCGTTGTCCTTGCGTTCGTTTCCTGTTTATCCCATGCCTGCGACTATGTCTGTTCCCAAGCCAGCCCTCCTTCAGGGAGGAGAGTTTTATGCACCCGGTGCTACGAGCCCTCACACATATCCTAGCACCTGTGGCAGTGGAAAGCCAGTTTCTTCCCTGTCCACTGCCTCTGTTGCCTCCTTTGCCATGTTCCTTCTTCGTGCCCCTTCATGGCGCAGCATTCTGGGATGCCGGATCTTTCTATGGGTTCCTAGAACACTCTCTTGGTCTCTGCTGTGGGGTGCTGAAAAGCTATACTTGTGTTTTGTTTGCTTTAAATTATAAAACATGTTTAATGTGTTCAGCAACACATAATGCACAAAATGAGATGGATGCATCATCTAATAGAATCCAAGATTGCCTTCGTTTCTTGAATCCATGACGATATCTTCATCTTAATCTTCTAGCTTCTCTTTCAGACTCCAGAAGAGTCAGGATATTACCATCACGAGCTGGTCCTTTCAAATTGCGAATACTTGATCTATTTGAGTCATCCAAGAACTAGACTCGCACGCGTGTGCCCTGTCCCTGGGACCAGGTACGCCCAGGTACCTTCGGGACTTTATTAAGTTTGACTGGCTTAAGCTTGTCCACGTTGACTCGTTATATAGAATAATATCTTCGCCAGATAGGGCTCACAGTATGTAACTTAAAGTCTTACAAGTCCAGAGAATTGACTGCCTATTTTGTTAACGCTCCCGCTATATTTTCTTTGAATAACTGTTTATTTAATCCCACGGTTTTTAAGAATTTGTTCATTTGAGAGAGACAAACTGTTTTCTTTCGTCATGTGATGAGAAGAGATTATTGGAAAACATCGCGACAACTGGACAGATAAAATTAAAAGAAGCACAGACAGACCAAGATAAATTAAGTTGGATTTACTAATACGGTGGCATGGAGGAATATCGTCAGCAGATGTGATCCAGTACACCAAAGACCGAGATCGGTGGAGAGACATGAATGTCTACGCCAGCCGGCAAGGCAATTGATGATAATGATAATGATGATGGTGGTTATGATCTCTGCTCTGCCAACTCATTCCTTTTATCCTACAATAACACCACATCATTCCACTGGTCCTTAGAAGGCCCACGATCAGAAAGAGATCCTGGACTGGACAAGACGTTGCCATAACTCTACGTGGCACGGTTTACAAACTGGGTGCTCAGTCTTTTTAAGGTTCCGAGAATCCTCAAACATCTCCGCAGATGTGAAGCACAGGTACGCACCGGTATTAAACTGGTCGTTCCTGTGTTTGGAGAAGAGATGGGGAGCCATGCAACACAGACCCCTTGAGATGGTAATTGGATTGAAAGAAGAACAGTCTCTACATTAGCCCTGCCCTGTGCTCAGACGTAGCTGAATGGAGATGTGTAACTAGCAATTAGAGCCGGTTACCTGTCCCCCGGGAGATAATGTGTCCAACGTATCAAGCTTTTCCTTGTGATAGTATCTGGGTGTCAAATACAATGGGAAGGAGTGAATCCTGCCTACTACAATCTCATAAGTTTACTGGGTACCTAATTTAATGTATCTATACATGGTGGTCTATACTTTCTCCTTTCAAACATATCATAACATAACATTATTTTAATAGTTGAGATATCGCCTTAGTTTAAAAGCTGCCACTTTTGCTCACCTCAAACATATGGCATATGTAAATGCAAAATCACACACAGACACACCACAATATATTTCATTTTACACATTCTAATACAATAATAATAATGATGATAATAGTAATAATAGAGACAGTGGTAATCTAGTTGCCATGGCCAGATAAGTCTACCTTTAATGACTGTTGTGATTCATACATCACGTGCCATGCCATTGAGCGTGGGCGGGCATGTTTCGCCATCTCAATCGATAACTAGAGTCGTGGATCAGCTCAATGTTCCTGACTCGACCATGCCACGTGGCCAAGCCATCCAGGAATTTACTTCTCTGCCTGCCTCTTGTTCTCTTCTCCTCTATCTTGCCAGTGGTCTCCAAGTTCTATAATTTATTTCTTCTCATAACGTGACCAAAATATGTTGACTCTCTACGTCTAATTTCTCTAGTCAGTTTTCGATTTCCATTTGATTCTTGTAGGACTTGGCCATTGGCTTTTCTGTCTGTCCATAGTATTCTTTGCATTTCCCTCAGAAATCACATTTTCAGAGTCATCAGATGATTTTGCATGGTCTGCTCATTGTCCACGCTTCACATCCATACAAAAGTGCAGGTTCCGTATAGCACCTCAACACTACCTGTCTCTTTGCAAATGACAACCTTTTATTGTTCAGTATGTTTTCCATCTTGCAAAAGGTTAACTTCACCATGGCGATTCTTGTTCTAATTTATTCAAGGCATCTCCCTCTGATGTCATGACTGTTCCGAGATAATTGTACCGATTGACTTGCTTAAGAGTATTCCCATTTACTTGTATATTACATTTTTTCCTTTTATTTATTTTAGGTATTTCCTTCATCCTAGTGACGACCATAATCTGTGTCTTCTTACAATTTAATTCCAGCCCCAGTTGTTCACTCTCTGCAACATCCACATCTACTTAATGCCCTGATACAAGAACATAAACTACATTTTTATTTAAGGCCTTTTAGTCCCACTAGGGTCTACAAGGTGAAGACTGCGCCTGGCCCTGCAGCCAGCAGCGTTATGATCGGCTAGCCAGGAGGGGTGAAAAGTGAAAATTAGTAGCCTGCCGATGACCCGCAGATAACACATGTCACCTTTTCCTCCTCCTCGTGGTGTAGACCGGGAAACCATGACCGTGAAGTCATGGACCATCGGTCTCTGGCTCGCCAGGGGGAAGGACTCCCCTTGGTCAGATTTTTGTCCTGAACCTGCGTCTAGCCTAGCAAGCCGGCAGAAGATTTTCATACTGCTCGTAGAAAAACTAAGAAAAATTGGATACATGAAACCCATGAACGGGCACTATCCGCTATTTATAATTCACCTCGATACAGCAAGGTACAAGAGGAACAAGATGAGACGAGATGAGTCCCACTATGTGCCTTTGATCTTAGCCAAATTGAAACAATCCAAAGTGCCAAAAATTAAGGATTTATTTATTTATTTAATTATTTATTTATTTATTTATTTTTTCAATAAGGGCGCGCCGTTTACCCCCCAGTGGCCAGAATAGCCTCATGTGCCTGTTTTGTTGTGGACCTTATACAGGCCTGACAAACTGTAACTTGCTTAATGTATTCAGTGACACACAATGCACAAAATGAATTAGATGCATCATCCAAGAAAGCCCAAGATTGAATTCATTTCTTGAATCCATGATATTTTTATCTTACACTTCTTGCTTCTCTTTCAGACTCCAGAAGTGTCACTCTCACGAACTGGTCCTTCTACAATGCGATGTTTTAAAAATAATAATAATCATGATAATCGTAATAGTAATGATAGTAGTAAGCTGGTGGCCATGGACACATAAGTCTACCCTTAATTACTGTCGCGATACAAGAACAGATACCACATTTTTAAGGTCTCTTAGTTCCCACAAAACATCAATAATATATGATATGCCGACGATACAGTATTGATTGATGATAACGAACATAATCTACAGCATTTGGTGGATGTGGTTATTGTACACTGAGATAATCTAGGTTTGGAATTGAATTGTAAGAAACCAGAGATCATGATCGTCTCCATGAAGAAAGAAATACCACATTGTAACATCCAAGTGAATGGAAATATTCTTAAACATGTGAATCAATATAACTATCTCGGAACAGTTGTAACATCTGATGGAAGATGCCTTGCAGAGATTATATCATGAATTGCCATGGCAAAGGTGGCCTTCTGCAAAATAGAAAACATAAATTACCAACAAAATGTTGTTAATTGTAGTGCGAAAAAAAGTGCAGAAGTGCTATATGGAACCCATATTGTTGTATGAGTGTGAAACACAGACACATAATGGACAAGCTGAAACACAACTAATGGCGGTGGAAATGTGTTTTTTGAGAAAAATGCAAAGAATATCATGGATGCACAGAAAATCAAACGAGACAGTCCTTCAAGAGACAAATGAAAAACGGGGATTGATTAGATAAATTAGAGGTAGACAGTCAAGATTGTTTGGACATTTGAGGAGAACAACTGGCAAGTTTGATGGCAAGAGAGCAACCATGGCCGCCCGCCCAACGGCATGGCTCTTGATGATGATGAGTTCCCACTGTGTTTCTTTCTACACTTTGATCTCAGCCACAATACCGTGAAACAATCCACAGTGCTGAATATTATAAATTTATGGCCGTTGTTAGGCCTGACAAAAATACACTTTCTCAATAGCACACTGGTGTTATTATAAATAAATAATAACATTTGATGTAATATCGTGAAGCAATTTGTAAATGTGTTGTAAAATTGTCACGCCTGTAAAATAAATCCTTTGGTTTTACAAAGTCATTAAAGATCTCTTAAAGTTATTATCATTTTTTTATGGCGTACATATCTTTCATTAATTTTTGTAGACACTTTTTATAAAATATGGGATAAATGTTACAATTATTAAATTGCATAACATATTTATGTTACTTTAAGTAATGTACCTTATGGAAAAAAATAAAATTATTATTATGTCCCCTTTTAATATTTTAATTACGTGTCTTCCGTTTCATGTGGTTTAATGTCGTACAAAACAGTGTGTATTTACATAGTGCATGCAATATGTGCCGGCTTCCTGGCATAGGTGGTTAGCGACTTTTCTCCGTAATCTTGTATACTCTCGTAAGTAACGTGACGACGGTGAGAATCAGCAATGGTTCGAATCTTACACAATCGAATCTCGTTAACTTACGGGATATGTGAGCCGGCCGCTCAGAAAGCAATGGTAAACTACTGAGCGTAATCTTGCCAAGAAATCAATAATCAGCTGAAAGATGCTGATGTTGACAGCCATGTCCTGTAAAGGGTATGCAAAAACATGTTATGCAATGTGTGTAGCTCTTTACATTCGCAAATACAACCAGAACCCATACGTCAAATGCAGCAAGATTCACTAAATATTTGTGTAATGGCTGCATACTGTTTATAATTATTCTGAAACGGCAAATGTAGCGATGTTTGAATTCATATTGATAAATTGTTGTTTTCGGTAATTGCAATTACAGAAAGGAAAAAAAAAACCGTACAGTATCTTTCAGAATTATGCAATCGAATCTTCATAAATTCTCCAGCTAAATAGATTGACTTAAGTGAATGTTTATATGTTGTATATGAAAAAAGGTTTTATTTGTGTTTGTCCAAAGCACATCGATTTTTTATTATTTTACGATTTTGATTATACAATTACCCCTACCCCGTTCAACCTCAAGGAGAAGTTATATTAGGGTCGATCCCTGGCTCAGATTAATAATCCTATGACTGAGCCGACCACAAATAGCAGCTGCCCATGTTTTACCATCAAAAGCTTATTAATTTGAAGGTGATGGCTGTCCACATAGGGTATTGACTTGGGGATAAGTTTTCAGTCTTTTTAACGTTCCCAGAATCTCCAAACCACTCCGTAGATGTGAAGCTCAGGTAAGCACCAGTATTAAACTGCTGGTTCCTGTGCTTGGAGAAGAGAAGGGGAGCCGTACAATACAGCCTCCTTGAGATGGTAATTGGACTGTAAGAAGAAACGTCTCTTCATTAGCTCTAGCCTGGGCTCTGACGAAGCTGAACGCCCACTCATCGAGCTCAAAATGAAGCAACCACATTGAGGTTATTCAGAAGACACGCCTTTCCTGTTGTGGACCATTTTGTAAACACCAAAGAAGACAAGTGAGGCTTTTAGCTTAACTGATTAAGTGCGGAAGAATAATATATCGCCACATGCCACCTCTCGTTTAGACAGAAGGACGATATATCGCCATACTAGAGTCATTGTGTTATTTGTTTCGTTTCGTAATATCTTCCGGGATTTTAATGTTATGGGATCGGAAATTTACATTATAATACTTATTGATTTGATTGTGCACTTTGTTTGGTCCATACATTTTGCTGGGCACTGAATCAGTTAAAGTTGCAGAAACAGTATTAGAATGCAGTGAACCAGGGAGAAGACAAATACTGATATACTACAAGATTTGAGCATCGAAGACAGCTGGCTCATAGACATGACTGTGTCTCAGAAACTGAAATACGTTGGTCACATTAAAGGGCACAACAGTTTAGAAAGTGTGGTTCCTAGAAGGAGAAGTCTGAGCCGACTTGCTGATTGGCTACAGCTTCGGGTTCCCATTCGGTAGACGCGGGATCGAATCTTCGGTAAGGCGGTGGATGTTTTCTTCTATCGGGGTGACTGCACTAGTCAGGCTGACTTAATCCTCAGCCTCAAGATCTCCCTGCCCTACACTACAAGGTACTATAGGCAGCAACGACAGTTTTTGTAATATTTATAAACTACACGCATTCTGTAATTAAATGCAAAGAATACCATGGACAGACAAAACACCCAGTGACCAACTCTTACAAGAAACTAATAAAACTCGTAAACTTATTAGAGAAATTAGATGTAGTGCGTGTGAAACATTGTCAAATAATGGAGAAACTGAGAAACATTAAATGGCTGTGAAAATGTGGTGGTTGAGAAAAATGCAAAGAATACAAAAGACAGATAGAAAAACCAATGACCAAGTCCTACAAGAAACTAATAAAACTCGTAAACTTAAGAGAAATTTGATTTAGTGCATGTGACACGTGGACAATTGATGGAAATCTGGGAAACATCCAATGGCTGTGGATATGTGGCTTTTTGAGAAAATGCAGAAAATGTCATTGACGGACAGAAATTCAAATGAGACAGTCCTTCAAGAGACAAATGAAAAACGGGGATTGATTGGAGAAATTAGACGTAGACAGTCAAAATTGTTCGGGCATTTTATGAGGAGAAATTGACTTTAAAATTTGGTGACAACAGTGGCAAATATGATGGGAAGAGAGCAGCCATGGCCGCCTGCCCACAGGCATGTCACTTGATGATGATGAGTTCCCACAATGTGCCTTTCTACACTTTGATCTCAGCCAAATTGCCGTGAAACAATCCACAGTGCTGAGTATTAAGGATATTTGGCCTTTTACAGGCCTGACAAAAATACGAGTTGTCTATTACAATGCAATGCCAGTAAAAGGATAAAAACATGTAATGAAATATCGAGAAGAATTAAAAGAAATGTGTTGTAAAAATTTCACGTATGTAAAATAAAACCTTTACCATTAAAATATCTTTGAATATCATTTAAATATGTTATCCCGTTATTTGTGCTGTAAATATTTGTCATTAACGTCTGTAAACATTTTAGAAAACGTTAGAAACATATCACAATAATTTAAATCGTATGATAGATTTATGCTACTATTAGTAATGCACCTTAGGGAGAAAATGCTGATTTGTAGTTATGTCCCTTACCACTATTTTAATTACAGGTCTGTGTTTAATGTGGTATTGTTTCGTACAAAACAGTGTGTATTTGCAAGATGAATTGTGTGTTTTCCTTTACATTTGTAAATAGAACAACAACTCAGACGTTATATGCAGCAGGATTCTCTTAAATATCTGTGTAATAACTGCATACTATTTATTATTCTGGAACGGGAAATGTAGCGATGTTTGAATTCATATTGATAAATATCAACACTTACAGTCTCTGATCCTTCAGTTTCGTCAGTAGGTTCAGGCAAGAGGTTATTCCACCAATTCTTTAGGTTAGACACTGTCATGTCAGCTCAGGCAGTGGCGACATTGAAAATAGCGTTCTTTTGTTGATACTCACGCATTTTTAGACCATGACGGATAATAGAATCTGACGATTACACGAGCGACAGTTATTCGAAGTTTTACTGTAATACAATTATTTAAAACAATTCCGGGAAAGCACGACATGAGGGCTTCTGGTCGTCAGCGGCGGTCTCCCTTCCCAGAATGTTTCGGCCATTTTACCTTCTTGACTCTCTCTGGGGAAGGGCCCGACCGTGTCATGACTCCAGGTGTCTTTCCCCTGCCGTGCCAGACTTTCGGTCGTTTACGTGATCCTTGCGTGTGTTATGTGTTTGTCCATTACCTGCGAACGTATCTACTCCCGAGGCTCCCGTCCCTTGCTGAGAAGAGCCTTTTCCACTGGTGCTTCGTGCCTTCACACACCTCCTAGCAACTGTGGCCGTGGGAAGCCAGCTTCTTCCCTGTCCACTGCCTCTGATGCCTCCGTTGTCATGTTCCTTCTTCGTGCCCCGTTCATGACGCAGCACTCGGGGATTGCCGGATCTTCCTCTGGGTTCCTCGAATCCTCTCTTGGTCTCTGCTGTGGAGTGCTGAGAAGTGCTATTTTTGCTTTGTTTGATTTAAATTATAAAATATGTTTAATGTGTTCAGCAACACATAATACACAAAACTAAATGAATGTATCATCTAACAGAGTCCAATGTCGCCTTCAGTTCTTGAATCCATGATGATATCTTAATCTTAATCTTCTAGCTTCTCTTTCAGACTTCCAGACGAGTTCAGGATGTCACCTTCACGAAGCTGGTCCTTTCAAATTGCGATAATTGATCTATTGGAGTCATCCAAGAAACTCGACTCGCACTTGTGTGCACTGTCCTTGGGATCCAGGTACGTCCAAGACCTTCAGGACTTTAGCGAAGCTTGAGTGGCTGAAGCTTGTCCATGATGACTCTTTATATAGAATAATACCTGCGCCACATAGGGCTCACAATATGTAACTTAAAGTCTTAGAGTATTGACTTCATTGCTGTCTACTTTGTTAACATGCCCGCTATATTTTATTTGAATAGCTGTTTATCTCCTCCCACAGTTTTTAAGAATGTGTTCATTTGACAGAGACAATCTGTTTTCTTTAGTCATGTGATGAGAAGAGAGGCATTGGAAAACATCGTGACAACTGGACAAATCAACGGAAAAGAGGCGGGGACAGACCAAGAGAAATTATGCTGGGTAGACTAAGACAATAGCAAGGAGGAATATCATCAGCAGATTTGACCCAGTATACAAAGACCGAGATCTGTGGAGAGACTTGAACACCTACGCCAGCTGGCAGGGCATTTGATGATGATGATGATGATGATGATGATGATGATGATGATGATGATGATGATGATGATGATGATGATGATGATGATGATGATGATCTCTGCTCTGTCCTGCTCATTCCCTGGATCCTACAATATCACCACATCTCAAAACATTCCAATAGACCTTAGAAGTCCCCAGATTAGGACCAGATCCTACATTGGACGAGACTTTGCCATGACTCTACGTGGCATGGTTTACAAGCTGATTGTTCAGTCTTTTTAACGTTCCCAGAATCTCCAAACCACTCCGCAGATGTGAAGCTCAGGTACGATCCGGTATTAAACTGGTGGCTTCTGCGCTTGGAGAAGAGATGGGGAGCCATGCAAGACAGTCCACGTCATTGGATCGAAAGAAGAAACGTCTCTTCATTAGATCTATCCTGAGCTCAGACGAAGCTGAACGCCCACTCTTCGAGTTCAAATCTTGGTACTGAAGACTTCTGCGGTCTCTCGGCCATTCATTCGTTCAGAAGCATGTCATTTGTAGACCCTTACTCCCATAATAACCCTCAGGAAAACTTCTTGGTCATAAGCTCGATGTTCCGCATTCTTCTTCTGAACTAGAACAATCACTAAAGGCGCTCATTGTCACTGTTTCAACCAACATTGAAGCAAACAACAAGATAAGCAGTGATTACAATGCTCTCAAGACAGAAGTCGCACTCCTGCGAGACGAAAATTTGCTGCTGATAAATACAGTTCAAATCTTACAGAATGCGTCCTCTACAAACCAAACCGAAGAAGCATGTAATTCTCAAGCAACCGCTTCATCCTTGGGAAATCTTGGGGAAGCTCAATCCCACCCAGAACAGATAATCACTATGAAAACAACTCAACGCGCAGAGGAAGATAAAAACAACAAACACCTCAATGTGCAGACGAAGATAAACAACAACAAGCAGTCTACCCCATTGACGTCAAAATAAGCAATAGGTTTGAAGTACTTCAAGAAAAGTCACCAGAAAACTTACAGTGCTTTAACATGCTGCAAACGGGCAAGACAAGCCAACAAGATACATCGGGAGAACCACATGGAGACATAAAGACTGCTGATAATCGGAAATGGATGAAACAACGGTCGAGACGTGCTGACAACCAACATGTACAGACAGCACGACCTGACTGTACGCATATTATACTAGGCGATTCCTTAATGAAAGGTTTATACAGCGACAGGATGGCCACATCAGACAAAGACATTGTTTCAATAATCCCACTGCCTGGGGCTGGTGTAGACCGGCTAACAGACAAGATTAGCAGGTTGGCTGTTAATCATAGTGTCAGAAGGGCAAGCGTACATATTGGCATCACCGACACCATGAACAACCAACAAATCGCAGGGTCTCAACTGCTGGCACTCTTGAACGGATTACGTCACACTTTTCCTAACTCATCCATTTTCTTCTCCTCCATGATATCACCGAGTTATGGACACCAGCGCCGTCTAGCTGACATAAATAACAACATGTTGCAGAAGTTCTGTTCTCAAAACAAGATACAATTCATCAACAATACAGCATCATTCACTTCACAGGCTGGTGCACCAAAAAAGAGTCTTTATAAGGATCAAATACATTTGTCTACATTGGGCACCAGTTTTCTCGCCAAGAATATCAAATATCCAGAACGGACATACCATACATCCAATACGGGATCGCGCCGGACACTTTTAGCTACTCCTGAAACTCAAGCCAGACGACATACTCCCGTCACATCAAGTACAAATAGGACAGAAGTGTGCAGACCACTCATAACCACTGCACCTGAAATCCAAGCCAGACGGGACACTACCACAACACCAAGTCCGTTAAATACGTCGTCTTTCACACAGGAGGGTAATAATTACGAAGATATGATTCCTATTCTCCCCAGAAAGGATCCGACTCTCAGCAACAACGACGTGCCAGCACAACCTCCTGTTAGCCACCAACCAGAGGCTCTAGTTGGTAGTCATTACATACCCATGAGACATCATCAGTACCCATTTAATTGTAATCCAGAATGGTTGCACCTCACACGGTATAGCCCAGCTACACTTCGTCAAGCACTTATAATGTCGCTATACCAACAACCAACACAACCTGGTATTTACTAGCAACTTAGGACAAAGCTACACCGGATCTCGGTACAAGAGAGGGCCTCTCCTTAAACGTTTATCTGCATATTTGGTTATAACTTGATCTAGTAACGTATTAGGTTATAAGTTATTACAAACATTGACTGGTTTTGACTTTATATTAATTGATAGTACTTAGCTGTATAGCTTTTATAATAATTCTAATTGTGTTTTCACGGTGAGTGAGGGGGTCTTCACTGCTCTTCCTTACGGATCTGTGTACGTATTTTTATATATTTACAGAGATATTACTGTTTCTCTGTACTTTAGAGTGTGTTTTGTAATAAGGGACGTAAGTTGTATTCACTTTGTGTGTGTGTGTTTTGCTTTTAAACTTGTGATTACGCATTGTTGAAATGTCTAATAAGTACGAACACTGGCTCAGGAATAATGGGCTCAGAATCGGGCATGTAAACATATGCCATCTATTAGGGAGCTGCCCGAACTATCACTTATACTTAATCAAAATTTTCACATGTTTGGCGTTAGCGAAAGTCGATTAAATGGCAACATCTCAGATGATGACATCGCTATCAGAGGTTTTAAAACATTAGAAGAGATCCTATCAGAAACAAGAGACGGGTATTGCCAGTTTATATTCCAACTCGCTTAACGCCCACCGCAGGCTAGACTTTGAAACCTGTGAGATTGAGTGTGTATGGCTAGAGGTTAAACTTCAAAATCGCATACCCGCTAGTAGTTGGCTATCTTTATCGAAACCCCAGTGCAGGAAATATCTGGTATGAAAAATTCACCACTATGATGGATGTAGTCTTTAGTAATGCTAGGGAAATAATATTGCTAGGTGACTTCAACATAGACAGCTAACAAATCAAAACAAAACATGAGGAAAACATAATAGAGTCTATTAATTCCAACAGTTAGTCAAACAAGCCACTAGAAATAACTAAATCATCTGCAACACTTATAGATCATATTTATAGCTACGTGTGCTGATAACATCACAGAATGTAGTGTACCTATTAATGCAATGAGCGATCACTATCCAGTATGTTGCACGTGGTCGAAAAGAGGCACCAAAACTCCCAAACACAAACAATAAGTATAAAATATAGAAATTACAAAAATTTCAATCGAGACGTCTTCTTACAAATTTGGCTCAACTCATCTCTAGACTTATGTTTACCAGCTTCCTGACCCAGACGATGCTCTGGACCACTGGCTAAAGACCTTTCTAAGTATATTTGATAAGCATGTTCCATTTAAGGAAGTTCGTGTTAAACATCACACAAAGCCCCGTGGATCACACAGGAGGTAGTGAACTTATGAAGAGATCGCGACAGGGCACATACAAATAGAGATCTACTATGTACCGTAGTCTGAGAAACAAGTTCAATATGTTATTCGGAAGGAAAAGAAAAACTATTTTAAGAAACATTAGATATAGATAAAAACCAACACTAAAGATATATGGAAAGCAATTAATACCTATGACAACAAACACAAATCATCCCAATCATTACCATCAAATCAGGTTACATGTGATCAATTCAGTAGATACTTTCAGTCCGACATAAACCAACTGAAGGCTGCAATACCAGATGCGCCTCATGACATATCTTTATTATCATCATTCTGTGAGAACAAATGCTATGGAGACATTCCTCCAACATACCGCTAATGACGACAACTGAAGTATTTACTCATCTCACGTAATCTAAAAACAATAACTCATCAGGACTAGATGGAATTAGTAGTTCGGATCCTTCGCCATGCTGCACCGCGATCTGCGAGTCACTAACTTTTATATATAATCAATGTCTAACCAAAGGTCACTTCCCATCAGCCTTTAAAATCGCTAAAGTGTATCCTCATTTAAAAGCTGGTCCTCTAGACGATCGTCTCATGAGTAATTATAGACCAATTTCCATATTATCCTCATTATCCAAACCGCTAGAAAAGCACATCCACAAAACAACACTAGATCACTTAGTTCGCCATAAACTGATAGTTGACAGCCAGTCAGGATTTCGGCCAAAATATTCTTGCCATACGGCACTAACAAACATGATAGAAAACTGTCATCAAAATATTAACAACAATACTCTATGTGGAGCGGTGTTTATAGACTTTAGGAAAGCATTCGATATGATAGATCATACTATTCTAATTAAAAAAACTAGAAACAATGAAAGTAAGTTTTAATATAGTGACATTAATAAAATCATTCTTATTAGACAGAAAGCAAGTAGTATCACACAATAAAGTTTTATCTCAAGCCATTACCATTAATATTGGAGTACCTCAGGGGTCTATTCTTGGCCCTCTATTATTTGCCATTTATATAAATGATCTTCCATTAAATCTGTCGTCGTCCTGCGATCTATTTGCTGATGACTGCACAGTATATACAAACGCTGTTGATCGTAATGTGCTAGAATTATCCTTGCAACAGGAAATTAATAGTGTAGTTAACTGGAGTCATGCAAACCGCATGCAAATTAACATTACTAAAACAAAGTCTATGTTAATAGGAACCAGGCAAAGACTTCACACTCTAAACTCGCAGAGAACTCTTCAGCTGCACATTGGCAGCACGCCTGTAGAAAGTGTCACAGAGCACAAGACATTGGGTGTTATCATAGATCAAAATCTAACTTTTAACTTACATGTTCATGCTCTAGTTAAACAAATAGCCAAAAAAGTATACCAACTTGCCAAAAATTAAAATTTCCTTGACGAAAACACAAGAAAGATATTCTATACTTCTCATATACAAACACATATTGATTACTGCTCCACAGTCTGGGATGGATGCTCCAAATCAATAACAAACGCCTATATTCACTCCAGAAAAGGGCAGTGCGTTTAATTAATGGTGAAAAGCTTACCGACAATGCTAACCTATATAAACGTCTCCGGTTACTGCCACTCCACAAGCGCCTGCTTTTTAATAAGACCAAACTAATTCACAAAATCCTATTTCAAAATGCTCCAAGCTACCTTTGGCCATTGTTTAAATATAACGCTAGACATAGCGAACGACTAAATATACTTCATGTCCCTAAACCTAGGATAGACTTATATAAAACAAGCTTAGCATACTCTGCCGCTCAGTTGTGGAACAATCTTCCACAAGAAATCAAAGACACCACCAATCATGATACATACTATTCGCAACCTGTTTGAACACTACCTTAGTACAGACTACATGCCCCCATAACAAATAACACAAAAAAGACAATAATGGTAACTTATCTCAAACGACAACTAGCCAAAAAACATTCCCTTATGTATGGCACGTTACACCCTCCTTAGGTATTTATAATGCCCATGTTAAACACTGCCTCAGTGAGTCATTTGTTATTGATTATTTTTCATGCGTTTTAATGTTCTTTTGTTGTCAAAAGTTGCTTCATAAGTGATGTTGAATGAAAGGAATGTATGAGAGGAAATAGAGAAGAAGGGCAGAATGTCAGACGGGCCTGCGTGCCCAATTCTTAACCCTTTGAAATAAAGACTTATTATTATTATTATTATTATTATCTTTTCGTTCATCCGGAGTGTTTTTTCAGATGTGATTGCGGTGTGTCTGTTATGCGCCCTTGGGCCGAAACCCGTAGGCCAACACATCGACTTTAGCGTGCTTTTTTTGACCAGGTAGCATTCCTGGGAGACTCTCACTTTTGTGGTGCCATCTGCAACCATGCTGGCCAAGGTTGAACGGTCGAAGACAACGGTCATCCCTCAAAGGAAGGCAGGGACAGTCCATAGCATTTTCCGCCATCCAAGGTTGCTTCCATAGTTGCAGGGCCGACACATAACGCCCTGGATCTGGGCTCACCGAGGGAGATCGTCACGTCCTGCTCATGGCTGCTTTAAATCCTCACTTCAATATATTGGTCATTTCGTTTCCCCGGGTCATTCCCGCACAAACCAGACAGGTTTGCAGACGGCATCCACTCAGCGAGTTTTCGGACATGTGCTTGTCGTTGCGCCCATCAGAGCTTTTCCAGGCACAACAGACAGTTCGGAAAACTACCCAGTCAGAGCTGTTCCGAACAAGAGCGGCATTCGGAAACTAGGTAGTCAGAGCTGTTCCTAGCACGAGAGACATTCGGACGAGACATTTCACTCGGACGTAGTTGCGTAGTGTCAATTTTTAGTTTGCCACCCGTAGGACGACACTTCCGACTTCAGCTGGGCATTTTTTAATGAGGTTAGCCTTCCTCTGGTTTCGAGGCACGTTGGACTGTTGTGATGTCGCTAACATCTCAGCTGGTCAAGATAGAACGATGAACGACATCGTGGTCGGCCCTCAAGGGAAGGCAGGGGCAGACCATGAGCATTCCCTCGCTCTCCAAGGAGGCTTCCATAATTGCAGAGCCGGCACATATTGCTCTGTGACTGGGCTCACCCGAGGAGTTGCGACGTCCTGCTCATGGCTGCTTTAGTTCCTCACTTCCATGTGTTGGGCAACTCGTTTGCCACTGATCGCTCAAGCACACACCAGGGACGGTCAGACTGCAAGCGACACCCACTCGGTAAGCTTTTGCTTTTGACTTCGGACCACGCAATAGGTTCGCTCGCCGTGCGTTCCATTTTGCGTCATTGAGACGTTCTTCCACTTTTGTCTACACTCTCTATGAGTTAGATACAGTTTTCGCAGCCATTTTCTTCGACTGGGGCACTTTTTTGACTTTTTGTACTCGCTCACGAGGTAGGCTACTTGTGCTGCCGGCTCAGCACCTTACCTTCGTGCAGCGGTGAACGAGAAACGGCCTGGCTCTCTCATCCGGGAATCTCTCATATCCCCCAGCTGAGAGCCTTCGAACTTCTATCAGACCTGAGCATGTAGCTTGCTCAGTATCACGCCTTTATTTTTCGAAAGGTGGCTATCGGCCCGGCTCTCAGGTCCGAGGGTTTGTGGCTTAGAGGCGTTCAGCCACAGCCCTCGACAGGGAGCCTTTAGTGTTTTGTCCGGACCAAGAACTTCTGCCTTCGTGCGCCTGATTTAAATTTTAGACTGCTATCCTCAGTCTCACCTGCAGAGCAGCAGGTTGTGTCTCTCTTAGTCTGGTCCCTATCCCATAAGCTGTCCGATATGTAGTTTTTCATCCATCAGCAAGCAAATGGGGTCGATGGGACACGCAAGCTCCCCCACCACGTCAAGGTGGAGACACATCGGGGGAGGTCCCGCATTCGATAAACCCAAATGGAGATTATCCACGACATCCTGCACCCATCATATTTTTGGCCTTTCTCTTCCTCTCTTCCCCGGCATATACCCCTCCATTATTGTTCTCCAAACTTTCATGACGGGAGCTAGTGAGTAAATCAATAAACAAACAAATCAATCAACTAACCAATCAACCAACATAGCTGTCAATCAATCAACTAGCCAGTCAACAAACATTGCAATTAATCAACCAGCAACCCAATCAGTCAAACATCAATCTGCCAATCTGTCGATTAACCAACGAAACAATCATTCAATCAATTATTCAACCATTGAACAATTCAACTAACATAGCCACCAATCAACCAGCCACCCAATACATCAAACAACAAGTCAAACAATGAACTAGTCAACCAAACAGTCATCAATCTAATCAACCTAGCAATCAACCATTCAACCAATCAACCTATCAACCAGCTATTACACCAATCAACGAACAAATCAACAAACAAATCACCACTAAGCCAACCAATCAACCATTTACCCGACCAACAACTTCCAGCTTTGTTGATCTTAATGCATACTTGTTTCGAAGTCATGTTTCAAAGCTGTTGCGTGCTTATGTTGGTGATAAAGCCCTGTTCATATGCAATGCCTGGGTTCTTTTTTCTAATGGTTGAGGTGAACCAATTTAGTTATGTTTATTTACGTCGACGAATGATAGCATGCAGACATATTTATGTTTGTTGTTGTCATGGCATCATTATCCATTCAGAGTAGAGATTAAACAGCATTAACTGATTAAGTGGCATGGGATGATTAATCTCCTTATACAACTTCCCTAATTGCCATGGGCTTACATATCCCTGAAATGCTAGCATTGCGTCATAATACAACATATCTTCTACAATATTAACCATTTTAATCCATAATTGTAACACTTCCCATTTTCTGCCATCCAGTTTTTTTTTTTTTCCCAAATCTACTTTTTGTTTGCGCTGAATCTGTTAACAGCTAATAGCACAACAAAATGAAGAAACCACGTTTAGGTTATTCAGAAGATCACATATTTCCTGCTGTGGACCATTTTGTCAACACCAAAGAAGACAATTGAGGTTTTTAACTTAACTGATTCAGCGCTGAGGGATAATATATCGCCACATGTCACTTCTCGTTTAGACAGTAGGATGATATATCGCCATACTAGGGTCACCGTGTTATTTGTTTCGTTTCTCGGTATCTTCCACAATTTTAATGCTCAGTGAATGGAAATTTACATTACAATACTTATTCATTTGATTGTGAGCCATTATTGGTCCAAACCGACTATCTGCCGGGCACTGAATCAGTTAAATTTGCAGAAACAGTATTAGAATGCCGTGAACCAGGAAGAAGACAAATACTGATATACTACAAGATTTGAGCATCGAAGACAGCTGGCTCATAGACATGACTGTGTCTCAGAAACTAAAATACGTTGGCCACATTAAAGGGCACAACAGTTTAGAAAGTGTGGTTCCTAGAAGGAGAAGTCTGAGTCGACTTGTGATTGGCTACAGCTCCGGGTTCCCATTCGGTAGACGCGGAATCGAATCTTCGGTAAGACTTTGGATGTTTTCTTCTATCCGGGTGACTGCACTAGCCAGGCGGCCTTAACTCCTCAGCCTCAAGATCTCTCTGCCCTACACTACAAGGTATTATAGGCAGCAACGACAGTTGTATATTTATAAACTACACGCATTCTATAATTAAATGCAAAGAATACCATGGACAGACAGAAAAACTCAATGACCAACTCCTACAAGAAACTAATACAAATCGTAAACTTATTAGAGAAATTAGACGTACTACGTGTGAAACAAGGACAATTAATGGACAAGCTTGGAAACATCCAATGGCTGTGGATATGTGCTTTTTGAGAAAAATTCAAAGAATACCATGGACGGACAGAAAATCAAATGAGACAGTCCTTCAAGAGACAAATGAAAAACGGGATTAATTGGAGAAATTAGGACGTAGACAGTCGAGATTGTTTGGACATTTGATGAGGACAACTGGCAAGCTTGATGGCAAGAGAGCAGCCATGACCGCCGCCCAACGGCATGGCTCTTGATGATGATGAGTTTCCACTATGTTTCTATCTACACTTTGATCGCAGCAAAATGCAGAAACAATCCAAAGTGCTGAATATTAAGAATTTATGGCCGTTTTAAGGCCTGCCAAAAATACACTTTCCCACGGAACACAGGCGCTAATATAAATATAAAAAAAAATATTTGATGTAATATCGTGAAGACATTTTTAAAATATGTTGTAAAATTCTCACGCATGTAAAATTAAAGCCTTTGCTTTTACAAAGTCGTTGAAGAAAACTTACAATTATTATCCCTTTATTTAGGATGTATATAATTGTCATTAATTTATATAGACATTTTATTTAAGAGTAAATGGTATAAATATTAAATCACATAATACATTTATGCTATGTCAGTAATGTTCCCTTATGAAAAAAAAATTATGTGTTATTATGTCCCTTTCCACTATTTTAATTACGTGTCTTCCATTTGATGTGGTTTTATTTCGTGCAAAAAACAGTGTGTATTTACAAGGTGCAATGTGTGTTGTCCTTTACATTTGCAAATACAACCCGAACCCATGCGTCAAATGCAGCAAGATTCTCTAAATGATTGTGTAATTACTGTTTACTATATATTATTATTCTGAGACGGCAAATGTAGCTATGTTTGAATCATATTGATAAATTGTTGTTTCGGTAATTGTAATTCCAGAGAACGAGGAATAAACGTGCAGTATTTTATAGAATTACTCAATCGAATCCTCAATTCTCCAGTTCAATAGATTGTTGGAAATTAATGTATAAAAATGTTCAATGTTGTGTATAAAAAAGGTTTTCATTTGAGTTTGTCCAAAGTGCATCGATGTCTTTTATGATTTCGTTTATACCATTACCCCTACCCCGTTTTACGTCAAAGAAAATTTATTTTAGGGTCCATCCCTTGCTCAGATGAATAATCCTTGTGACCAATAGCGGCTTATCACGGTTTTACCCACACGTGATATTAATTTTAAGGTGATTATTGTCCAAAGAGGATAATGGTTTGTGGACAGTTTTAAGGTCTTTTTGTCATTTTTTAAATAAGGGCTCGAGATTCCCCCGGGCCATAGCCACCCCATCAGGTCCCCACGTCCATGTGTGTCATTCGAATGACCTCCTCTGCTGGTGGCCCTGGCAAAATCAAGTGCAGATACTACACTTTGATCTTAGACAAACGGACCAGAAGCCAGATCCATTCTTGTATAAATGTATATGGCCTGATACAGACCTATCACAATGATTGTTTCCTGGATTAAATAACATAAATAATAATAACAATAACAATGTTGAACAACAGCGATAATTACATTCATCATATGCTAAATGGCGGCTCCGTGGCGCAGGTGTTACGGACGCGGTTCGCGATCCCGCATACCCGCGTTCGAAACATAGCTGTGGGCGATATGGTAGCAGACCACGTTGCATTGGGTTTTTTTACAAAGTGGTAGGGGAGCCGGTCGTTCAGAAAGCTATGGCAAACTAATGAACGTAAACTTGCCAAGAGATCACAACATCAAAACATACTGGTGTTGACTGCAACGAGCTGTAAAGGATATGCAACTAACTTTTCTTAATATGTTAAGTAAGGGAGAGGGGGAGTAATTACGCATTGCTGATTGTCATAGCTGTGAAATTTTGTGTTTGTGTGTGCTGATTATTTAAAAAATTGCTTAGTTATTGTAGGGCTCAGGGATCCACAGGAGCAAGAGCCGCCCCATGAGGTTCTAAGTTCCTGTATGTGTTCCCCAGGAGCGAGAGCATGAGGTTCCAAGTTCCTGTATGTTATTATGACGACCGCTATATTGGTGGCCCTGGCAAGATCAAGTACAGATAAGTCAGTCTACCCTTTATCACTGCCGTGATACAAAAATCTCGGTGACGGTCTCTACTGAGATACAAAGATGTGTGTAAGCGGGACATGATTGATACAGGCATTGCTATTGCACCTTGGGAGAAAGTCGCCGCTGATTGTGTTGCATGGAGGGCAGCGATGAGAAATGGAATAAAGATACAGGATAAAATGATTCCAGATGGATCATACACTGAGCTGGTGAGATATAAGATGGTGCGTGATGGTAGAAATGACCATGTATTCACGTTTACTGCGCGAGTTGGTCTGATCAGTCACATTCGCTACCGCCATGTGTGGAAGTTATTATGCCTTCTTGAAGCACAAACTATCGTCTGTTAAGACGACGAGGTGCCAGTCACACAGATACAAGAACAGAAGCTACACTTTGATCTTAGCCAAATTGCCGTGAAACAATCCAGAATGATGAATTTAAAGATTTTTAACCTTTTACAGGTCCGACACATTCGCTATTTTCTACTGTTTCTGGCTTCTTGTTCCCTGTTCATTTCTCCTTGATATAAGCGAAACTGGTGCATATCAGATTAACCTACAGTGCAAATGGCAACATTTTATTAGTCAGTATGTTTTTCATCTTGCTAAAGGCTAAATTCGCCATGGCAATTCTTGTTCTAATCTATTCAAGGCATCTCGCATCAGATGTTTCGACTGTTCCGAGGTAATTATACCAATTCACTTGCCGGGAAACAACCCAAGGTGCTGAATATTAAAGATGTGTGGCCATTTGCAGGCCTGGCAAAAATACAAGTTTAAAATGTCTACGGCGTGCTGTTATGTAAAGATAAAAACAGATGATGTATAATTGTGAAGAAATTTGAAACATTGGTTGTAAAATTCTCACAAATGTCAAATTTAACCATTAATATAAAAACTCTTTGAAGACCACTTAAAACTGCTACACATTATGTATGCCGCATACAATTATCATTAATGTCTTTGGAAAAATTATTTAAAAAGTTAGACAAATGTTACAATTATTTAAATCACATAATACCTTTATGCTACTTGTAGTAATGTTCCTTGGGAATACATCTGATGTGTAATTATGTCCCTTTCCAATTTTTTAATTACACGTCTTCACGATTGTCCTTGCGTTTGTTTCGAGTTTGTCCCAAACCTGCGAACATGCCTACTCCCGAGCCTCCCCTCCCTCGGGGAGGAGAGCCTAGTGCACCCGGTGCCCTCATACACATCCCAGCATCTGTGGCCGTGGGAAGCCAGCTTCTTCCCTGTCCTCTGCCTCTGTTGCCTCCGTTGCCATGTTCCTTCATCGTGCCCAATTCACGGGGCAGCACTCTGGGATACCGGATCTTCCTCTGGGTTCCTCGAATCCTCTCTTGGTCTCTGCTGCAGAGTGCTGAGAAGCGATAGTTTTGTTTTCTTTGTTTTAAATTATAAAATATATTTAATGTGTTCAGCAACACATAATACACAAAATTAATTGAATGCATCATCTAATAGAGTCCAAGATTGCCTTCAGTTCTTGAATCCATGATGATATCTTCATCTTAATCTTCTAGCTTCTCTTTCAGACTCCAGAAGAGTAAGGATGTCACCTTCACGAGCTGGTCCTTTGAAATTGCGAATACTTGATCTATTGGAGTCATCCAAGAACTCGACTAGCACTTGTGTGCCCTGTCCCTGGGACCAGGTACGTTCAAGACCCTTCTAAGCTTTAGCAATTTTGACTGGCTGTAGTTTGTCTATGTTGATTCGTTATATAGAATAATACCTGCGCCACATAGGGCTCACAATATGTAATTTAAAGTCTTACAGGTCCAGATGATCGACTTCATTGGTAATTGTACCGAAAGAAGAAACATCTCTACATTAGCTCTAACCCAGGCTCAGACGAAGCTCACATCTTGGTAGTGAAGACTTCCAGCGGTCATCCCACCATTCATTTATTCATTCAGTAGCATGTCCATTACAGAAACTTGCTCCCATAACAACCTTCCGGAAAACTTCTCAGTCATAAGCAAGATGTCCCACATCTGATACAGCCATCTGGAGATTATCAACCACATCCTGCACCCATCTTCTCTTTGGCCTTCCTCTTCCTCTCTTCCACGGTATGTATCTCTCTATTATTGTTCTCTGTAAACTTTCATAACGTTTAAAGTCCTCTCGACAAATCAATAAATAAACCAACAAATCAAATTAACTAACCAATCAATCAACATAGCAATCAATCAATCAACTAACCAATCAACAAATACTGCAACCAGTCAACCAACCAAAAAATCAACCAAACATCAATCTGCCAATCTGCCGATTAACCAATCAACCAATCAATCAATCAGTTATTCAACCATTGAAAAAATCAACTAACATAGCCACCAATCAACCAACCACCCAATAAATCATGCAACCAATCAATCAATGAACTAGTCAACCAAACAGTCACCAGTCTAATAGTTAGTTAGTTAGTTAGTCGACAGATCATCCTCATTGCACATCGAACCATTCAGTCCATAAGTGCTCGGATCCCCTCCTCAGCAAATCCTGCAACGTGTAGCGGCTAACGACGCCAGTTCTGTGTTGGTTTATCAATCTTCTTTGGCTTCCTGCGTAGTGTTCTTGTTTGGCCACCCCTCTTTTAATTTGCTGCTCTCGCAGTCTGGCCATTGTTGTAGATTCACAGTCATCACTTGGTTCTCACAAAAGTCTTACTTCTCGTAGAGCATTCAGAATGTCGGCCTGGTCCATGGCGCGTCCGCCCTCAACAGTAGCCTCACCTGCTAGCTTGTCAGCCCGCTCATTTCCTTGTACTCCCGCATGCCCTGGCACGAAGATGAAACTAATCTTTGCCAGTCGAGACCGCTCCAGAGGCAGCAACCAATCTCTTCGGATCGACCCCTCCTCTATCCTCTTGATCATGTTCATTGAGTCGCTAAGGAAACAAGCCCTAGTGAATGTCTGTGTCTCGAGCCATGTTATTGCTTTACTTACTGCCATGACTTCCATGGTCAGGGTACTTGTGGTTTCAGTGAAAGCACCAGAGTCCTCCTTCACAATTCTCCCTCCGGCCCGAGCTGTAAAAGCCCATGAGCTTCTCACATGTCGGACGACCGACCCATCTGTGTAGATGACCGCGTCACCGTCTAGCGAATTCTCGAAAATCAACGCTTGTACTTCAGCCTCAACAGCAGCCGGATTTTCTTGTCTGCATTTTCTATCTAGTTGGATGCAAACTGAAAAGGATGTGCAGAAGTCTGTTGGCACTTGCACCCACTCCTCGCCAGGTTCTAAGTCCTCAAGTGAACACACCTGTTGAAGAATGTCTTCGGCTTGACCCATCCACGACCGTCCTCTTTTTAACCTGCTGCCCTTCACCCTCCTAATTTCACTATGCAGTGGATGTTGTGTGTTTGCGTTAATTCTGAGGTAGGCGCGTGCCCTGCAACCTTGTATTCTCTCTTCAATGGTTGGAAAATCAAGAAGGTAGCGCATCGCCCTGCATGCTGTATCTCTTGTACATCCAAGAATAATGCGCATAGCTTCATTCTGTATCCTTTCCATCCTTTCTAACTGCTTATGGCTGAGAGTCAGGATTGCCATTGCATACTCCAAAACAGACATGACCAGCCCCTCGTACAGAAGACATAGATGGCGCTGCTCACAGTTTGCTGCCGCCATCACCCGCATCGCTGCCAAACCCCGCCAGTCTACCAGTCTAATCAACCCAGCAACCAACCATTCAACCAATCAACATATCAAAAAAATATTACACCAATCAACAAACAAATCAACAAACCAATATCCCCCAAACCGACCAATCAACCATTTACCCGACCAACAACCTCCAATTTTGTTAATCTTAACGCATGCTTGTTTCAAGGCCACGTTTCACAGCAGTTGAGTGCTTGTGTTGGCGATGAAGACCAATCCATATGCAATGCCTGGGTATTTGTTTCTAATTGTTGAGGCGAACCGACTCAGTAATGTTTATATACGTAGACGAACGATAGCATGCACACGTATTTATGTTTGTTGTTGTCATGGCATCACTACCCATTCAGAGTAGAGGTTATACAGCATTAACTGATTAAGTGCCATGGGATGTTAATCTCCTTATACAAATTCCCTAACTGCCATGGGCTTACATATCCCTGAAAAGCTAGCATTGCGCCATAATACAACATATCTGCAACAATATTAACAATTTTAAGTCATAATTGTAACACTTTCCATTTTCCAGTTTTGTTTTTTTCCAAATTTACTTTTTGTTTGCGCTGAATCTTTTAATAACTAATAGCACAACAAAATGAAGCAACCACATTCAGGTTATTCAGAAGACACAGCTTTCCTATTGTGGACCATTTTGTAAACACCACATAAGACAAGTGAGGTTTTTAACTCAGTGCTGAGGGATAATATATCGCCACATGTCATTTCTCGTTTAGACAGAAGGACGGTGTATCGCCATTCTAGGGTCACAGTGTTATTTGTTTCGTTTCTCGGTATCTTCCACAATTTTAATGCTCAGTGAATGGAAATTTACACTATAATACTTGTACATTTGATTGTGCACCATGTTTGGTACAAACCGACGTTTTGCTTGGCACTGAATCAATTAAAGTTGCAGAAACAGTATTAGAATGCCATGAACCAGGAAGAAGACAAGTACTGATATACTACAAGATTTGAGGATCGAAGACAGCTGGCTCATAGACATGACTGTATCTCAGAAACTGAAATACGTTAACCACATTAAAGGATACAACAGTTCAGAAAGTGTGGTTCCTAGAAGGAGAAGTCTGAGTCGACTTGCTGATTGGCTACAGCTCCGGGTTCCCATTCGGTAGACGTGGGATTGAATCTTCGGTAAGGCAGAGGATGTATTCTTCTATAGGGGTGACTGCACTAGCCAGGTGGCCTTAACTCCTGAGTTTCAAAATTTCCCGGCCCTACACTACAAGGTACTATAGGCAGCAACGACAGTTTTTGTAATATTTATAAACTACACGCATTCTGTAATTAAATGCAAATAATACCATGGATAGACAGAACAAACAAAAAATTGATCAACTCCTACAAGAAAGTAATAAAACTCTTACATAAATTAGACGTAGTGCGTTTGAAACATTGACAATTAATGGACAAGCTGGGAAACATCCAATGGCTGTGGATATGTGGCTTTTTGAGACACATGCAAAGAATACTATGGACGGACAGAAAATCAAATGAGACAGTCCTTCAAGAGACAAATGAAAAACGGGGATTGATTGGAGAAATTAGACGTAGACAGTCAAGATTGTTTGGACATTTTATGAGGACACCTGGCAAGCTTGATGGCAAGAGAACAGCCATGACCACCCGTCCATCGGCATGGCTCTTGATGATGATGAGTTCCCACTTTGTTTCTTTCTAAACTTTAACTTTAGCCAAAATGCCTTGAAACAATCCAAGGTGCTGAATATTAAGGATTTGTGGCCGTTTTCAGGCCTGACAAAAATATAAATTAAAAGACGACTCTGAGGTATCACAGAAAACAATGAAATCATTTGATGTATTATCATAAAGTTATTTGTAAAATGTGTTGTAAAATTTGCACGCCTGTAAAATAAAGCCTTCACTTTTACAAACTCTTTAAAGATCACTTACAGTTATTATCCCTTTATTTATGGTGTATATAATTGTCATTAATTTATGTAAACATTTTATTTAACATAGGGGATAAATGATACAATTATTAAATCACATAATACATTAATGTCACTTTCAATTGTTATTATGTCCCTTTCCACAATTTTAATTACTTGTCTTCTGTTCCATGTGGTTTAATGTCGTACAAAACAGTGTGTATTTACAAGGTGCAATGTGTGTTGCCCTTTACATTTGCAAATACAACCAGAACCCATACGTCAAATGCAGCAAGTTTCACTAAATATTTGTGCAATGGCTGCTTACTGTCTGTTTATTATTATTCTGAAACGGCAAATGTAGCGATGTTTGAATTCATATTGATAAATTGTTGTTTTCGGTAATTGCAATTCCAGAAGAAAAAAAACGTACAGTATCTTCTAGAATTACACAATCGAATCTTCATAAATTCTCCAGTTAAATAGATTGATTTGAGTGAATGTTTAAAATTGTTGAATGTTGTATATGAAAAAAAAAGGTTTTATTTTTGTTTGTCGAAAGTGCATCGATTTTTTTTTTTACGATTTCGATTATACCATTACCCCTACCCCGTTCAACCTCAAGGAGAAGTTATATTAGGGTCAATCCCTGGCTCAGATTAATAGCCCTATGACTGAGCCGAACAAAAATAGCAGCTATCCATGGTTTTACCCTCAAAAGCTTATTAATTTGAAGGTGATGGATGTCCACATAGGGTAATGACTTGGGGATAAGTTTTAATTTATTTTTATAAGGCTCGAGATTCCTCCAGGGCCATAGCCATCCAATCGGGTCCCACGTCCATGTGTGCCATTCGAATGACCGCCTCTGCTGGTGGCCCTGGCAAGATCAAGTGCAGATACTACACTTTGACCTTAGCCAAAAGGTCGAGAAGCCAGACCCACTCTTGTATAAAGGTATACGGCTTGACACATGCCCATCACATTTTCGTTTTTCCTTAATGAAATAATAATATTAATAATTATAATAGCAATGTTAAAAAACAGCGATAATTATATTCATAATATGTTAAGTTTAAAAAGGTGGGGGGGGGGGGGAAATTAATTAAGCATTGTCTTTTAACATAGCTGTGAAAATGTGTGTTTGTGGGTTCCGATTATTAAAAATTTGCTTAATATTATTAGGGTTCAGGGTTTACCGGGGGAAGAGCCACCCATGAGGCTCCTAATCCTTGTATATGTTCCCCAAGAACGAAAACCTCCCATGAGGTTCCAAGTTCCTGTATTTGTTCACCAGGAGCAAGAGATGCGAGATGAGGTTCCAAGTTCCTGTATGTCATTGTGATAACGTCCTGTACTGGTGGCCTTGGTCAGATCAAGTGCAGACCCTTAATTACTCTCGTGATACAAGAATCTCGGGGTCGGTCTCTTCTACGATACAAAGATGTGTGTCAGCGGGACATGATTGATACAGGCATTGATATTGCACCTTCGGAGCAAGTAGCCGCTGATCGTGTTGTATGGAGGGCAAAGATCAGAAATGGAATTAAGACAAAGGAGAAAATGATTGCAGATAGGTCACACACTGAGCGTGTCAGACGTAAGATGGTGCGTGATGGGGGAAGTGTCCATGTATTGACATGCATCCATTGTGGACGAACATTTATAGCGCGAATTGATCTGATTAGCCATATTCGCTACTGACATTCGCTACTGCCATGGGCTGTAGTTATTATGCCTTGGAAGCACAATGTCACAAACTATTGTCTCTTAAGACGGCCAGGTGCCAGTCAGTCAGACACAAGAACAATCCAAAGTAATGAGTTTAATGATTGTTGGCCTTTTACAAGCCAGACATATTTTTTTTCCTATTTCCACTGTTTATGACTTCTTGTTCTCCGTACTTTTCTTTATGATATAAGCCGAACAGCTGCATATGAGATTAACCAACTTTGTTTCTAACATATAAAAACAAAGATAATGCATACAGATAAAACGAATATGAATAAAGAAATATATGTTAATGAGGAAAAATTGAAGGTGGTGGACAGTTTCGAATATCCTGGATCATTAATTACCAGCAATGGTGACACAATGAAATAAATTACAAGACGAATATCTATTGCGTTTCAAACACTAAAACAACTGAATAAATTGTGGAGTGGCACAGATAGAACTACAAAAATTAGATTTTTAAGAGCATGCGTCTCTCCTATTGCAACATTTGCATGTGAGACATGGTCACTTACTAAATAAGCTGAACAGCGCATAAATGCCTTTGAATACACATGTTATAGACGGGTTCTAAGATTATCTTGGATACAGAAAAGAACAAATGCATCCATACGACAAGAGCTGAATACTGAAGAAGGTTGGCTGCTAAAGGCGATTTAATAAAAAAGAAAATTGAAATATTGTGGCTACTTGAAATGCCATGAAAGTTTGGAGAGATCAATAATGGAGGGGTATATGCCTGGGAAGAGAGAAAGAGGAAGGCCAAACAGAAGATGGGTGCAGGATGTTGCGGATGATCTCCAGATGGGTGTATCGGACGCGGACCATCTTGCTTATGACCGAAAAGTTTTCCGGAAGGTTGTAATGGAAGCGAGGTTGTACATATGACATCTTACTGAATGAATCAATGAATCTCTTTCTATAGTTCAAATGGCGCCTTGATTATCTATGTGAGCACGATCGGTCCACACTTGTGTTTTTCTCCCAACACTAGATTTCAGGCTATGTACTTTTGGATTCAATACCACAAGTACTCGTTTGACATTCATAACCAACGCTTTAAACTAAATGCCCACAAAAGCATTGCCTGTACTCACTGACTACCGTTTGGCAGATTTTAAATAACGGTGGCCTAGATTTATGTTCTAGCAGGACGTTTCCCTGAGCCTGACTAAAATTGAGCACACCGTTAAACTCTGGATGAACACAAACTCTGCGATAACATGCATCTTTAAAACATGAAACATGCGCATTCAACAGGAAGACCAACTTATTGTCTAGAGTAATTTCCCCTTGCCGGCTCCATGGCGAAGGTGTTACGGACGAAGTTCGTCATCCCGCATGCCAGCTTACGAAAAACAGCTGCGCGAGATTTGGCAGCAGACCGCCTTGCGTTGGTTTTTTACGAAATTATTAAGATACATGCTACAATTATTTACATCACATAATACATGTGGGGCAAGCAAACATGGGGGATTCTGATCGTCAGCAGAGCCCACTTCCCAGAATGTTTCTGCAATTTTACCTTCTTGACTCTCTCTGGGGGAGGGCCCGGCCAGGTCATGACTCCATGAGTTTTTTCCCTGCCGTGCGAGACGTTCGGTAATTTGCCTTGTCCTTGCGTTGTTATGTGTTTGTCCAACACCTGCGAACATGTCTGCTCCCAAGCCTCCCCACCCTCGGGGAGGAGAGCTTTATGCACCCGGTGCTTCGTGCCCTTACACACATCCTAGCATCTGTGGCCGTGGAAAGCCAGCTTCTTCCCTATCCCCTGCCTCTATTGCCTCCGTTGCCATGCCCTTTCTTCGTGCCCTGTACACGGCGAAGCACTCTGGGAAGCCAGATCTTCCTCTGGGTTCCTCGAACTCTCTCTTGGTCTCTTCTGCGGAGTGCTGAGAAACAATATTTGTGTGTGTTTTTTTTTTCTAAATCATAAAATATGTTTAATGTGTTCAGTAACACATAATGCACAAAATGGATTGAATGCATCATCTAAGAGAGTTTAAGATTGCCTTCATTTCTTGAATCCATGATGATATCTTCATCTTAGTCTTCTAGTTTCTCGGTCAGACTCCAGATGAGTGAGGATATAATCTTCACGAGCTGATCCTTTCAAATTGCGAATACTTGATCTATTGAAGTCATCCAAGAACTCGACTCGCACTTGTGTGCACAATCACTGGGACCAGGTATGTCCAAGGACCTTCGGAACTTTAGCAAACTTGATTGGCTGTAGCTTGTCCATGTTGACTCGTTATATAGAATAATACCTGCGCCACATAGGGCTCACAATATGTAACTTAAAGTCTTACACTTCCAGAGGATCGATTTCATTGCTGTCTACTTTGTTAACGCGCCCGCCATATTTTCTTTGAAAAACTGATTATTTCCTCCCACAGTTATTAAGAATTTGTTCATGTCAAAAAGACAAAATGTTTTCTTTGGTCATGTGATGAGAAGAGACGTATTGAAAAACATCGTGACAACTGGACAGACGAAAGGAAAAGAGGCAGAAATAGACCAAAAGAAATTTTCCTGGGTAGACTGCGACGGTGGCATGGAGGAATATCATCAGCAAATTTGACCCAGTACACCAAAGACCGAGATCTGTTTAGAGACATGAACGCCTACGCCAGCTGGCAGGACACTTGATGATGATGATGAGGATGATGAGGATGATGATGATGATGATGATGTTGATGATGATGATGATGATGATGATGATGATGATGATGATGATGATGATGATGATGATGATGATGATGATGATGATGATGATGATGATCTCTGATCTGTTCTGCTCTCTTTGTTTCCTACAGTATCACCACATCTCAAAACATTCAATTGGGCCTTAGAAGTCCCACGATCAGAACCAGATCCAACTTGGACAAGACTTTGCCGTGACTCTACGTGGCACGGTTTACAAACTGGGTGTTCAGTCTTTTTAACATTCCGAGAATCTCCAAACCACTCCGTAGCTGTGAAGCTCGGATACGCTCCGGTATTAAACTGGTGGTTCCTGTGATTGGAGAAGAGATGGGGAGCCGTGCAACGACACAGTCCACTTGAGATGGTAATTGGACCGAAAGAAGAAACGTCTCTACATTAGCTCTAGCCTGGGATCAGACGAAGCTGAACGCCCACTCATCGAGCTAAAATCTTGGTACTGAAAACTTCCAGTAGTCTTTCCGTCATCATTCCTTCCTTCCTTCCTTCCTTCCTTCCTTCCTTCCTTCCTTCCTTCCTTCCTTCATTCATTCATTCATTCATTCAGTACCATGTTCTTTGGAGACCCTCGCTACCATAACAACCTTCCGGAAAACTTCTCGATCATAAGCAAGATGTCCCGCGTCCGATACACCCATCTGGAGATGATCCACCACATCCTGCATCAATCTTCTCTTTGGTCTTCCTCTTCCTCTTTTCCCCGGCGTATATCCCTCTATTATTGTTCTCTGCAAACTTTCATGACGTTTAAAATCCCGTCAGCCAATCAGTCAATAAACCAACAAATCGATTAACTAACCAATCAATCAACATAGCAATCAATCAATCAACTAACCAATCAACAAACATTGCAACTAGTCAACCAACCACCCAATCAATCAAACATCAATCTGCCAATCTACTGACTAACCAGCCAACCAATCAGTCAATCAATTATTCAACCATTGAACAAATCAACTAACATAGTCACCAATCAATCAATCAATCAATCATGTGCCAGGCCGGAAAGCGTGGGCGGTCATGACTCGCCATTTCACTTGATCACCAGTGTCGTGGATCAGCTCAGTGTTCCTGTCTCGTCAATGCCATGTGGCCAAGCCATCCAGGTATTTTCCTCTCGGTCTTCCTCTTGGTCTGTTCCCCTCGATCTTGCCGGTTGTCACTAAGTTCTCCGATCCATTTCTTCTCATAACATGACCAAAACATTTTGACTGTCTACGTCTAATTTCTCTAATCAGTTTACGGTGTTCATTTGTCTCCTGTAGTACTTGGTCATTAGTTTTTCTGTCTGTCCATGGTATTCTTTGCATTTTCCTCAGAAACCACATTTCTGCAGCCATCAGATGCTTTTCAGCTAGACTGCTCATTGTCCAAGTTTCACATCCATACAAAAGAAGAGGCTCTATGTATCCCCTCAATACTCTTTTTCTCGTTTCAATTGACATCTTTTTATTGGTCAGAATGATTTTCATCTTGCTAAAGGCTACTTTCGCCATTGCGATTCTTGTTCTAGTCTCTTCAAGGGATCTCCCATCAGATGTTATGACTGTTCCAAGATAATTGTACCGATTCACTTGTGGCACTTCTTCCTTCTTACAGACGACCATAACCTGAGTCTTTTTACAATTTAATTCTAACCCCAGTTGCTCACTGTGTACAACAACCGTATCTACTTATTGTTGCAGGTCCTGCGCATTGTCTGCAATTAGTACTGTATCATCTGCATATCTAATGTTCTTGATGTTTCGTCCTCCAATGCTGATTCCATTTATATCCTCTACATTTCTGAAAATATTTTCACTGTACAGGGAAAAAAGATCTGGAGACATCACACATCCCTGCATAACACCTCTCTTAATTCGCTGATACTGTCCCACTTCATTATCAATCCTTATTGCAGCTTGTTGTTTCCAATATATGATTTTTATAAGTCTAATGTCTTTCCCATCAATTTGTAGATCTGTAAGCATATCCACCATGCTGACATGTCTAACGCTATCAAAAGCCTTTGTATAGTCAATAAAGCAAAGATGTATATCCTTGTTTACTTCTATAGCACGTTCAATAACTGTTCGCAGCATATACACAGCATTTACTGTACCCTTTCCTTCTACAAACCCGCATTGTTCTTCCCCTATTTCAGGTTGTATCTTCTTCCTCATTCTTTGCATGATAATTCTTAGCAAAATCTTTGTGATGTGACTCATTATACTAATTGTTCTATGTTGATCACATTCCAAGGTTCCTGATTTCTTTGGGATTGCAATAAATATAGAGTTACATAATTCAGGAGGTATATCTCCAGTATCATATAATGTGTTCAGCAGTCTGGTGACTTGATCTAGTCCAAATTCTTCTAAAGCTTTAATCATTTCTGTTGTGATGTTATCTGCACCGGGGGCCTTGCCAGCTTTCATATGCTTAAGAACATTTCGAACCTTCATCTCCAAAATTGGCGGTCCTTCATTATTAAATCTAATATCATACTGTTCGTCTCTGTTATCATCATAAAGGTGTTTCACATAATCTGTCCATACCTGTAGAATCTGGTCTATTATGATTTTGCCATCTTTAGTTTTTAGATACCCTGTTGATGTACTTGTTCTTTTATTAGTAAGTTCCTGAATTCTTGTGTGCACTAATTTGGTATTTTGACTGTTGTGTTGGCTTTCAATTTCTAAGCACTTTTCCTCAAGCCATGCTTCTTTTGCCTCCTTACATAATGTTCTGACTTGTCTGTGAATTTCTTCATATTTGACAGAATTATTTTTGTTGAGTCTTCTTGTTTCCATGAGGTGTAAAATTTCTTCAGTCATCCATTACTTACGACCCACCTTCTTTAATTTTGGAATAGTTATTTCTGCAGCCACATTGATTGAATTCTTTAACGTTTCCCATTGATCATCGACATCCTGGAATAGGATCTCTAGATCAGACAAAATTTCAAATCTGTTCTGTACTTCTATGTTGAATTTGTTTTGTATTTCCTTGTCATTACTCAATGTACACAAATCATATTTAGTGTTTCCTGTTATATACTTGACTTTCTTCAACTTTATCCTCAATGTTCCTGTGAGTAATCTGTGGTCACTATAACAATCAGCACTGGGAACTGTTTTTGCTATTGTTAATGCGTTTCTAAATCTTCTGCTAATCAGAATGTAGTCAATTTGGTTTCTACATCCTGCTATCAGGACTCCTCCATGTCCATAATCTTCTAGGGTGTTGTTTGAACCAGGTGTTTCCTACAATCAATTTCTGTTCCTTCGCCCACTCTACGAGTCTGCATCCTCGTTCATTTCTCTCTCCTAAACCATAGTTTCCTACTGTGTATCTATCTCCTTGATTTCCTTCTTTTGCATTGAAGTCCCCTATTATGATGTTTATTTCTGAATTTTTACATTTCTTTAAGGCATACTCTATGTCATTATAAAATTATTCTACACTATCTTCACTGGATTCTCCTGTTAGGGCATATACTTGAATAATATTTATGCTAAAAGGTCTGCCACTTAATTTAACTAGTAGAACTCTGTCCGACACGGCCCAATATCCTTGAATAGATTTTGATGTTTTCCGGTCCAAAATAATTGCCACTCCCCTATGACGATCTTCACCTCCAGAATAAATAATCTTGAAATCTTCGTCTATCTTGATGCCTGCTCCTGTCCATCTCGTTTCGCACATACCTAAAATATTAATTTTTTCCCTTTCAATTTCTTGTTTTATGTTCTCTAATGTTCCGTCGTTGTTTAACGTCCTAACGTTCCAAGTTGCTAATTTTAACGTCTCTGTCCTTGTCTTGCGATGATCGGTCTTTAAGCGAATCGTGATATACTAGGCACTTTTAAAGAGGTAGTTTGCCGTTGCTTTCCTCTATGGCAGTGACCTTACTGGTCGGAGACCGCAGCCACTGACTCAAGACGAGTTCCTCTGCCTGCCGTCGTGTAACTCGAGGCCATGACCCACAAATATCTGTCGGCTGCCCTCAAAATTACATCCACCACCTGCCTTCCGTGGTTTCTTTTGAAAACTTCCAATTAAAGGAACACAATATAACATCACATAATCCACAGGGAAACACTATTCACAGGAAATCCATAGGAAATCACACGAAATCCAATGAAAAACACTAAATAGCGTCCCTCCGAAAAGTAACGCTTCATCTTGTCGCCATTTTACCGGAATCAACCAACCACCCAATAAATCAAGCAACCAATCAAACAATGAACTAGTCAACCAAACAGTCACCAGTCCAATCAACCCAGCACCCAACTATTCAACCAATCAACCTATTAACCAACTATTACACCAATCAACAAACAAATCAACAAACCAATAACCTCCAAACCAAACAATCAACCATTTACCCGACCAACAACTTCCAGTTTTGTTAATCTTAATGCATGCTTGTTTCGAGGCTTGTTTTCACAGCCGTTGCGTGCATGTGTTGGTGATAAAGCCCATTCCATACGCAATGCTTGGGTATTTGTTTCTAATTGTTGAGGTGAACCGACTCAGTAATGTTTATATACGTAGATGAATGATAGCATGCACACGTATTTATGTTTGTTGTTGTCATGGCATCACTACCCATTCAGAGTAGAGATTAAACAGCATTAATTGATTAAGTGCCATAGGATGATTAATCTCCTTATACAACTTCCCTTATTGCCATGGGTTTACATATACCTGAAAAGCTAGCATTGCGTCATAATACAACATATCTGCTACAATATTAACAATTTTAATCCATAATTGTAACACTTCCCATTTTCTGCCATCCAGTTTTGTTTTTTTCCAAATCTACTTTTTGTTTGCGCTGAATCTCTTAACAACTAATAGCACAACAAAATGAAGCAACCACGTTTAGGTTATTCAGAAGATCACATCTTTCCTGTTGTGGACCATTTTGTCAACACCCAAGAAGGCAATTGAGGTTTTTAACTTAACTTATTCAGTGCTGAGGGATAATATATCATCACATGTCACTTCACTTTTAAACAGAAGGACGATGTATCGCCATTCTAGGGTCACAGTGTTATTTGTTTCGTTTCTCGGTATCTTCCTCAATTTTAATGCCCAGTGAATGGTAATTTACATTACAAAAGTTGTTCATTTGATTGTGCGCCATGTTTATTCCAAACCGACTTTTTGCTTGGCACTGAATCAGTCAAAGTTGAAGAAACAATATTAGAATGCCGTGAACCAGGAAGAAGACAAATACTGATATACTACAGGATTTGAGCATCGAAGACAGCTGGCTCGTAGACATGACTGTGTCTCAGAAACTGAAATACGGTGGCCACATTAACTGATTCAGTGCCGACGATCACTCAGTTGCCAAACAGTCTCAACTTGTTTGCCCCTTGGTTACTGTATTGCCGAGATCTTAGCTTTTCGTTTGTTTGTTTCGTTTGCATGTCAATCCTAATTTGAATGCCCCGGAATTACGTTTTTCGTATGAAGAAAGTTTTTCATTTACACACAGGCCACAGACAGGCCACGAGGGGCATAAAATGAATGGATATTGAGGGATTATTCGTAGTTAAAGGTTTGTTTACTTTTCTGGTTTGACAACGGCATCGACCCTGATTTTCGGCCTCACATATTTACATTAGATAATAGTTTTAAACAATTTAGATTGTAGTTATTCTGATTTAAAGGACTTTGTGAATTATTCTAAACTGATAGCACATGTTAAGTGTGGTATTTTGGTTAAAATTAACTGTGTATGAATGTAAACAAACTAACCGGCTACTTTAGCTAGTTTGCCGCTAACCGTGAAAGTTTGTCATAGGTCGAATTAGCTAATGGGCCACATTTGTGCCCCTAAAGTTTGCTTTGCCTATCACAAAGTATTTAAGGAGTATTTAAATAATTAAATTTAAAAGAATAATAATTATAATTAAATAAACAATAGCGTAAATTTTGTGTTTATCAGCAGAAACGGTCAAAACCTGAGTCATGATTTTCCGATTTTCTATTTTCTGTGACAATGATGCGCTTCAAAATAGTATGTTTTTATTGTGATTTATTGGTGTTATGGAGCCGTTCTAGTGATATTTGTGTAGCAAAGTGGTGTAGTTATCATAATTCAGTAAGTTTCATTGGATTTTAAACACAGTTGGAGCAGTAGCACCTTGGTAAGTGGAAATTTCACGTACTTGTCACCTATGTCTTCAATTTATTTTTTAAAACATCTGCTAATATTATTGTTATATTTCTACCTTTTAGCAACAGTAGCAATACCAATATGTTCCTTGTGCAATGTCCTTTAATTTGATATATAATACAATATATTTACTACCATTTTAACAATTTTAGATCAATATTATGGCATACCCCTACTTCCCATTTTCTGCCATCAATTTCTGCTTGGGCAAAACCCATGTTTTGTTTGGCACTCAATCAGAGGGCACAACGGTTTAGAAAGTGTGGTTCCTAGAAGGAGAAGTCTGAGTCGACTTGCTGATTGGCTACAGCCTCGGGTTCCCATTCGGTAGTCGCGGGATCGAATCTTGAGTAAGGCAGTGGGTGATTTCTTCTATCGGGGTGACTGCACTAGCCAGGCGGCCTTAACTCCTGAGCTTCAAAATTTCCCTGCCCTACACTGCAAGGTATTATAGGCAGCAAGGACAGTTTTTTGTAATATTTATAAACTACACGCATTCTGTAGTTAAATGCAAAGAATACCATGGACAGACAGAACCAAATAAAAAAAAAAAAAATGACCAACTCCTACATGAAACTAATAAAACTCGTAAACTTATTAGAAATATTAGACGTAGTGCATTTGACACATTGACAATTAATGGACAAGCTGGGAAACATCCAATGGCAGTGGAAATTTGGTTTTTGAGACACATGCAAAGAATACCATGGACGGACAGAAAATAAAACGAGACAGTCCTTCAAGAGACAAATGAAAAACGTGGACTGATTGGAGAAATTAGACGTAGATAGTCAAGATTGTTTGGACATTTTATGAGGACACCTGGCAAGCTTGATGGCAAGAGAACAGCCATGACCACCCGCTCAACAGCATGGCTCATTGATGATGATGAGTTCCCACTTTGTTTCTTTCTACACTTTGATCTAAGCCAAAATGCCGCGAAACAATCCAAAGTGCTGAATATTAAGTATTTGTGGCCGTTTTTAGGCCTGACAAAAATACAATTTGAAGGCTACACTGACAGTATCATAAATAGATAAAAACATTTGACGTAATATCCTGAAGACATTTTAAAAATTTGTTGTAAAATTCTCACGCATGTAAAATAAAGCCTTTACTTTTACAAAATCGTTGAAGATCACTTACAATTATTATCCATTTATTTATGCTATATATAATTGTCATTAATTTCTATAGACATTTTATTTTAAAATATGTTATAAATATTACAATGATTAAATCACGTAATACATTTATGCTACTGTCAGTAATGTTACTTATGAAAAGAAATATTATTTGTTATTATGTCCCTTTCCACTATTTTAATTACGTGTCTTCCGTTTGATGTGGTTTTATTTCGTGCAAACAAACAGTGTGTATTTACAAAGTGCAATGTGTGTTGTCCTTTACATTTGCAAATACAACCAGAACCCATGCGACAAATGCAGCAAGATTCTCTACATGTTTGTGTAATTACTGCATACTATTTATTATTATTCTGAAACGGCAAAGGTAGCGATGTTTGAATCATTTTGATAAATTGTTGTTTTGGTAATTGTAATTCCAGAGAAAGAGAAAAAACGTGCAGTATCTTCTAGAATTACTCAATCGAATCCTCATAAATTCTCCAGTTCAATAAATTGATGGAAGTGAATGTGTAAAAATGTTGAATGTTGTGTATGAAATAAGGTTTTCATTTGAGTTTGTCCAAAGTGCATCGATTTTTTTTTTTTTTTTTTTTTTTGTCTTTTATGATTTCGTTTATACCATTACTCTACCCCGTTTTACGTCAAAGAGAATTGATATTAGGGTCCATCCCTTGCTCAGATGAATAATCCTTGTGACTGAGAAGGTCACAAATAGCGGATTATCACGGTTTTACCCACACATGATATTAATTTGAAGGTGATTATTGTCCAAAGAGGATAATGGTTTGTGGACAGTTTTAATGTATTTTTTTTTAAATTTTTATAAGCGCTCGAGATTCCCCCAGGGCCATAGCCACCCCATCAGCTCCCCACGTCCATGTGTGTCATTCGAATGACCGCCTCTGCTGGTGGCCCTGGCAAAATCAAGTGCAGATACTACACTTTGATCTTAGACAAACGGACCAGAAGCCAGATCCATTCTTGTATAAATGTATATGGCCTGATACAGACCTATCACATGATTGTTTTCATAGATGAAATAACATAAATAATAATAATAATAACAATAACAATGTTGAACAACAGCGATAATTACATTAATCATATGTTAAATGGCGGTTCCGTGGCGCAGGTGTTACGGACGCGGTTCGCGATCCCGCATACCCGCGTTCGAAACACAGCTGTGTGAGATTTGGTAGCAGAACGCGTTGCATTTGAAATTTTTTGTTTACGAAATGGTATTGGTGTGTATTCAGAAAGCAATGGCAAACTATTGAAGTAAACTTGCCAAGAGATCACAACAGCTAATCATGGTGGTTTTGACTGCAACGTCCTGTAAAGGATGTGCAGCTAACTGTCTTTATATGTTAAGTAAGGTGGGAGAGGAGGGGGGGGGGGGGGGTAATTACGCATTGCTTATTATAATAGCTGTGAAAATGTGTGTTTGCGTGTGCTGATTATTAAACACCTTGCTTAATTATTGCAAGGCTCAGAGTTTCCCCAGGGGTTAGAGCCACCCCATGAGGTTCCAAGTCCACGTCTGTCATTGTGATGACCACCTCTGCTGGTGGCCATGACCAGATCAAGTACAGATAAGTCAGTCTATACTTAATCACTCTCGGGATACAAGAATCACAGTATCGATTGATACATGCAATGATATTACACCTAGGGAGAAAATCGTCGCTGATCGTGTTGCATGGAGGGCAACCATCAGAAATGGAATAATGACAAAAGAGAAAATGATTGCAGATAGTGTGTGAGACGTAAGATGGTGCATGATGGTGGAAATGACCGCATATTCACACGCATCCGTTGTGGAAGAAGATTTACGGCGCGAATTGGTCTGATCATTCACATTCGCTACCGCTATGCGTTGTAGTTATTATGCCTTCTTGAAGCACAATGTAACAAACTATCGTCTGTCAAGACGGCCAGGTGCCAGTCAGTCAGATACAAGAACAGAAGCTACACTTTGATCTTAGCCTAATTGCCTTGAAACAATCCAAAGTGATTAATTTGAGGATTTTTGGCATTTTACAAGCCGGACATAATTTTTTCCCCCTATTTCCACTGTTTATTGTGTCTTGTTCTCCGTACCTTTCTTCGTGATATAAGCCAGATAGGTTCATATAAGATTAACCTACATTTTAAAAAAAACATTTTATTGGTCGGTATGTTTACCATCTTGCAAAAGGCTACATTCGTAATGGCGATTCTAGTTCTAATCTATTCAAGGCATCTTGTATCAGATCGTATGACTGTACCGAGATAATTGTACCAATTAATTTCTTCTTCTTCTTCTTCTTCTTCTTCTTCTTCTTCTTCTTCTTCTTCTTCTTCTTCTTCTTCTTCTTCTTCCTTCTTCTTCTTCTTCTTCTTCTTCTTCTTCTTCTTCTTCTTCTTCTTCTTCTTCTTCTTCTTCTTCTTCTTCTTCTTCTTCTTCTTCTTCTTCTTCTTCTTCTTCTTCTTCTTCTTCTTCTTCTTCTTCTTCTTCTTCTTCTTCTTCTTCTTCTTCTTCTTCTTCTTCTTCTTCTTCTTCTTCTTCTTCTACTTCTTCTTCTTCTTCTTCTTCTTCTTCTTCTTCTTCTTCTTCTTCTTCTTCTTCTTCTTCTTCTTCTTCTTCTTCTTCTTCTTCTTCTTCTTCTTCTTCTTCTTCAGCGTTCCGAGCCATTGAGGTTCTTTGCTGCAGATACAATCCGTCGAGTTTTGTTTCCCTATTATCTTCCATTCTTTCTATATGCCCCAGCCATTGTAGTCTATTAGCCTTCATGATACCAGTGATTAGCAGGGACTTAAACAGATCATAAATGTCTTTGGTACTTCTTCTTTTCCACTCTCCACTTTGTGTATCCCTAATGGGTCCAAAGATGCGTCTTAAAACTTTGTTCTCAGAGGTTTGTAGCAAGACTTTGTCTCCTTTCGTTGTACTCCAGGTTTCAGAGCCAAACAGCACAACTGGTCTGATCAGTATTTTGTATATTGTGATCTTGGTGTTGCGAGATAGCGCCTTTGACATTTGGAGAAATTGAGGGAGAAATTGACTTGAAAATTTGGTGACAACAGTGGCAGGATTGATGGGAAGAGAGCAGCCATTGCCGCCCGCCCACCGGCATGGCACTTGATGATGATGAGTTCCCACAATGTGCTTTTCTACACTTTGATCTTAGCCAAAATGTCGTGAAACAGTCCACAGTGCTGAATATTAGGGATATTTGGCCTTTTGCAGGCCTGACAAAAATACAGAGTAGCCGTTCTAAATGGAATGCCATTAAAAGGATGAAAACGCTTCATGAAATATCGAGGAGAAAAAAAATAAATGTGTTTTAAAGTTCTCACGTATGTAAAATAAAACCTTTACTCTAAAAAGTCATTGAAAGTCACTTAAAATTATTATCCGTTTTTTTTTAATGCTGTAAATATTTGCCATTAATGTCTGTGAAAATGTTAGACAATCGTTACACACACATCACAATAACTTAAATCGTATGATAGATTTATACTGCTTTCAGTAATGTACCTTAGAGATTATAATCTGATTTGTAGTTATGGCCCTTACCACTTTTTTAATTGCATGCCTGCCGTTTAATGTGGTTTTATTTCGTACAACACAGTGTGTATTTGCAAGATGAATTGTGTGTTTTCCTTTACATTTGTAAATACAACAATAACTCAGACGTTAAATGCAGCAAGATTCTCTTAAATATCTGTGTAATAACTGCATATTATTTATTATTCTGGAACGGGAAATGTAGCGATGTTTGAATTCATATTGATAAATATCAACACTTACAGTCTCTGATCCTTCAGTTTCGTCAGTAGGTTCAGGCAAGAGGTTATTCCACCAATTCTTTAGGTTAGACACTGTCATGTCAGCTCAAGCAGTGGCGACATTGAAAATAGCGTCCTTTTGTTGATACTCGCGCATTTTTAGACCATGGCGGATAACAGAAACTGACGATTACACGAGTGACAGTTAATCGAAGTATTACTGTACTACAATTATTTAAAACAATTGCGGTGCTTGCACGACATGAGGGCTTCTGGTCGTCAGCGGAGGTCTCCCTTCCCAGAATGTTTCGGCCATTTTACCTTCTTGAATCTCTCTGGGGTAGGGCCCGACCGTGTCATTACTCCAGGTGTCTTTCCCCTGCCGTGCGAGACGCTCGGTCGTTTGCGTGGTCCTTGCGTTTGTTATGTGTTTGTCCATTACCTGCCAACTTATCTACTCCCGAGCCTCCCCTCCCTTGGTGTGAAGAGCCTTGTGCACCCAGTGCTGGGTGCCCTCACACACCTCCTAGCAACTGTGGCCGTGGGAAGCCAGCATCTTTCCTGTCCACTGCCTCCGTTGCCTCCGTCGCCATGTTCCTTCTTCGTGCCCCGTTCACGGCACTGCACTCTGGGATTGCCAGATCTTCCTCTGGGTTCCTCGAATCCTCTCTTGGTCTCTGCTGTGGAGTGCTGAGAAGTGCTATTTTTGTTTTGTTTGTTTTAAATTATAAAATATGTTTAATGTGTTCAGCAACACATAATGCACAAAACTAATTGAATGCATCATCTAATAGAGTCCAAGATTGCATTCATTTCTTGAATCCATGACGATATCTTCATCTTAGTCTTCTAGCTTCTCTTTCAGAATTCAGAAGAGTCAGGATGTCAAATCACGAGCTGGTCCTTTCACATTGCGAATACTTGATCTATTGGAGTCATCCAAGAACTCGACTCGCACTTGTGTGCACTGTCCCTGGGACCAGGTACGTTCAAGGACCTTTGGGACTTTAGCAAACTTGACTGGCTGAAGATTGTCCATGTTGACTCGTTATATAGAATAATTCCTGCGCCACATAGGGCTCACAATATGTAACTTAAACTCTTACAAGTCCAGATGATCGACTTCATTGCTGTCTACTTTGTTAACGCGTCCGCTATAGCTGTTTATCTCCTCCCACAGTTTTTAAGAATGTGTTCATTTGACAGAGACAATCTGTTTTATTTAGTCATGTGATGAGAAGAGAGGTATAGGAAAACATCGTGACAACTGGACAGATCAAAGGAAAAGAGGCGGGGACAGACCAAGAGAAATTATGCTAGGTAGTCTGAAACGGTAGCAAGGAGGAATATCATCAGCAGATTTGACCCAGTATACCAAAGACCGAGATCTGTTTAGAGACATGAATGCCTACGCCAGCTGGCAGGGCACTTGATGACGATGATGATGATGATGATGATGATGACGATGATGATAATGATGATGATGATGATGATGATGATGATGATGATGATGATGATGATGATGATGATGATGACGACGACGATGATGATGATCTCTGCTCTGTCCTGCTCAATCCTTGGATCCTACAATATCACCACATCTCAAAACATTCCACTAGACCTTAGAAGACCCAAGATCAGAACCAGATCCTACATTGGACAAGACTTTGCCGTGATTCTACGTGGCACGGTTTACAAGCTGATTGTTCATTCCTTTTAACGTTCCGAGAACCTCCAAACCTCTCCGCACATGTGAAGCTCAGCTACGCACCGGTATTAAATTGGTGGCTCCTGCGCTTGGAGAAGAGATGGGGAGCCATGAAAGACAGTCCACGTCATTGGATCGACAGAAGAAACGTCTCTTCATTAGCTCTATCCTGGGCTCAGACGAAGCTGAACGCCCACTCATCGAGTTCAAATCTTGGTACTGAAGACTTCTGCGGTCTCTCGGCCATTCATTCATTCAGTACCATGTAATTTGTAGACCCTTACCCACATAACAACCCTCCGGAAAACTTCTTGGTCATAAGCATGATGTCACGTGTCCGATAAACCCATCTGGAGATTATGCACAACATCCTGCACCCATCATATTTATGGTCTTCCTCTTCCTCTCTTCACCGTCATATACGCCTCCATTACTATTCTCCAAACTTTCATGACGGGAGCCAGTGAGTCAATCAATAAACAAACAAATCAATCAACTAACCAATCAACCAACATAGCAATCAATCATTCAACTAGCCAATCAACAAACATTGCATTCAATCAACCAGCAACTCAATCAATCAAAAATCAATCTGTCAGTCTGTCGATTAACCAACCAACCAATCCATCAATCGATTATTCAACCATTGAACAAATCAACTAACATAGCCACCAATCAACAAACCACTCAATAAATCAAGCAACCAATCAAACAATGAACTAGTCAACAAAACAGTCACCAATCTAATCAACCTAGCAACCAACCATTCAACCAATCAATCTATCAACTAACTATTACACCAATCAACAAACAAATCAACAAACCAATCACCACCATACCAACAAATCAACCATTTACCCGACCAACAACTTCCAGTTTTGTTGATCTTAATGCACACTTGTAACGAGACCACGTTTCACAGCAGTTGCGTGCTTGTGTTGGTGATAAAGTCCTGTCCCTATGCAATGCCTGGTTTCTTTCGTCTAATGGTTGAGTTAAACCGATTCAGTTATATTTATATACGTCGGCGAATGATAGCATGCACACATATTTATGTTTGGTGTTCTCAGGGCATCACTACCCAGTCAGAGTAGAGGTTTAACAGCATTAACTGATTAAGTGCCAAAAGATGATTAATCGCCTTAAACGACTTCCCTAACTGCCATGGGCTTACAGATCCATGAAAAGCTACATTGCGTGATAATACAACATATTTGCTACAATATTAACAACTTTTAAGTCATAACTGTTACGCACTCTTAATTCCCAGTTTCTGCCGTCCATTTTTACCTGGTCGAAACCTACTTTTTTTTTTTTTTTTGCTGAATCTGTTAACAACTAATAGCACAACAAAATGAAGAAACCACATTCAGGTTACTCATAAGATACGTCTTTCCTGTTGTGGACCATTTTGTAAACACCAAAGAAGGCAATCGAGGCTTAACTGATTCAGTGCTGAAGGATAATATATCACCACATGTCACTTCTCGTTTAGACATGCATGTATGCATGTATGTATGTATGTATGTATGTATGTATGTATGTATGTATGTATGTATGTATGTATGTATGTATGTATGTATGTATGTATGTATGTATGTATGTATGTATGTATGTATGTATGTATGTATGTATGTATGTATGTATGTATGTATGTATGTATGTATGTATGTATGTATGTATGTATGTATGTATGTATGTATGTATGTATGTATGTATGTATGTATGTATGTATGTATGTATGTATGTATGTATGCATGTATGCATGCATGCATGCATGCATGCATGCATGCATGCATGCATGCATGCATGCATGCATGCATGCATGCATGCATGTATGCATGTATGCATGTATGTATGTATGTATGTATGTATGTATGTATGTATGTATGTATGTATGTATGTATGTATGTATGTATGTATGTATGTATGTATGTATGTATGTATGTATGTATGTATGTATGTATGTATGTATGTATGTATGTATGTATGTATGTATGTATGTATGTATGTATGTATGTATGTATGTATGTATGTATGTATGTATGTATGTATGTATGTATGTATGTATGTATGTATGTATGTATGTATGTATGTATGTATGTATGTATGTATGTATGTATGTATGTATGTATGTATGTATGTATGTATGTATGTATGTATGTATGTATGTATGTATGTATGTATGTATGTATGTATGTATGTATGTATGTATGTATGTATGTATGTATGTATGTATGTATGTATGTATGTATGTATGTATGTATGTATGTATGTATGTATGTATGTATG
>JACEFZ010013771.1:275000-314283 GCA_014155875.1 Cepaea nemoralis
GTATTTGCAAATGTAAAGTAAAGCACACATTTTTTTTTCCATATCCTTTACAAGACATTGCTGTCAACACCAGCATCTTTCAGCTTTATGTTGATTTCTTGGCAAGATTACGCTCAGTAGTTTGCCATTGCTTTCTGAGCGGCCGGCTCACATACCCCGTAAGTTATCGATGCGATTCGAACCACCGCTGATTCTTACCGTCATCACGTTAACCCACGAGAGTATACGAGATTACGGAGAAAAGTCATAACCTCTAAGCCACGAAGCGGGCAAAGCATAAATTGCACCTTGTAAATACACACGGATGTGTACGAAATAAAACCACATTAAACGGAAGACACGTAATTAAAATAGTGGAAAGGGACATAATAATAAATAATTATTTTCCCTTAAGGAACATTACTGAAAGTGGCATAAATGTATTATGGATTTAATAATTGTAATACTTATCCCATTTTAAAAAAAAAATAGCATGCCAATAGAATCTAATGACTATTATATACAGTATAAATTAGGGATAATAATTGTAAGTGATCTTCAGCGACTTTGTAAAAGCAAAGGCTTTATTTAACATGCGTGAGAATTTTACAACACATTTTTAAAATCTCTTCACGATACTACATCAAATGTTTTTATCTGTTTTATTATATTGCGGATGGGACTTCTGAAACTGTATTTTTGTCAGGCCTAAAAACGGCCACAAATCCTTAATATTCAGCAATTTGGATTGTTTCACGGCATTTTGGCTAAAGTCAAAGTGTAGAAAGAAACATAATGGGAACTGATTATCATAAAGAGTCATGCCGTTGGGCGGGTTGTCATGGCTGTTCTCTTGCCATCAAGCTTGCCAGTTGTCCTCATCAAATGTCCAAATAGTCTTGACTGTCTACGTCTAATTTCTCCAATCAATCCCCGTATTTAATTTGTCTCTTGAAGGACTGTCTCATTTGATTTTCTGTCCGTCCGTGGTATTCTTTGCATTTTTCTAAAAAAGCCACATAACCACAGCCATTGGATGTTTCTCAGCTTGTCCATTAATTGTCAATGTTTCACACGCACTACGTCTAATTTCTCTAATAAGTTTACGTTTTGTGTTAGTTTCTTGTAGGAGTTGGTCATTGGGTTTCTGTGTCTGTCTATGGTATTCTTTGCATTTAATTACAGAATGCTTAAAGTTTATAAATATTACAAAAACTGCCTTTGCGGCATATAATACCTTGTAGTGTAGGGCAGGGAGATCTTGAGGCTGAGGATTAAGGCCGCCTGGCTAGTGCAGTTACCCCGATAGAAGAAAACATCCACCGCCTTACCGATGATTCGATCCCGCGTCTACCGAATGGGAACCTGGAACTGTAGCCAATCAGCAAGTCGACTCAGACTTCTCCTTCTAGGAACCACACTTTCTAAACTGTTGTGCCCTTTAATGTGGCCAACGTATTTCAGTTTCTGAGACACAGTCATGTCTATGAGCCAGCTGTCTTCGATGCTCAAATCTTGTAGTATATCAGTATTTGTCTTATTCCTGGTTCACGACATTCTAATACTGTTTCTGCAACTTTAACTGATTCTGTGCCAAGCAAAACGTCGGTTTGGACCAAACATGGTAAAACAATTAAATCAACAAGTATTATAATGTAGATTTCCATTCACTGAGCATTTAAATATCGGAAGATACCGCGAAAAGAAACAAATAACACGGTAGCCCGTGGATGGCGATATATCATCCTACTGTCTAAACGAGAAGTGACATGTGGTGATATATTATCCTTCAGCACTGAATCAGTTAAGCCTCGATTGCCTTCTTTGGTGTTTACAAAATGGTCCACAACAGGAAAGACGTATCTTATGAGTAACCTGAATGTGGTTTCTTCATTTTGTTGTGCTATTAGTTGTTAACAGATTCAGCAAAAAAAAAAAAAAAAAGTAGGTTTCGACCAGGTAAAAATGGACGGCAGAAACTGGGAATTAAGAGTGCGTAACAGTTATGACTTAAAAGTTGTTAATATTGTAGCAAATATGTTGTATTATCACGCAATGTAGCTTTTCATGGATCTGTAAGCCCATGGCAGTTAGGGAAGTCGTTTAAGGCGATTAATCATCTTTTGGCACTTAATCAGTTAATGCTGTTAAACCTCTACTCTGACTGGGTAGTGATGCCCTGAGAACACCAAACATAAATATGTGTGCATGCTATCATTCGCCGACGTATATAAATATAACTGAATCGGTTTAACTCAACCATTAGACGAAAGAAACCAGGCATTGCATAGGGACAGGACTTTATCACCAACACAAGCACGCAACTGCTGTGAAACGTGGTCTCGTTACAAGTGTGCATTAAGATCAACAAAACTGGAAGTTGTTGGTCGGGTAAATGGTTGATTTGTTGGTATGGTGGTGATTGGTTTGTTGATTTGTTTGTTGATTGGTGTAATAGTTAGTTGATAGATTGATTGGTTGAATGGTTGGTTGCTAGGTTGATTAGATTGGTGACTGTTTTGTTGACTAGTTCATTGTTTGATTGGTTGCTTGATTTATTGAGTGGTTTGTTGATTGGTGGCTATGTTAGTTGATTTGTTCAATGGTTGAATAATCGATTGATGGATTGGTTGGTTGGTTAATCGACAGACTGACAGATTGATTTTTGATTGATTGAGTTGCTGGTTGATTGAATGCAATGTTTGTTGATTGGCTAGTTGAATGATTGATTGCTATGTTGGTTGATTGGTTAGTTGATTGATTTGTTTGTTTATTGATTGACTCACTGGCTCCCGTCATGAAAGTTTGGAGAATAGTAATGGAGGCGTATATGACGGTGAAGAGAGGAAGAGGAAGACCATAAATATGATGGGTGCAGGATGTTGTGCATAATCTCCAGATGGGTTTATCGGACGCGTGACATCAAGCTTATGACCAAGAAGTTTTCCGGAGGGTTGTTATGTGGGTAAGGGTCTACAATTGACATGCTACTGAACGAATGAATGGCCGAGAGACCGCAGAAGTCTTCAGTACCAAGATTTGAACTCGATGAGTGGGCGTTCAGCTTCGTCTGAGCCCAGGATAGAGCTAATGAAGAGACGTTTCTTCTGTCGATCCAATGACGTGGACTGTCTTTCATGGCTCCCCATCTCTTCTCCAAGCGCAGGAGCCACCAATTTAATACCGGTGCGTAGCTGAGCTTCACATGTGCGGAGAGGTTTGGAGGTTCTGGGAACGTTAAAAGGAATGAACAATCAGCTTGTAAACCGTGCCACGTAGAATCACGGCAAAGTCTTGTCCAATGTAGGATCTGGTTCTGATCTTGGGTCTTCTAAGGTCTAGTGGAATGTTTTGAGATGTGGTGATATTGTAGGATCCAAGGATTGAGCAGGACAGAGCAGAGATCATCATCATCGTCGTCGTCGTCATCATCATCATCATCATCATCATCATCATCATCATCATCATCATCATCATCATCATCATCATCATCATCATCATCATCATCATCATCATCATTATCATCATCGTCATCATCATCATCATCATCATCATCGTCATCAAGTGCCCTGCCAGCTGGCGTAGGCATTCATGTCTCTAAACAGATCTCGGTCTTTGGTATACTGGGTCAAATCTGCTGATGATATTCCTCCTTGCTACCGTTTCAGACTACCTAGCATAATTTCTCTTGGTCTGTCCCCGCCTCTTTTCCTTTGATCTGTCCAGTTGTCACGATGTTTTCCTATACCTCTCTTCTCATCACATGACTAAATAAAACAGATTGTCTCTGTCAAATGAACACATTCTTAAAAACTGTGGGAGGAGATAAACAGCTATAGCGGACGCGTTAACAAAGTAGACAGCAATGAAGTCGATCATCTGGACTTGTAAGAGTTTAAGTTACATATTGTGAGCCCTATGTGGCGCAGGAATTATTCTATATAACGAGTCAACATGGACAATCTTCAGCCAGTCAAGTTTGCTAAAGTCCCAAAGGTCCTTGAACGTACCTGGTCCCAGGGACAGTGCACACAAGTGCGAGTCGAGTTCTTGGATGACTCCAATAGATCAAGTATTCGCAATGTGAAAGGACCAGCTCGTGATTTGACATCCTGACTCTTCTGAATTCTGAAAGAGAAGCTAGAAGACTAAGATGAAGATATCGTCATGGATTCAAGAAATGAATGCAATCTTGGACTCTATTAGATGATGCATTCAATTAGTTTTGTGCATTATGTGTTGCTGAACACATTAAACATATTTTATAATTTAAAACAAACAAAACAAAAATATCACTTCTCAGCACTCCACAGCAGAGACCAAGAGAGGATTCGAGGAACCCAGAGGAAGATCTGGCAATCCCAGAGTGCAGTGCCGTGAACGGGGCACGAAGAAGGAACATGGCGACGGAGGCAACGGAGGCAGTGGACAGGAAAGATGCTGGCTTCCCACGGCCACAGTTGCTAGGAGGTGTGTGAGGGCACCCAGCACTGGGTGCACAAGGCTCTTCACACCAAGGGAGGGGAGGCTCGGGAGTAGATAAGTTGGCAGGTAATGGACAAACACATAACAAACGCAAGGACCACGCAAACGACCGAGCGTCTCGCACGGCAGGGGAAAGACACCTGGAGTAATGACACGGTCGGGCCCTACCCCAGAGAGATTCAAGAAGGTAAAATGGCCGAAACATTCTGGGAAGGGAGACCTCCGCTGACGACCAGAAGCCCTCATGTCGTGCAAGCACCGCAATTGTTTTAAATAATTGTAGTACAGTAATACTTCGATTAACTGTCACTCGTGTAATCGTCAGTTTCTGTTATCCGCCATGGTCTAAAAATGCGCGATTATCAACAAAAGGACGCTATTTTCAATGTCGCCACTGCTTGAGCTGACATGACAGTGTCTAACCTAAAGAATTGGTGGAATAACCTCTTGCCTGAACCTACTGACGAAACTGAAGGATCAGAGACTGTAAGTGTTGATATTTATCAATATGAATGGCGACCGCACATGTCTCTTCTCTGACATGAAATCCTTCGTAAACATCTTGAACAAAGACCGCCGCATTCAGTCATGACTCTTTGTTACGTCTGTATTCTCCAAGTGTGGGCGGGAAGCAGCCGAATTGTTCCACGTCACAAGCAAGTCTGTGTGCTACAATTTTCTCCAGTAGCTTGCCAGCAGTGTTCTGCATCGTAATGATTCTGTAGCCGCTTATCTTGGAATGGCCTTTGTTCGGTTTTGGCAGCGACAGCAAGTAGCTGTGTAGCCATTCCTCTTTGATCTGACCCCTCTGGATACTGGTGTTGATTTCTCTGGCCAGTTCTTCCATGTCGTCATCTGACATCATCAATAGGTCACCATATCGGATGCCGTCTGGGCCTGGGGCGGTGTTAGGTGATTTCTTGAGCATTGCACGTATTGTCTCAGCTATGATTTTGCACTCGTCGTCTGTCCCGACCCCCTCGCACAGCTGAGAGAGTGTCGTTGTGGTTCTCTGTCTGGCGAGCTCGTCTTTCTGGTCAGTTTGCTCTATGTAGCGTACAAGAAGGGCCTTACCTTTATCCGCATCCAATTTTTTCCATGTGAGGTCTGTGCCTTGAAAGTCTGGAATACCCCTACATTGTGCGGCGCGGTTCATGCTCTTATAGAGGCGCCAGAATGTCGTAAGAGATCGCTCGGAGCACACCTTCCTGCAGAACTCGTCCCATTTCTCGGCCTTGGCCTGTTTGGCGCATGATTTGAATAAAGTCATTAACCTATGGACCTCAGTCTTCAGGTCCGCCAACGTAACCTGTGGCATGTTAGCCTTTCTGGCTTTTTGTCAGTCTTTGACAGCTTGCCTCTTTCCCAGCCATGCATTTTTGACCTCGCCATTCAACCATGGTGGCTTCAACCATCTTTCTTGTTTCCTGCGGGAGGAAGTAGTTTTCTCCTTGTGATCTTGCTTATGGCGTTTTGACCAGTGTTGTCGTACGGGAAGGCATTTGTCTTGTTTCTTTGACTCCTGGCCCTGTCTTTCTCGATCAGGAGGATACAAGGGTAGTGGTCACTGTCGTGGTATCCCAGTGTGCCCCACCGGCACCTTGGTGCGATGGTGAGTGACACCAGATTCAAGTCAATGACGCTGTCAGAGTCACCTGGTCGAGTGGCTATTCTAGTGACCTTCCCATCATTCAGACAGACCAGGGCATCCTCCAGATCTTCCCCCTGTCTAATGGTGATGCTATTCCCCCATTGACTGCCTCTGGCATTGAAGTCACCACAGAAGATGATATGCCTTTCATCCATATCGAACAAACTCTGCCATTGTCGCACGTCGACCTTCCAATTTCGCGCATAAACATTCACGATTACAAGCTGCACTGGCGTCATTATTCTTAACGCCTGCACTTGCAGGGCATCACTGTTCCAGGCGGACATATCGATCTCAGACACCAGTATGTTGTCGCGGGCCAGAATGGCCTGTCCGAGATGGCGCGTGTTAAAGAATCCCTGAAATCCCGCGACATTGACTGCTCCGTCGCCGAGCTGTGTTTCTTGCAAGACTACAATATCGTTTCCGTAGAGTAGTTTTTCAAGAATGGGTCGACGTTGACTAAATGATGCACAGTTCCATTAAAGTACTCGAACGTGTCCGATGCCCAATCTGTAACATTTTAAAAGCCTTCTGCGTGCGCCCGCCCTCTTACCACGCTGTGTCCTTGTCGGTCGTCTGGTCGTCATGTTAGGCTTAATTATCGCCACCGGGCCCCGATGATACGCCGAAGGGAGTCCGGGTGCGCGTGCACGAACTCAGTTGTACGGTCTGAACTCCATTTCACCACGAAAAACACACTTAATCCATAAACATTTCGGAAAAAAACACGTTCCATTTAACGGGACGAAAAAATGTCCCGCCATCTTGCTCAAGGGAACTCACTCCTACTCAAATACCACATTCTAACATCCAAGTGAATAAACTATTCTTAAACAATTGAATCAATGTAACAATCTCGGAATAGTCGTAACATCTGATGGAAGATGCCTTGCAGAGATTAGATCAAGAATTGCCATGGCAAAGGTGGCCTTCTGCAAAATAGAAAACTTACATACCAAATAAAAAGTTGTCAATTCCAGTGAGAAAAAGCGTGTTGAAGTGCTACATAAACCTGATAAATGCAAAGAATACCATTGACGGACAGAAAATCAAATGATATAGTGCTTCAAGAGACAAATGAAAAACGGGGATTGATTGGATAAATTAAACGTTGTACAGTCAAGATTGTTTGGAAATGTCACCAGCATGGCGCTTGATGATGATGATGATGATTTCCCCGCTATCTACACTTTGATTTGAGCCAAAATGCCGTAAAACAATCCAAAGTGCTGAATATTAAGTACTAGCTGACCCTGCCCGGCTTTGCTCAGGCCCTGGCGGGGATCTATCTATCTATCTATCTATCTATCTATCTATCTATCTATCTATCTATCTATCTATCTATCTATCTATCTATCTATCTATCTATCTATCTATTTATCTATCTATCTATCTATCTATCTATCTATCTATCTATCTATCTATCTATCTATCTATCTATCTATATGTCTGTGTGTCTGTCTATCTGTCTGTCTGTCTATCTATCTGTCTATCTATCTATCTATCTATCTGTCTATCTATCTATCTATCTATCTATCTATCTATTTATCTATCTATCTATCTGTCTGTCTGTTTGGCTGTCTGCTTGTTTGTCTGTCTGTCTGTCTTCTGTCTGGCTTCGCCCAGCTCCTGGTGGGGAGCATCTCATTTAATTCATATAAGTAGTCATATAAGCTCCCGTTCCCGACTATCTGTCTGTCTGTCTATCTGTCTGTCTGCCTGCCTGCCCGTCCGTCTCTCACTCCGTCTATCCCACCCTCTCTATCTATCGGGTCAGATCTATCTATCTATCTATGTATCTATTTATTTATATAGCTATCTATAGCCAGGGGACTTAACCTAAGATATATCAATGCTACTATTATCAGACTACTACTCAGACGTCCGGTTTCAAGATGGCGACGGACGGTCGTGTTGTTTTGTGTTCGTTAACTTTTTCGCGTAGGGGATGGATTTATTCATCTCTTGCGTGTAATTGGTGTGCCAGGATGTAAATCCAGGAGTTTCTACTCAAGATCTGCGCGGGTGCTACGGAGTTCGTGCATCGAGCGAAGCCATCCTTGAGTGAATTTTCAGCAGCGTGTGTGGTTCAAGTCTGTGTTTACGTTTATTCAACATGGCGGAAGAACGTGTTTTTTCCGAGCGGTCAGCAGTCAACATAACGAAGCGGCGTGGTAGCCGCGCAGGGACAAAGAAGCAAGGTAAGCGCGGTGGTTTGAGGCGTTTTAGACTCAAGTGTTACCGTCTAGGACTCAGGAATATCCGTATTCTATATTGGAACTGTGGCAGTGTAAAACAACGGGGCTCTATTTTAGAAACCCTAGTTTACAGGAACGACATTGTAGCACTCCAGGAGACGAGACTGGGCGATCAGCTACTCCGAATTGCCGGCTTCAAATGTTTCTACAACAGACGACATCTGGGAACGGCGATTCTCGTTCGCGACAGCATGGTGGCGTCAGAGCTAGACATGTCCAGTTGGGACAGTGACGATATACAAATACAGGCGTTGAGAGTTCATTCCAGTATACCATTCGTGTTGGTTAATGTTTATGCCCGCAATGCGAGTATGGACGCCCAGAAGTGGCAGTGCTTAAGTGGCATATTAGGCCACGAGAGAAATGTTAGTTTCTGTGGTGACTTCAACGCTAAAGGCAGAGCATGGGGAAACACTTCCTCCAATACACAAGGGGAGGAGCTCGAGACTGCACTGGAAACCATCGACCTGGTTTGTATTAACAGTGGCTGTGTCACCAGGACAGCAAGCCGTGCAGGCGATGAGGACAGTGCTATTGATCTGGCGCTAGTTTCACCTTCACTCACTACAGTGTGTAGATGGGGTGTCCTAGGACACCATGACAGCGACCACCACCCATGCAGCATATTGGTGGAGAAAGGCAGAACCAGGCAGCACAAGCTAAAGGTAAAGACGTTCCAGTATGACAGTACAGGGCAAGATGTGGTGAGTAAAATAAGAAGAGCAAACAAGAAGAACAGAGCTGGTCATCCTAGTCCCTGCTTGCACTTAGAAAGAGAGATGCACACAAAAGTAAGCTATTTCAAAAAACTGGTCAAGGTGGTTAAAAGCGAAAAATGGGCAGAGGTGTGTCAAAGAGTAAGAACAGACAAGTCAGTGAAATTGTTCTGGCGACTACATAAAAGCATGAGTGGTGTAGTCAAGAATAAGAGCATTTCAGACTTCCAAGGTGCTGACCTCACCTGGCAGAGGACTGACGAGGACAAGGGCAAAGCCCTCTTTGAACGCTACCCTGAGCAGGGCAACCAGACAGACATGGGAGGCCGAAATCTGGCCAAGGAGGTCACCTCAGACAGATGCAAGGCCCAGAACACTTCGGAGGAAGACACAGTGACAGTGAAAGAAATCAAGGCTGTGCTTCGACGATCAAAAAACAGTGCTCCAGGTCCTGATGGCATAAGATACGACGACATAAATAGGTGTACCGACAATGAGCTAGAGAAACTAGCAGACATGTACAACAACAGTATAGGGAGTGCTAGCATCAAGGAGGAATGGTTACACAGCTATCTGATTCCCTTGCCGAAGCCTGACAAAGACCACAAAAAAATTCAGGGATATCGAATTATAACCATGCAGAATACAATAGGCAAGCTGCTGGAGAAGGTAATTGCCAGGAAAATATCAAGCCAACTAGATAGGCAAGGTGTTTTCCCACCTACCCTGGGTGGGTACCGTCCAAAAAGAGAAACCTGGACCAATGCAGCGGTTTTTGCCCATGATGTCTATGAAGGTTTCCACTCAGGCACTGAAACAGTTGCTGCAGCGATTGATCTTGAGGATGCATACAACAGAGTACCACTGGATGTTTTAATGTTTCAGCTTCTTAAACTAGACGTAAGTCCATTCCTCCTTAGTTGGATCGCTGCAGCCCTCTACCAACAGAAAGTAGTTTTTAGATGTGGCAGTTGGACTTCGGAACCAACAACAATATATCCTGGCCTACCACAGGGATCACCATTATCTCCGGTACTGTTAAACGCCTACACAGTGAGAATCACCAGTGAGCAGATCACTGGACCTGGCAGGACATTGTCGTATGCCGATGATGTTTTAGTGTATCGTCAGGGTAAGGATAGAGAGGAGGTTGCTGTGGAACTACAAACCGAACTCAATCGCATAAGTACTTGGTGTGATGAAGCTGGGGCAATGGTCAACCCAACAAAGGCAACAGTGACTTGGTTCTCGTTGAATAATCATATTGTCAACAATCCAACACCAACTGTAATGCTGTGTTCAGAGACGGTGGAAAGAAATCAGGCAATGAATTACCTGATGATACGGTTTGATCGAAGCCTTGCATATAATGTGCACATAGACCAGGTGATAACAAAGGCCAAGCGGGGTTTGGCAGCGATGCGGGTGATGGCGGCAGCAAACTGTGAGCAGCGCCAACTATGTTTACTGTACGAGGGGCTGGTCATGTCTGTTTTGGAGTATGCAATGGCAATCCTGACTCTCAGCCACAAGCAGATAGAAAGGATGGAAAGGATACAGAATGAAGCTATGCGCATTATTCTTGGATGTACAAGAGATACAGCATGCAGGGCGATGCGCTACCTTCTTGATTTTCCAACCATTGAAGAGAGAATACAAGTTTGCAGGGCACGCGCCTACCTCAGAATTAACGCAAACACACAACATCCACTGCATAGTGAAATTAGGAAGGTGAAGGGCAGCAGGTTAAAAAGAGGACGGTCGTGGATGGGTCAAGCCGAAGACATTCTTCAACAGGTGTGTTCACTTGAGGACTTAGAACCTGGCGAGGAGTGGGTGCAAGTGCCAACAGATTTCTGCACATCCTTTTCAGTTTGCATCCAACTAGATAGAAAATGCAGACAAGAAAATCCGGCTGCTGTTGAGGCTGAAGTACAAGCGTTGATTTTCGAGAATTCGCTAGACAGTGACGCGGTCATCTACACAGATGGGTCGGTCGTCCGACATGTGAGAAGCTCATGGGCCTTTACAGCTCGGGCCGGAGGGAGAATTGTGAAATAGGACTCTGGTGCTTTCACTGAAACCACAAGTAGCCTGACAATGTAAGTCATGGCAGTATGTAAAGCAATAACATGGCTCGAGACACAGACATTCACTATGGCTTGTTTCCTTAGCGACTCAATGAACATGATCAAGAGGATAGAGGAGGGGTCGATCCGAAGAGAATGGTTGCTGCCTCTGAAGCGGTCTCGGCTGGCAAAGATTAGTTTCATCTTCGTGCCAGGCCATGCGGGAGTACAAGGAAATGAGCGGGCTGACAAGCTCGCAGGTGAGGCTACTGTGGAGGGCGGACGCGCCATGGACCAGGCTGACATTCTGAATGCTCTACGAGAAGTGAGACTTTTGCGAGAACCAAGTGATGACTGTGAATCTACAACAATGGCCAGACTGCGAGAGCAGCAAATTAAAAGAGGGGTGGCCAAACAAGAACACTACGCAGGAAGCCAAAGAAGATTGATAAACCAACACAGAACTGGCGTCGTTAGCCGCTATACGCTGCGGGATTTGCTGAGGAGGGGATCCGAGCACTTATGGACTGAATGGTTCGATGTGCAACGAGGATGATCTGTCGACTAACTAACTAACTAACTATATCAATGCTACTAAAAGTTATGTCCCTTTATAGAATATTTCTTATGTTAAGTCATGTAATTACAAAATGAAATTTTAGTAAGTAAGTAGCACTAAGAAACTATTACAGAAGGTTGCACAGGAATTAAAGGAAGACGTGTAGAAAATTTCATCTCAATCGGATGGACAGTTCGCGAACGCAGCAAATACATCCCCAACAACAAGCATACAGTCTCGTTTATAGATATAGATTATTGGCCTTTTACAGGTCTGACAAAGATACGGGTAAACCTATTGTAGAAGACGTGCTAATAAATGTATAAAAACATTTAAATGTAAGATGTAGGAGAAATAAGGTAATTGTGCTGTAAAATTCTCATGACTGCAAAATGAAGCCTTTACTTTTAAAAATTCTTTGAAAGTCACTTAAAATTATTATCCTTTTATTTATGACGTATGTCACTGTTATTAATTTTTATGAAAATTTTATAAAAAGTTAGATACATATCACAATTATTTAAATCATATAATACATTTATGCTAGTCTCAGTAATGTTCCTTAGTGGGAAAAAAGCTGATTTGTTGTTATGTCCCTTACCTCTATTTAAAAACGTCTTCCGTTACATGTGGCTTTAGCTCGTACAAAACAGTGCGTATCTACAAGATGCAATGTGTGTTTTCCTTTACATTTGCAAATACAAGACGTCAAATGCAGCAAGATTCTCTAAATGTTTGTGTAATGACTACGTACTATTTATTATTCTTAAACGGCAAATGTAGCGATGTTTAAATTCATGTTGATAAATTGTTGTTTTTGGTCATTGCAATTTAAAAAAAAAAAAAAACCAGTATCTTCTAGAATCAGCCAATGAATCCTCGTAAATTCTCCAGTTCAAAAGATGGACAGAATCAAATGTGTAAATATGTTGAATGTTGTATATGAAATGAGGTTTTCATATGGGTTTGCCCAAAGTGCATGATTCTTTTCTAAACATCTGTTTACTATTTCGATATACCATTACCCCTATCCCGTTCAACCTCAAGGAGAAGTTATATTAGGGTTAATCCCTGGCTCAGATTAATAATCATGTGACCGAGTCAGCCACAAATAGCGACTGACCAAGGTTTTACCCTCACAGGAGATTAATTTAAAGGTGATTGTTTTCCAAAGATGGTCATGGCTTATAGATAAGTTTTATTTTTTTTTATTTTTTTTTTAAAATTAAGGGCTCGAGTTTTCCCAGGGCCATAGCCGCCCCACCAGGTCCCACGTCACTGTGTGTCATTCGGATGACCGCCTCTGCTGGTGGCCCTGGCAAGATTAAGTGCAGATGCTTCACTTTGATCTTAGCCAAAAGACCGAGAAGCCAGAGCCATTCTTTTATAAAGGTATATGGCCTGATAGAGATCCATCACCTGTGTGTTTTTCTGGATGAAATAATAAAAATAATAACAATAACAACGTTGAACAACAGCGATAATTACATGCATGATATGTTAAATGCCGGCTCCGGGGCGAAGGTGTTACAGACGCGGTCCGTGATCCCGAATACCCGCGTTCGAAACAGCTGCGCGCAATTTTGTAGCAGACCGCGATGCGTTGGTATTTTTTTAAAAGAAATAATATGGGTGCCGTTCATTCAGAAAGCTATGACAAACTACTAAACGTAAATTTGCCAAGACATCAACAACAGCAAACCATGCTGGTGTTGACTGCAACGACCTGTAAAGGAAATGCAACTAACTTTTTTATGTTAAGTAAACGGCGGGGAGTATATTCGTATTGCTTGTTAACATTGCTGTGAAAAAGTATATTTGAGTGTCCTGATTATTAAAAATTTGCTTAATTTTATTAGGGTTCTGGGTACCCCAGGAGAAGAGTCACCCATGAGGTTGCAAGTCCTTCTATATGTTCCCCAGGAGCAAGAGCCGCCCCATGAGTTTCCAAGTACCTGTATGTGTTCTCCCGGAGCACGAGCCGCCCCATGAAGTTCCAAGTTCCTGTATGTGTTCCCCAGGAGCAAGAACCGCCCCATGAGTTTCCAAGTTCCTGTATGTGTTCTCTAGGAGCAAGAGCCGCTCCATGAGTACTAAGTCCCTGTATGTGTTCCCCAGGAGGAAGAGCCGCCCTATGAGTTTCCAAGTTCCTGTATGTGTTCCCCAGGAGCACGAGCCGCCCCATGAGTACCTAGTCCCTGTATGTGTTTCCCAGGAGCAAGAGCCGCCCCATGAGGTTCCTAGTCTCTGTATGTGTTCCCCAGGAGCAAGAGCCACCCCATGAGGTTCCTAGTCTCTAGTATGTGTTCCCCAGGAGCAAGAGCCGCCCCATGAGTTTCCAAGTTCCTGTATGTGTTCCCCAGGAGCAAGAGCCGCCCCATGAGTTTCCAAGTTCCTGTATATGTTCCCCATGAGCAAGAGCCGCCCCATGAGGTTCCTAGTCTCTGTATGTGTTCCCCAGGAGCAAGAGCCGCCCCGTGAGGTTCCTAGTCTCTGTATGTGTTCCCCAGGAGCAAGAGCCGCCCCATGAGGTTCCTAGTCTCTGTATGTGTTCCCCAGGAGCAAGAGCCGCTCCATGAGGTTCCAAGTCCCTGTCTGTCATTGCGATGACCGCCTCTGCTGGTGGCCATGACCAGATCAATTGCAGATAAATAAGTCTACCCTTAACCACTGTCGTGATACAAGAATCTCGGGATCGGCCTCTACTACGATACACAGATATGTGTAAGCGGGATATGATTTATACAATCATTCATATTGCACTTGGGAGCAAGTAGCCGCTGATCGCGTTGCATGGAAGGCAAAAATCACAAATGGTATAATGACAAAAGAGAAAATTATTGCTGATAGTTCCCAAACTGAGCTTGTGAGACGTCTGATGTTGTGTAATGGTGAAATTACCATATGTTCACATACATCCATTATGGACGAATACTTACAGCGCGAATTGGTCTGATCAGTCACATTCACTAACGCCCTTTGTTGTGTTTATTATGCCTTCTTGAAAGACAATGTAACAAATTATCGTCTGTCAAGACCGCCAGGTGCCAGTCAGTCAGATACAAAAACAGAAGCTACACTTTAATCTTAGCCAAATTGCCGTGAAACAATCCAAAGTGATTAATGTAAGCATATTTGGGCTTTTAATATCCGGACACATAGTTTTTTCCTATTTCCACTTTTTATGGTTTCTTGTTCTCCGTATCTTTCTTCATGATATAGTAACCCAAACAGGTGCCCATAGGATTAACCTAAATTGCAAATGACAACATTTTATTGATCAGTATGTTTTCCATCTTGCAAAAGTCTACGTTCGCCATGGCGATTCTTGTTCTAATCTATTCAAGGCATCTCGCATCAGATGTTATAACTTCCGAGATAATTGTACCGATTCACTTTCTTAAAAGCATTCCCATTGATTTGTATATTACATTGCGGTATTTCCTTCTTCCTAATGACCACCATATTCTGTGTCTTCTTACAATTTAATCCTTACAATTTAACATAATTGTTCACAATGTGCAGCAACCGCATATACTGAATGTCCTGATATAAGAACATAAACTACATTTTTATTTAAGGACGCTTAGTACCACTAGGGTCTACAAGGTGAGTACTGCGCCTGGCCCTGTAGCCAGCAGGGTTGGGATCGGCTAGCCTCTCCCAGGAGGGTGACCAGAGAAAGTTATTAGCCTGTCGATGACCTGCAGTCTACACATGTCAACCCCATCCCCTCGTGGTGCAGACCGAGAAACCATGACCGCGAGGTCATGGGGCATCGGGGCTCTGGCTCGCCAGCTGGGATGGACTCACTATGGTCAGATTTTTGTCCTAAACCTGCGTCTAGCCTAGCAAGCCATCCGAGGATTTTCATACTGCTCGTAGAAAAACTAAGAAGTAATCTCGATACTTGAAGCCCATGAACGGGCACTGTCCCACTGTTTATACTTCACCTCGACACCGCGAAGTACAAGAGGAACAAGATGAGATGGGATGAGATGAGTCCCACTATGTGCCTTTGATCTTAGCCAAATTGTCGAGAAACAACCCAAAGTGTTGAAAAATAAGGATTTATTTATTTATTTATTTATTTATGTTTAATAAGGGCTCGAGGTTATTCCAAGTGGTCAGAGCCGCCTCATGTCCCTTTGTTTGTTGTGGACCTTGTACAGGCCGGATAAATAAATCAAAATTGGTTACAGCGAAGTCCAATTCCTAGGTCATCGAATTGCCATTGGATTCCGAAATCCAATGGCAATTCGATAAACAGACCCCAGTTTGGTCCCAAGATTTTAAATATTAAAGCCCCAACAACAAAGAAGGAAGTCAGGAGTGTGTTGGGACTGATAAACTACTATCAGAAGGTGAATTACAAGACCACATGAATAGTCTCATTGAAATGCGTAGGAACCATAATATAAAAATGAGCATAAGTGATTTTCTTTCTTTATTTTATTTATTTATTTATTTATTTATTTAATGATAAAACACGTTTACTGTTCTCAGTAACACACAATTCACAAAATGAATTGGATGCATCATCTAAGAGAGCCCACGATTGCCTTCATTTCTTGAATCTGTGATACCTTTATCTTAATATTCTAGTTTGTCTTTCAGACTCCAGAAGGTTATCACCTTCACGAACTGGTCCTTTCAATTTGCGACTTTTTAACAATAAAAATAATGATAATAGTAATAATTATCACAGTAGTAAGCTGATGACCATGTGTCTTTAATCACTGTCGTGATACAAGAACAGATAGCACATTTTTTTAAAGATCTCCCTAGTTCCCCCAAGACATCAATAATATAAGATATGCGGACGATACAGTATTGATTGCTGACAACGAACATAATCTACAACATTTGGTGGATGTGGTTATTGTACACATTGAGAAACTAGGTTTGTAATTGAATTGTAAGAAAACATAGATCATAATCGTTCTCCGAGAAGAAAGAAATACCACATTGTAACATCCAAGAGAATGGCAATATTCTTAAACATGTGAATCAATATAACTATCTCGGAACAGTTGTAACATCTGATGGAGGATGCCTTGCAGAGATTAGATCAAGAATTGCCATGGCAAAGGTGGACTTCTGCAAAATAGACAACATACTTACCAACAAAAAGTTGTTAAGTGCAGTGAGATAATGAGTGCTGAAGTGCTATATGGAACCCATATTGTTGTATGCGTGTGAAACATGGACAATTAACGGACACTCTGAGAAACATCTAATTGCGGTGGAAATGTGGTTTTTGAGAACAATGCAAAGAATATCATGAACGGACAGAAAATCAAAAGAGACAATCCTTCAAGAGACAAATGAAAAATGTGGATTGATTGGAGAAATTAGACGTAGACAGTCAAGATTGTTTGGACATTTGATGAGGACAACTGGCAAGTTTAATGGCAAGAGAACAGCCATGACCGCTCAACGTCATGGCTCTAGATGATGATGAGTTCCCACTATGTTTCTTTCTGCACTTTAACTTTAGCCAAAATGCCGTGAAACAACCCGAAGTGCTGAATATTAAGGATTTGTGGCCGTTTTCAAGCCTGACAAAAATACAAATCACAAGACGACATTGAGGTATGCTAGAAAAAATAAAACCATTTGATGTATTACCGTGAAACTATTTTTAAAATATGTTGTAAAATTCTCACGCCTGTAAAATAAAGCCTTCGCTTTTACAAATTCTTTAAAGATCACTTACAATTGTTATCCGGTTCTTTATGGAGTTTATAATTGTCATTAATTTATGTAAACATTTTATTTACAATATGGGATAAATGTTACAATTATTAAATCACATAATACATAAAGTCACTTTTAGTAGTGTACCTTATGGAAAAAATAAAATTGTTATTATGTCCCTTTCCACTATTTTAATTACTTGTCTTCTGTTTTATGTGGTTTAATGTCGTACAAAACAGTGTGTATTTACAAGGTGCAATGTGTGTTGCCCTTTACATTTGCAAATACAACCAGAACCCATACGTCAAATGCAGCAAGATTCACTAAATATTTGTGCAATGGCTGCTTACTGACTGTTTATTATCATTCTGAAATGGCAAATGTAGCGATGTTGGAATTCATATTGATAAATTGTTGTTTTAGGTAATTGCAATTCCAGAAAGAAAAAAAGAACGTACAGTATCTTCTAGAATTACACAATCGAATCTTCATAAATTCTCCAGTTAAATAGATTGACTTAAGTGAATGTTTAAAATTGTTGAATGTTGTATATGAAAAAAAAGGTTTTATTTTTGTTTGTCGAAAGTGCATCGATTTTTTTTTACGATTTCGATTATACCATTACCCCTACCCCGTTCAACCTCAAGGAGAAGTTACATTAGGGTCAATCCCTGGCTCAGATTAATAACCCTATGACTGAGCCGACCACAAATAGAAGCTGCCCATAGTTTTACCCTCAAAAGCTTATTAATTTGAAGGTGATGGCTGTCCACATAGGGTAATGACTTGGGGATAGGTTTTAATTTATTTTTATAAGGCTCGAGATTTCTCCAGGGACATAGCCATCCAATCGGGTCCCACGTCCATGTGTGCCATTCGAATGACCGCCTCTGTGGTGGCCCGGGCAAGATTAAGTGTAGATACTACACTTTGACCTGAGCCGAAAGGCAGAGAATCCAGACCCACTCTTTTATAAAGGTATACGGCTTGACACATGCCCATCACATTTTCGTTGTTCTGGATGAAATAATGATAATAATTACTATTGTAGCAATGTTGAAAAACAGCGATAATTATATTCATCATATGTTAAGTTTCAACAAAGGAGGGGAGGGTGTTGGGGTTAGGGTTAATTCAGTATTGTCTTTTAACATAGATGTGAAAATGTGTGTTTGTGTGTTCTGATTATTAAAAATTTGCTTAATATTTTTAGGGTTCAGGGGTTCCCGGGGGAAGAGCCACCCATGAGGTTCCTAGTACTTGTATATGTTCCCCAGGAACGAAAACCGTCCATGAGTTTCCAAGTCCCTGTATTTGTTCACCAGGAGCAAGAGAAGCGCGATGAGGTTCCAAGTCCCGGTATGTCATTGTGATGACGTCCTGTACTGGTGGCCTTGGCCAGATCAAGTGCAGACCCTTAATTACTCTCGTGATACAAGAATCTCGGGGTGGGTCTCTTCTACGATACAAAGATGTGTGTCAGCGTGACATGATTGATACAGGCATTGATATTGCACCTTCGGAGCAAGTAGCCGCTGATCGTGTTGTATGGAGGGCAAAGATCAGAAATGGAATTAAGACAAAGGAGAAAATGATTGCAGATAAGTCACACACTGAGCGTGTCAGACGTAAGATGGTGCGTGATGGGGGAAGTGTCCATGTATTCACATGCATCCATTGTGGACGAACATTTATAGCGCGAATTGATCTGATTAGTCATATTCGCTACCACCATGGGTTGTAGATATCATGCCTTCTGGAAGCACAATGTCACAAACTATCGTCTGTCAAGACGGCCAGGTGCCAGTCAGTCAGACACAAGAACAATCCAAAGTAATGAATTTAATGATTTTGGCCTTTTACAAGCCAGACACATTTTTTTTCCTATTTCCCCTGTTTATGACTTCTTGTTCTCCGTACTTTTCTTTATGATATAAGCCGAACAGGTGCATATGAGATTAACCTACTTTGTTTCTAAATATTCTGAATATGGAGAAAGAAATATATGTTAATGAGGAAAAATTGAAGGTGGTGGACAATTTCGAATATCCTGGATCATTAATTACCAGCAATGGTGACACAATGAAATAAATTACAAGACGAATATCTATTGCGTTTCAAACACTAAAACAACTGAATAAATTGTGGAGTGGCACAGATAGAACTACAAAAGTTAGATTTTTAAGAGCATGCATCTTTCCCATTGCAACATTTGCATGTGAGACATGATCACTTGCTAAACAACTGAACAGCGCATAAATGCTTTTGAATACACATGTTATATACGGGTTCTAAGAATATCTTGGATACAGAAAAGAACAAATGCACCCATACAACAAGAGCTGAATACTGAAGAAGGCTGGCTGGTAAAGACGATTTAAAAAAAAAAGAAATTGAAATATTGTGGCCACTTGAAACGCCTTGAAAGTTTGGAGAGATCAATAGTGGAGGGGTGTATGCCTGGGAAGAGAGGAAGAGGTAGGCCAAAGAGAAGATGGGTGCAGGATGTGGCGGATGATCTCCAGATGGGTGTATCGGACGCGGGACATCTTGATTATGACCGAAATGTTTTCCGGAAGGTTGTTATAGAAGCGAGGTTCTACATAGGACATGCTACTGAATGAATCAATGAATCTCTTTCTATAGTTCAAATGGCTCCTTGATTATCTATGTGAGCATGATCGGTCCACATTTGTGTTTGACTCCCAACACTAGATTCCAGGCTATGTACTTTTGGATTCAATACCACATGTACTCACTTGACTTTCATAACCAACACTTTAAACTAAATGCTCACAAAAGCATTGCCTGTACACACTGACTACCGTTTGGCAGATTTTAAATAACGGTCGGGCCGCATACTTATTCTGTACAATACTTGCGCCGTGCTCCGTGGCGAAGGTCTTACGGACGCTGTTCGTAATCCCGTATACCCGCGTTCGAAACACAGCTGCGCTCGGTTTGGCAGCAGAACGTGATGCGGTGGTCTTTTACGCTATGGTTTGGGTGCCGGTCGTTCAGAAAGTAATGGCAAACTACTGAACGTAAATTTGCCAAGATATCAACATCAGCAAATACTGCTGATGTTGACGGCAAACGTCCTTAAAGGATATGAAACTAACTTTAACAATACCTGCAACCAGAACGAAAGCTCTGGGGGGAAAAAAAGACGTCAAACTAAGTTAATCATGGGTGACTGGCGTGCAGTGCACAAAACACAAAGACAACCAACATATTTATTTACTTTAAAAAGTTATCAAAGAATGCGACGTTAGCAAAAAGATAGTTACACCAGATCTAGTGTGCACATATCCGAATCTCACAAACTAAGCAGCAAAAAAGTGAGAGTTGTGAAACTGATATTTGGCGTTCAATATATCATAAGTGTTTGTTTGGAATCGCTGCATCCAATAAAAAGAATTGCTTTCAAATGTTCATCAGTCTTGTTCGCTGTGTTGACTTCACGTTCTTCATTTTTGAACATGTTTGCTCACAGACATAAGTTGTTCCAAACACTGATGCCATACCAGCGGCAAATTTCTTCAGTTTCGGAAACTCAACATCAGGTAAGCAGCGGTAACATTTTACAAGTTTTCTTTCTCTACGCACTATGTTCTCTCTAAGTTCTTCTGTTCTTCGCACAACTGAACTTTCCGAAAGGCTGATTGTTCCAAACAAATCGTCTTTCTCAGGACACAAGCCATTCGCTGCTTCCATAATACACTCTTTGATGAAGTTGCCATCAGTAAACGGATTTCCTCGTTCTGCCATCTTATGCACTATTTTGTAACTTGTACGAGTGACAGATTCATTTTCAGCAAACTTTCTCGTGAAGAGATTTCCTTATGTTTCTAAATCACGTTTCATGGACTCATATTTCTCAGAGCATAACTTTCCAGAAAACTTTGAATATGTTGATAGATGTTTTGTTTCGTAGTGACGCCGAAGACTGTACTCTTTCAAAAAGGCAATGAATGAATCACCCAAATAAACGAGAAGTAGATTGTGAGCTTTACTAAAACACGACTACAAGAGACAAATTGGACGTTGCGGCCAAAGCCTTCGTCAGCACAGGACAAACAAATACAAACCAACACAAAACTACATGAAACACACTATGACAATATTAAACTATTAAACTAATTAAAATAAAATGTACTCATCTGAATACTGTGTCCTAGCTTGGAAGGTCTGACACACGTAGGGCGCCAGTGGATCAATAGACCGGATGTATGGTACACGGGTCAAAGGTCAAGCGGGAAGGGAGTGGGGTGGAGACGCGCCCATGTGTGCGGAAAAGTGAAATTAGAGACAGGCAAAGATGTTACGGACGCAGATGACAATTAGCAATTATCGTTAAGCGCTCGAAACACAGCTGCGGAAACCTATATAGTGTTAGTACACACAGAGAGGCATGAGTGGCGGTCGTTCAGAAAATGATGGCAAAACACCGAACGTAAATCCGCCAAGAGAGTTGACTGTGATGTCATACAAAGGATCTGCACGTACCCAGATGGTGGACTGTAAGCTAGGGGTGGGAGGGGTGGGGTGGGAAGTTAAATGAAGCTGTGTTGGACATTAAGGCCGTGAGGGGAGAGTGTGCCCAACTGGAAGATGAGACGGTGTTCCAATGTCTTCCGATCCCGTTCGTGGGATGCGCATGATTTGATGGCCGTGACCTGTATGTCGGCTACGCCATGGTGGTCAGGACTGTTGAAATGTATGGATACTGGTTTCTGGGCGCCGCTGGTGATGTCAGAAAGATGTTGTCGAAATCTGTCCCCAAGACGTAATCCTGTCTCCCCGACATATCTCATGTCGCAACGTGTGCAGGTAATCGCATAGATGACGTTGCGACTGATGCATGAGAAACCCTCACGGATGTGGAAGGTCGTCTTAGGGAATGTCAGACTCTGGGTTTGAAGTACGTATGGACAGGTCTTGCAAACCGATCGAAGACACGCCACCGTGCCAGGAAGAGACTGGTGAGGTTGGGGTAGCCTGCTATGGACCAGCACATCTTTGAGGTTACGATCCCGCTTATATGCCACTAGAGGAGCCTCTGAGAAGACATCACGAGTGGTCGATTCCGCCCGGAGAATGGATAGATGTTTAAAAAGGATATTCTTGGCAGCAATATTGTGGGGGTGATAAGTAAGTGAGAGGACAGGTCTATTGTTTCGTGGTTTCGGCCTGGAGGAGAGAGCCTCAGTGCGACTGATAGATTGGCAGCGGTGGAGAGCTGTAGATAGAACATTATCAGGATAGCCACGAAGGCGAAAGAAATCAAGCATCTCGTGGGCTTTTTGATGGAAGTCGTTGTTATCCTGACAAAGTCGTCGGAGACGTAACAGTTGGGAGAAAGGAATAGAACGTTTGCACGAGGGAGGGTGGGAGGAGGTATAGAGAAGGAATGAGTGCGAGTCAGTTGGTTTATAATAAACCGTCGTGCATAGACCAGCGGAACCTAAAGAGACTGTGAGGTCTAAGAAATTGACAGCCGACGAAGAAATGGTGGAGGTAAGTTTGATGCTGGGATGGAAGTCTGAAAAAAAGGCAATGAAGTTCTGTAGGTCAGGCAAGGGCATGTCCGAGACACCAAAGCAGTCGTCAATGTACCTCCTGTAGAGCTCCGGGAGCCTACCGGTGTACTGATTCCATACCTGGTGCTCCAGATAGCCCATGAAGAGGCAGGCATAACTGGGACCCATCTTAGTACCCATGGCCACACCGCTGATCTGGTCGAAGTAGTCCCCATTGAACTCAAACGAGTTGAGGTTGAGGACTAACTCCGCAAGACGCAGTAATGGTCCAGTGGCTATCGAGGGATTAAGCCTTTTCTCCAAGAAAAATTCTAAGGCTTTAAGGCCGTCAGAGTGAGGAATGGAAGTGTAGAGTGAAGTCACATCTAAAGTGAAGATGTGATACTGAGAAGGGTTAGTGAAACTGATGGAATCGAAGATGGAGATAGCGTGGTTGGTGTCTTTGATATACGAAGGGAGGCTGGCAACCAACGGCTGAAACATGCTGTCCAGAAACTCTGAAATCCGTTCTGTAGGGCAAGAGCAGGCCGAGACGATAGGTCTGCCTGGGTTACCTGGTTTGTGTGTCTTAGGCAGCATATTAGAGGCGGGTTTGCCCAAGCAGCTATCGTGGATGATCAACGAGGTGGCGGAGCTGGGTAAAAGACCTTGCTGAATAATGGCGTTAGTCACGCTTTTGACCTGGGTGTTGTTTCTGACTGTCCCATCTTGTATCCTTGGTCTGTAGAAGGTGGCATCACTCAGTTGCTTGTTGCCTTCCTGTATATATAAGTCTTTCCTCCAAACCACTAGCGCCCCTCCCTTATCGGCAGGTTTGATAACTATGTCATCACGACGTTTCAACTGTGTAAGTGCCAGTTGCTCATCCGCCGTGAGGTTGGAATACCGTAGTGGCTTAAATTTGAGTTTTTGGATGTCGTAAAGTGTTTTGTCGATGTATAAATCGAGGGCCTTAGATGCCCCTGGATTGGGAACCCAAGCAGACCTGCGTTTGGAGAGGTGAGAGAAATGGTCGGTAGGATCCGAAGAGTTATCGTTATGAGGTTGATTTCTGAAGTGATATTGTAGCCTGAGAGTGCGATGGAACCGATGAACGTCCTGCAGTAATGCGTATCTATCACCACAGGGACGTAGCGGTATGAACCTGAGTCCTTTGCTGAGGACCGATTTCTCAGATGCCGATAGTGGAAGGTCGGGAGGTATGCACACAACTAGGTTATCGGAGCCAGTGGTAAGTTGGGGTGGGAGAGGGGGCGAGGAGGGAGTGGAGGTAGGGGCACGGAGTTTCAACACTTTCGCTGCCAATTAACGCAGCTGGTTTTCTGGTCCTGTGTTTTCACAAAGAAGTACTTTACTCCCCATTCTTCATTGAAAACGCGACACTCGGCGTCCACTTTTCTTTTCTTAATAGCACAATGAAGGGTGAAGTACACCGGATCTGAAAATGAAAAAGACATTGAATTAGAAACATAATTAAAATCCTGTCGAGTGAAGCTACGGCTCATCAAAGTTTATAGGTACCTTTGGTAATAGAATATATCTCATAATAGGGTTTGTAAAATATATAAATAGGTCGGCCTAAATAAGCAGCCTAGAGCAGAGATTTTCAACCAGGGATCCATGAGTGGCAGCCAGTGGTTTCACCGAAACAGACCAAAATAGCATAAATGCAACATTTCTGCCAATCTGGCTTATTACATATCATATGCTCCCATATCAACATTCCGGACAACTTCTCAGTCATAAGCATGATGTCCCTCGTCCGATAAACCCATTTGGAGATTATCCACGACATCCTGCACCCATCATATTTTTGGCTTACTCTTCCTCTCTACCCCGGCATATACCCCTCCATTATTGTTCTCCAACCTTTCATGACGGGAGCCAGTGAGCCAATCAATAAACAAACAAATCAATCAACTAACCAATCAAACAACATAGCAATCAATCAATCAACAAGCCAATCAACAAACATTGCAATCAATCAACCAGCAACCCAATCAATCAAATATCAATCTGCCAATCTGTCGATTAACCAACCAACCAATCCATCAATCAATTAATCAACCATTGAACAAATCAACTAACATAACCACCAATCAACCAACCACCCAATAAATCAAGCAACCATTCAAACAATGAACTAGTAAACCAAACAGTCACCAAATTAATCAACCTAGCAATCAACCATTCAACCAATCAACCTATCAACCAACTATTACACCAGTCAACAAACAAATCAACAAACCAATCACCACCAAACCAACCAATCAACCATTTACCCGACCAACAACTTCCAGTCTTGTTCATCTTAATGCATGCTTGTTTCGAGGTCATGTTTCAAAGCTGTTGCGTGCTTATGTTGGTGATAAAGCCCTGTCCCTATGCAATGCCTGGGTTCTTTCTTCTAATGGTTGAGGTGAACCGACTCAGTTATGTTTATATACGTCCACGAATGATAGCATGCACATATATATTTATGTTTGTTGTTGTCATGGCATCACTACCCAATCAGAGTAGAGGTTAAACAGCACTAACTGATTAAGTGCCATGGGATGACTAATCACCTTAAAAAACTGTCCTAAATGTCATGGGCTTACATATCCCTGAAAAGCTAGTATTGCATTATAATACAACATATTTGCTACAATATTAACAGCTTTTAAGTTATAACTGTTACGGACCTTTAATTCCCATTTTCTGCCGTCCATTTATATCTGGTCGAAACCTACTTTTAGTTTGGCGCTGAATCTGTTAACAACTATCAGCACAACAAAATGAAGAAACCACATTCAGGTTGTTCATAAGACACGTCTTTCCTGTTGTAGACCATTTCTTAAACATCAAAAAAGACAATCGAGGCTTAACTGATTCAGTGCTGACGGATAATATATCGCCACATGTCACTTCTCGTTTAGACAGTAGGATAATATATCGCCACATGTCACTTCTCGTTTAGACAGTAGGATAATATATCGCCACATGTCACTTCTCGTTTAGACAGTAGGATAATATATCGTCACATGTCACTTCTCGTTTAGACAGTAGGATAATATATCGTCACATGTCACTTCTCGTTTAGACAGTAGGATAATGTATCGCCACATGTCACTTCTCGTTTAGACAGTAGGATAATATATCGCCACATGTCACTTCTCGTTTAGACAGTAGGATAATATATCGCCACATGTCACTTCTCGTTTAGACAGTAGGATAATATATCGCCACATGTCACTTCTCGTTTAGACAGTAGGATAATATATCGCCACATGTCACTTCTCGTTTAGACAGTAGGATAATATATCGCCACATGTCACTTCTCGTTTAGACAGTAGGATAATATATCGTCACATGTCACTTCTCGTTTAGACAGTAGGATAATATATCGCCACATGTCACTTCTCGTTTAGACAGTAGGATAATGTATCGCCACATGTCACTTCTCGTTTAGACAGTAGGATAATATATCGCCACATGTCACTTCTCGTTTAGACAGTAGGATAATATATCGCCACATGTCACTTCTCGTTTAGACAGTAGGATAATATATCGCCACATGTCACTTCTCGTTTAGACAGCAGGATAATATATCGCCACATGTCACTTCTCGTTTAGACAGTAGGATAATATATCGCCACATTTCACTTCTCGTTTAGACAGTAGGATAATATATCGCCACATGTCACTTCTCGTTTAGACAGTAGGATAATATATCGTCACATGTCACTTCTCGTTTAGACAGTAGGATAATGTATCGCCACATGTCACTTCTCGTTTAGACAGTAGGATAATATATCGCCACATGTCACTTCTCGTTTAGACAGTAGGATAATATATCGCCACATGTCACTTCTCGTTTAGACAGTAGGATAATATATCGCCACATGTCACTTCTCGTTTAGACAGTAGGATAATATATCGCCACATGTCACTTCTCGTTTAGACAGTAGGATAATATATCGCCACATGTCACTTCTCGTTTAGACAGTAGGATAATATATCGCCACATGTCACTTCTCGTTTAGACAGTAGGATAATATATCGCCACATGTCACTTCTCGTTTAGACAGTAGGATAATATATCGCCACATGTCACTTCTCGTTTAGACAGTAGGATAATATATCGCCACATGTCACTTCTCGTTTAGACAGTAGGATAATATATCGACACATGTCACTTCTCGTTTAGACAGTAGGATAATATATCGCCACATGTCACTTCTCGTTTAGACAGTAGGATAATATATCGCCACATGTCACTTCTCGTTTAGACAGTAGGATAATATATCGCCACATGTCACTTCTCGTTTAGACAGTAGGATAATATATCGCCACATGTCACTTCTCGTTTAGACAGTAGGATAATATATCGCCACATGTCACTTCTCGTTTAGACAGTAGGATAATATATCGCCACATGTCACTTCTCGTTTAGACAGTAGGATAATATATCGCCACATGTCACTTCTCGTTTAGACAGTAGGATAATATATCGCCACATGTCACTTCTCGTTTAGACAGTAGGATAATATATCGCCACATGTCACTTGTCGTTTAGACAGTAGGATAATATATCGCCACATGTCACTTCTCGTTTAGACAGTAGGATAATATATCGCCACATGTCACTTCTCGTTTAGACAGTAGGATAATATATCGCCACATGTCACTTCTTCGTTTAGACAGTAGGATAATATATCGCCACATGTCACTTCTTGTTTAGACAGTAGGATAATATATCGCCACATGTCACTTCTCGTTTAGACAGTAGGATAATATATCGCCACATGTCACTTCTCGTTTAGACAGTAGGATAATATATCGCCACATGTCACTTCTCGTTTAGACAGTAGGATAATATATCGCCACATGTCACTTCTCGTTTAGACAGTAGGATAATATATCGCCACATGTCACTTCTCGTTTAGACAGTAGGATAATATATCGCCACATGTCACTTCTCGTTTAGACAGTAGGATAATATATCGCCACATGTCACTTCTCGTTTAGACAGTAGGATAATATATCGCCACATGTCACTTCTCGTTTAGACAGTAGGATAATATATCGCCACATGTCACTTCTTGTTTAGACAGTAGGATAATATATCGCCACATGTCACTTCTCGTTTAGACAGTAGGATAATATATCGCCACATGTCACTTCTTGTTTAGACAGAAGGATAATATATCGCCACATGTCACTTCTCGTTTAGACAGTAGGATAATATATCTCCACATGTCACTTCTCGTTTAGACAGCAGGATAATATATCGCCACATGTCACTTCTCGTTTAGACAGTAGGATAATATATCGTCACATGTCACTTCTTGTTTAGACAGTAAGATAATATATCGCCACATGTCACTTCTCGTTTAGACAGCAGGATAATATATCACCACATGTCACTTCTCGTTTAGACAGTAGGATAATATATCGTCACATGTCACTTGTCGTTTAGACAGTAGGATAATATATCTCCACATGTCACTTGTCGTTTAGACAGTAGGATAATATATCTCCACATGTCACTTCTCGTTTAGACAGTAGGATAATATATCGCCACATGTCACTTCTTGTTTAGACAGTAAGATAATATATCGTCACATGTCACTTCTCGTTTAGACAGCAGGATAATATATCACCACATGTCACTTCTCGTTTAGACAGTAGGATAATATATCGCCACATGTCACTTCTCGTTTAGACAGTAGGATAATATATCGCCACATGTCACTTCTCGTTTAGACAGTAGGATAATATATCGCCACATGTCACTTCTCGTTTAGACAGTAGGATAATATATCGCCACATGTCACTTCTCGTTTAGACAGTAGGATAATATATCGCCACATGTCACTTCTCGTTTAGACAGTAGGATAATATATCGCCACATGTCACTTCTCGTTTAGACAGTAGGATAATATATCGCCACATGTCACTTGCTCGTTTAGACAGTAGGATAATATATCGCCACATGTCACTTCTCGTTTAGACAGTAGGATAATATATCGCCACATGTCACTTCGTCGTTTAGACAGTAGGATAATATATCGCCACATGTCACTTGTCGTTTAGACAGCAGGATAATATATCGCCACATGTCACTTCTCGTTTAGACAGTAGGATAATATATCGCCACATGTCACTTCTCGTTTAGACAGTAGGATAATATATCGCCACATGTCACTTCTTGTTTAGACAGTAGGATAATATATCGCCACATGTCACTTCTTGTTTAGACAGTAGGATAATATATCGCCACATGTCACTTCTTCGTTTAGACAGTAGGATAATATATCGCCACATGTCACTTCTTGTTTAGACAGTAGGATAATATATCGCCACATGTCACTTCTTGTTTAGACAGTAGGATAATATATCGCCACATGTCACTTCTTGTTTAGACAGTAGGATAATATATCGCCACATGTCACTTCTTGTTTAGACAGTAGGATAATATATCGCCACATGTCACTTCTTGTTTAGACAGTAGGATAATATATCGCCACATGTCACTTCTCGTTTAGACAGTAGGATAATATATCGCCACATGTCACTTCTCGTTTAGACAGTAGGATAATATATCGCCACATGTCACTTCTTGTTTAGACAGTAGGATAATATATCGCCACATGTCACTTCTCGTTTAGACAGTAGGATAATATATCGCCACATGTCACTTCTCGTTTAGACAGTAGGATAATATATCGCCACATGTCACTTGTCGTTTAGACAGTAGGATAATATATCGCCACATGTCACTTCTCGTTTAGACAGTAGGATAATATATCGCCACATGTCACTTCGTCGTTTAGACAGTAGGATAATATATCGCCACATGTCACTTCGTCGTTTAGACAGCAGGATAATATATCGCCACATGTCACTTCTCGTTTAGACAGTAGGATAATATATCGCCACATGTCACTTCTCGTTTAGACAGTAGGATAATATATCGCCACATGTCACTTCTTGTTTAGACAGTAGGATAATATATCGCCACATGTCACTTCTTGTTTAGACAGTAGGATAATATATCGCCACATGTCACTTCTTGTTTAGACAGTAGGATAATATATCGCCACATGTCACTTCTCGTTTAGACAGTAGGATAATATATCGCCACATGTCACTTCTTGTTTAGACAGTAGGATAATATATCACCACATGTCACTTCTTGTTTAGACAGTAGGATAATATATCGCCACATGTCACTTCTCGTTTAGACAGTAGGATAATATATCGCCACATGTCACTTCTTGTTTAGACAGTAGGATAATATATCGCCACATGTCACTTCTCGTTTAGACAGTAGGATAATATATCGCCACATGTCACTTCTCGTTTAGACAGTAGGATAATATATCGCCACATGTCACTTCTTGTTTAGACAGTAGGATAATATATCGCCACATGTCACTTCTCGTTTAGACAGTAGGATAATATATCGCCACATGTCACTTCTTGTTTAGACAGTAGGATAATATATCGCCACATGTCACTTCTCGTTTAGACAGTAGGATAATATATCTCCACATGTCACTTCTCGTTTAGACAGCAGGATAATATATCGCCACATGTCACTTCTCGTTTAGACAGTAAGATAATATATCGTCACATGTCACTTCTTGTTTAGACAGTAGATAATATATCGCCACATGTCACTTCTCGTTTAGACAGCAGGATAATATATCACCACATGTCACTTCTCGTTTAGACAGTAGGATAATATATCGTCCACATGTCACTTGTCGTTTAGACAGTAGGATAATATATCTCCACATGTCACTTGTCGTTTAGACATTAGGATAATATATCTCCACATGTCACTTCTCGTTTAGACAGTAGGATAATATATCGCCACATGTCACTTCTTGTTTAGACAGTAGATAATATATCGTCACATGTCACTTCTCGTTTAGACAGCAGGATAATATATCACCACATGTCACTTCTCGTTTAGACAGTAGGATAATATATCGCCACATGTCACTTCTCGTTTAGACAGTAGGATAATATATCGCCACATGTCACTTCTCGTTTAGACAGTAGGATAATATATCGCCACATGTCACTTCTCGTTTAGACAGTAGGATAATATATCGCCACATGTCACTTCTCGTTTAGACAGTAGGATAATATATCGCCACATGTCACTTCTCGTTTAGACAGTAGGATAATATATCGCCACATGTCACTTCTCGTTTAGACAGTAGGATAATATATCGCCACATGTCACTTGTCGTTTAGACAGTAGGATAATATATCGCCACATGTCACTTCTCGTTTAGACAGTAGGATAATATATCGCCACATGTCACTTGTCGTTTAGACAGTAGGATAATATATCGCCACATGTCACTTCTCGTTTAGACAGCAGGATAATATATCGCCACATGTCACTTCTCGTTTAGACAGTAGGATAATATATCGCCACATGTCACTTCTCGTTTAGACAGTAGGATAATATATCGCCACATGTCACTTCTTGTTTAGACAGTAGGATAATATATCGCCACATGTCACTTCTTGTTTAGACAGTAGGATAATATATCGCCACATGTCACTTCTTGTTTAGACAGTAGGATAATATATCGCCACATGTCACTTCTTGTTTAGACAGTAGGATAATATATCGCCACATGTCACTTCTTGTTTAGACAGTAGGATAATATATCGCCACATGTCACTTCTTGTTTAGACAGTAGGATAATATATCGCCACATGTCACTTCTTGTTTAGACAGTAGGATAATATATCGCCACATGTCACTTCTTGTTTAGACAGTAGGATAATATATCGCCACATGTCACTTCTCGTTTAGACAGTAGGATAATATATCGCCACATGTCACTTCTCGTTTAGACAGTAGGATAATATATCGCCACATGTCACTTCTTGTTTAGACAGTAGGATAATATATCGCCACATGTCACTTCTCGTTTAGACAGTAGGATAATATATCGCCACATGTCACTTCTTGTTTAGACAGTAGGATAATATATCGCCACATGTCACTTCTCGTTTAGACAGTAGGATAATATATCTCCACATGTCACTTCTCGTTTAGACAGCAGGATAATATATCGCCACATGTCACTTCTCGTTTAGACAGTAAGATAATATATCGTCACATGTCACTTCTTGTTTAGACAGTAAGATAATATATCGCCACATGTCACTTCTCGTTTAGACAGCAGGATAATATATCACCACATGTCACTTCTCGTTTAGACAGTAGGATAATATATCGTCACATGTCACTTGTCGTTTAGACAGTAGGATAATATATCTCCACATGTCACTTGTCGTTTAGACAGTAGGATAATATATCTCCACATGTCACTTCTCGTTTAGACAGTAGGATAATATATCGCCACATGTCACTTCTTGTTTAGACAGTAAGATAATATATCGTCACATGTCACTTCTCGTTTAGACAGCAGGATAATATATCACCACATGTCACTTCTTGTTTAGACAGTAAGATAATATATCGTCACATGTCACTTCTCGTTTAGACAGTAGGATAATATATCGTCACATGTCACTTGTCGTTTAGACAGTAGGATAATATATCTCCACATGTCACTTGTCGTTTAGACAGTAGGATAATATATCTCCACATGTCACTTCTCGTTTAGACAGCAGGATAATATATCGCCACATGTCACTTCTTGTTTAGACAGTAAGATAATATATCGTCACATGTCACTTCTCGTTTAGACAGTAGGATAATGTATCGCCACATGTCACTTCTCGTTTAGACAGTAGGATAATATATCGCCACATGTCACTTCTCGTTTAGACAGTAGGATAATATATCGCCACATGTCACTTCTCGTTTAGACAGCAGGATAATATATCACCACATGTCACTTCTCGTTTAGACAGTAGGATAATATATCGTCACATGTCACTTGTCGTTTAGACAGTAGGATAATATATCTCCACATGTCACTTGTCGTTTAGACAGCAGGATAATATATCGCCACATGTCACTTCTCGTTTAGACAGTAGGATAATATATCGCCACATGTCACTTCTCGTTTAGACAGTAAGATAATATATCGTCACATGTCACTTCTTGTTTAGACAGTAAGATAATATATCGCCACATGTCACTTCTCGTTTAGACAGCAGGATAATATATCACCACATGTCACTTCTCGTTTAGACAGTAGGATAATATATCGTCACATGTCACTTGTCGTTTAGACAGTAGGATAATATATCTCCACATGTCACTTGTCGTTTAGACAGTAGGATAATATATCTCCACATGTCACTTCTCGTTTAGACAGCAGGATAATATATCGTCACATGTCACTTCTTGTTTAGACAGTAAGATAATATATCGCCACATGTCACTTCTCGTTTAGACAGTAAGATAATATATCGCCACATGTCACTTCTCGTTTAGACAGTAGGATGATGTATCGCCACATGTCACTTCTCGTTTAGACAGCAGGATAATATATCGCCACATGTCACTTGTCGTTTAGACAGTAGGATAATATATCGCCACATGTCACTTCTCGTTTAGACAGTAGGATAATATATCGCCACATGTCACTTGTCGTTTAGACAGCAGGATAATATATCGCCACATGTCACTTGTCGTTTAGACAGTAGGATAATATATCGCCACATGTCACTTGTCGTTTAGACAGCAGGATAATATATCGCCACATGTCACTTGTCGTTTAGACAGCAGGATAATATATCGCCACATGTCACTTGTCGTTTAGACAGTAGGATAATATATCGCCACATGTCACTTGTCGTTTAGATAGTAGGATAATATATCGCCACATGTCACTTGTCGTTTAGACAGTAGGATAATATATCGCCACATGTCACTTGTCGTTTAGATAGTAGGATAATATATCGCCACATGTCACTTGTCGTTTAGATAGTAGGATAATATATCGCCACATGTCACTTGTCGTTTAGACAGTAGGATAATATATCGCCACATGTCACTTGTCGTTTAGATAGTAGGATAATATATCGCCACATGTCACTTGTCGTTTAGATAGTAGGATAATATATCGTCACATGTCACTTCTCGTTTAGACAGCAGGATAATGTATCGCCACATGTCACTTCTCGTTTAGACAGCAGGATAATATATCGCCACATGTCACTTGTCGTTTAGACAGCAGGATAATATATCGCCACATGTCACTTGTCGTTTAGACAGCAGGATAATATATCACCACATGTCACTTCTCGTTTAGACAGTAGGATGATGTATCGCCATACTAGGGTCACCGTGTTATTTGTTTCGTTTCCCTGTATCTTCCACAATTTTAATGCTCAGTGAATGGACATTTACATTATAATACTTGTTCCAAACCGACGTTTTGCTGGACACTGAATCAGTTAAAGTTGTAGAAACAGTATTAGAATGCCGTGAACCAGGAAGAAGACAAATACTGATATACTACAAGATTCGAGCATCGAAGACAGCTGGCTCATAGACATGACTGTGTCTCAGAAACTAAAATACGTTGGCCAAATTAAAGGACACAACAGTTTAGAAAGTATGGTTCCTAGAAGGAGAAGTCTGAGTCGACTTGCTGATCGGCTAAAGCTTCGGGTTCCCATTCGGTAGACGCGGGATCGAATCTTCGGTAAGGCGGTGGATGTTTTCTTCTATAGGGGTAACTGCACTAGTCAGGCGGCCTTAATCCTCAGCCTCAAGATCTCCCTGCCCTACACTACAAGGTACTATAGGCAGCAACGACAGGTTTTGGAATATTTAAAAACTACACGCATTATGTAATTAAATGCAAATAATACCATGGACAAACAGAAAAAAATGGCCAACTCCTAAAGAAACTAATACAAATCGTAAGCGTATTAGAGAAAATAGACGTAATGCGTGTGAAACATGGACAATTAATTGACAAGCTGAGAAATATCCAATGGCTGTGGACATATGGTTTTTTTTTTGAGAAAAATGTAAAGAATACCATAGATGGACAGAAATTCAAATTAGACAGTCCTTCAAGAGACAACCCTCTGCCATTACCGCATATTATATATTGGCAGTAAATGACAGTTGACAGTTCAAGAGACAAATGAAAAAGGGGGTTTGCTTTGAGAAATTAGAGGTAGACATTCAAGATTGTTTGGACATTTTATGAGAAATGGACTTAAAACATTTGATGATAACTGGCAAGCTTGATGGCAAGAGAGCAACCATGACCGCCTGCCCACAAATATGGCACTTGATGATGATGAGTTCCCACTATGTGCCTTTCTACGCTTTGATTTGATCTTAGCCAAAATGCCGTTAAACAATCCACAGTGTTATATATTAAGGATATTTGGCCTTTTTCAGGCTTGACAAAAATACAATAAACTATGTATATTACGAGTGCTATCAAAAGAATAAAATAAACTATGTAGTATCAAGGAAACATAAAATAAATGTGTTGTAAAATTATCATGCAGGCAAAATAAAACCTTTACTCTTACAAGGACTTTAAAGATCAGTTACAAATACTTTTCTGTTGTTTATGGTGCATATAACTGTCACTAATTTCTTTAACATTTTATAACAAATTAGACATATATCGCAATTATTTAAATCATATAATACATTTATGCCGCTAAGAGTAATGTTTCTTTGAAATAAAAAAGGGATTTGTTATTATGTCCCTTGCCAATATTTTAATAAATGCCTTCCGTTCAATGTGGTTTTATGTTGTACAAAACAGTATGTATTTACAAGGTGCTTTGTGTGTTTTCCTTTACATTTGCAAATATAACAAGAACCCAGACATCACATGCAGTAAGATTATCTAAATTTTTGTGTAATGAATGCATACTATTTATTATTATTCTGAAACGGCAAATGTAGCGATCTTTGAATTCATATAGATAAATTGTTGTTTTCGGTAATTGCAATTTAAAAAAAAAAAAACGTACAGTATCTTTTAGAATTTCCCATTCGAATCCTCGTAAATTCTCCAGTTCAATAGATGGGCGGGAATGAAAGTGTAAAAATGTTGAATGTTGTATATGAAATAAGGTATTCATATTGGTTTGCACAAAGTGCATCGACTTTTTTCTTTTACAATTTCGATTATGCCATTACCCGTACCCCACTCAACGTCAAAGAGAAGTTATATTAGGGTCCATCCCTGCCTCAGATGAATAATCATGTGACCGAGCTAGTCACAAATAGCAGCTGCCCGCGGTATTACCCTCACAAGCTTATTAATTTGAAGGTGATTGTTGTCCAAAGAGGGTAATGCATACGTTTTAATTTTCCTTGTAATAAGGTCACGAGATTCCCCAGGGCCAAAGCCGCCCTATCAAGTCCCAAGTCCCTGTGTGTCCTTCGGAACACCGCCTCTGCTGGTGGCCCTGGCAAGGTCAAGTTCAGATACTACACTTTGATCTTAGCCAAAGGGTCGAGAAGCCAGATCAATCTTTTCATAAAGGTATATGGCCTAATACCGAGCCATCACATTATTGTTTTCCTGGGTGAAATAATAGAAATAATAACAATAACAATAACAATGATGAAAAACGGCGATAATTACATTCATCAAATGTTACGGCTCGCTGTCGAAGGTGATACGGACGCGGTTCGTGATCCCGCATACCCGCGATCGAAACACAGCTGTGGGCGATTTGGTAGCAGACCGCGTTGCATTGGGTTTTTTTACGAAGTGGTAGGAGAGCCGGTCGTTCAGAAAGCTATGGCAAACTAATGAACGTAAACTTGCCAAGAGATCACAACATCAAAACATGCTGGTGTTGACTGCAACGTCCTGTAAAGGATATGCAACTAACTTGTTTTTATATGTTAAGTAAGGTGGAGAGGTGTAATTACGTTCAAGTGTGCTGATTATTAAAAAATTGTGCCTAATTATTGTCAGGCTCGGGGTTCCCCCAGGGGCCAGAGTCGCCCTATGCGGTGAAAAGTCCCTGTATGTGTTTCCCTGAAGTAAGAGCCGGCCCATGAGGTTCCAAGTCCCTGTCTGTCATTGTGATGACCACTTCTACTGGTGGCCCTGGCCAGATCAAGTGCAGAACCTTAATCACTGTCGCCTCTGTCGCTGTCGTGATACAAGAATAAAAAGATGTGTGTAAGCGGACATTACTGATACAGGCATTGATACAGAACGTTGGGAGTGAATTGCCGCTGATCGTGTTGCATGGAGTGCAACGATCAGAAATGAAGTAAAGACAAAGGAAAAAAATTATTGCAGATATGTCACACACTGAGCGTGTCAAACGTAAGATGGTGCGTGATGGTGGAAATGACCATGTATTCAAGTGCATCCATTGTGGACGAACATTTACAGCACGAATTGGTCTGATCAGTCATATTCGTTACCACCATGGGTTGTAGATATCATGCCTTCTGGAAGCACAATGTCACAATCTGTCGTCTGTCAAGTCGGCCAGGTGCCAGTCAGTCAGACACAAGAACAATCCAAAGTAATGAATTTAATGATTTTTGACCTGTTATAGGCCAGGCACATTTTTTTTTTCCTTTTCCCACTGTTTATGACTTTTTGTTCTCCGTAATTTTCTTTATGATATAAGCCAAACAGGTGCATATGAGATTAACCTACCTTTCTTTCTAACATTAGAAAGACAAAAGTAATTCAAACAGATAAAACGAATATGGAGAAAGAAATATACGATAATAATAATAATGGGAGCCCTCAGCTGTAGCAAATTAGCAAGTCGACTCAGACTTCTCCTTCTAGGAACCACACTTTCTAAACTGTTGTGCCCTTTAATGTGGCCAACGTATTTCAGTTTCTGAGACACAGTCATGTCTATGAGCCAGCTGTCTTCGATGCTCAAATCTTGTAGTATATCAGTATTTGCCTTCTTCCTGGTTCACGGCATTCTAACACTGTTTCTATAACTTTAACTGATTCAGTGTCCAGCAAAACGTCGGTTTGGATCAAACATGGTACACAATCACATCAACAAGTATTATAATGTACATGTCCATTCACTGAGCATTAAAATCCCGGAAGATACCGCGAAACGAAACAAATAATACGGTAACCCTAGTATGGCGATATATCATCCTACTGTCTAAACGAGAAGTGACATGTGGCAATATATTATCCTACTGTCTAAACGAGAAGTGACATGTGGTGATATATTATCCTTCAGCATTGAGTCAGTTAAGCCTCGATTGCCTTCTTTGGTGTTTACAAAATGGTCCACAACAGGAAAGATGCGTCTTCTGAATAACCTGAATGTGGTTTCTTCATTTTGTCGTGCTATTAGTTGTTAACAGATTCAGCGCCAAACTAAAAATAGGTTTCGACCAGGTAAAAATGGACGGCAGAAAATGGGAATTAAGAGTGCGTAACAGTTATGACTTAAAAGTTGTTAATATTGTAGCAAATATGTTATATTATGACGCAATGCTAGCTTTTCACGGATATGTAAGTGTAACAAAGCACACACAGAGAGGACTAACGAGTTCTGCTGGTTGAATATAAATCGAGTTTTATTTCAAATTGATGACCACTACAACAATCCTATTACAATTCCGTATTGATGGTGACTTCTCTCCTCTAGTCTTAGATGTTTTCTGACTGCCTAACCACAAGCTACGTCACGACTTGAGCATCTTTCTTCCCATTCCATCCTGATGCTCAAGCGTGCTGTAGCTTTGCCCACCTAACTTATACATTCTGCTACACCTTTCTATGTTTCAGAAAGACTTTTTCCCTTAAAAAGTCTTTACTCCTAATCCCTCTATTCTATTCCCTCTCTTTCCTTACCTCCCACAACTCCTCTAATCTTCCCCAAACCAACTTTATTTTAAGTAAACAATCTATTCGTAACTCTTTCCCCTGCCATATAGTAAACCACTATACATTTCTTGTTCGTTCTTGGCTCTTCAAAGTTCCTTTACAAAATATATATATCATAAGAACGGCTCGTATAAATCGTTATCGTATACTTGACATTATGAAATTCCTCACTCTTTCACAACACAGGATAGACAGAAAACAATGTAGTTAGAAAAAGTAAAGAAGGGGTGCGCACCCAGTGAAAAGCATAAAGGAATGAATAGTCAACACAATCACATTTACCTCTCTTGCCAACGAAAAAACTTTGGTAAAACGTTTTTTAAAATAAATCTTATGAAATACATCTTTGTTCCCTATAAATTAAGTTGATCTAAGTTTTCTCAACATTTATATATTCAACATTTATATTGCCATCCACAACCTTGTCTATATTTCACTTATCTCATCTTCAACCACGAGCCAATGTTCATATTCCATGAACATTTTAAATTTAATTAACGCT
>JACEFZ010013772.1:0-13637 GCA_014155875.1 Cepaea nemoralis
TAATTAGAACTAATTGACTATATTGACTACCTTATGCACAACTGCCTCATTCCCGGGATGGCTACTACACTTTGCCATAACGACACATGCTAGTTAATGTTAAATTTATCTAGCACTGTAGAGCTCTCCCACAAACACGTCCATCATAATCCACGGTTTTTGTCAACTCCCCATCTCCAATCATGGTTTATGGCAAAACCTCTAATTGGTCACGTGACTGTATTCTTCCTGTCCACACAGGTGTTATTTGGACATATCAGCCATTGTCAAGAATCTATTTTCCTGGCTTTAGTCCTTGTCAACGTTGTCATTAATTGTTTAGATTCTCAAAACAAGCCAGCGAGTTCCTGTATACTCTCAACACAGTTGTCAGTAACCAGCACGTCAATCTTCTTGATGTTCCGGAACTAAGACTAGACAGATGTACTGTTCCTGTCTCTCGCTGCTAATTCCGGTTTGTCTCTGACTGTTGACAAACTGTCAAGCGATGCCGGGACCTGTCTTCATCACCACCGAATGTTCCCAATCCGTTAGAGATGTACACGTGCAACTACAAATATTGTCCTGGGATTTTGACATCCGATTTGTTTTTACTGTTAGTAAAATAGTAGTCGCTGGCAGATAGTCCGTTTAATCAGAAAATCCTCTATAATAATCAACCGGTTAAACACACGGTTTTATTTTGTGACAGTGGCCTCACGTCTTTCCTGAAAACAGGGTGGAAACATCATTTGTGTGGTCATGAAGACGACTTTTTAGGGAGATTTTCTTGTTGAGTACCATTGTGCCACGAAGTTAGTGAGCTGTGCTTAGATTCATCTTGTGCCATCCTTTCAATGGGTTCACAAAGGATTTCAACAACTAGACAATCGATTTCATTACACCGGGATTTTATCCCACATGGTTAGGTCTCTTTTCACCGTTCGGCTTGTCGAAAGCGTCGCACAGAGAACCATCTCCGTAGCTCTACCTACCCCTAGGAATCTCCGAGACAATTGTACTCTTGATCCGAAAGACAGAATCCAGAAACGAATCCCCGGCCTTGGAATCGCGAGGTGTAACTACTATGGAGTCCCATTGACTTCACGGCCATGGTTGGTTGTTAGCCGTTAGCCACCCCGCTGTCATGTCTCAATTGAACTTGCCCCGGGAAAGTTAACCCAGTCAACAAATGCCGGCAGGTGTCGGCCAAAAGGCGCAAGTATCGCAGCTCTGCTGTAAACAGGCACAACACAATTGCATCCGAGTGAGATTCTAATGTCCTTCAAAACACCCTGGTAGGTTAACCCTGTCAACAAATGACCGCAGAAGCCAAATGTGTCGGCCGAAAGACGCAAGTATCGCAGCTCTGATGTAAACAGGCACAACGCAATCACGCCCGAAAAAAACTCCCCGGATGAACGCAGAAGAGGAGGAAAAAGAAATGGACACGCGAAGGTGACTGCTAATCGCATTTGGTGGAACCCATGCAAACAAGGGGGTTGGCAAATTCACTGTCTAATGCTGGGGTGGAGAAGCCCTGATCTTTCCTGCTAAGCGCCATTTGGATGTGTATAGCATCATTCACGTGCGAATAACTTCAATATCGGTTTCTGAACTGATTCAGTGCCAGACAAACAGTAAGTCTGGGTCAAACATCGTACACAATCAAATGAACAAGTGCTATAATGTACATTTATATTCACTGAGCATTGAAATTGCGGAAGATGCCACGGAACACAACAAATAACAAGATGACCCTGGTATGGTGGTAAACGCTCCCAAGGCGGCCAGAGGAAACGCTTTAAAGACACTGAAGATCTCACTAAAGGCTTATGGAATTCATCATGACACTTGGGCGACTGCTGCCAAAGACCGAAATTCGTGGCGTACATCATTACGCAACGGTGTAGTCACTTGTGAAACAAACAGAACTACAAGAGCTGTGAAGAAAAGGCTAGACAGAAAAACAACAGCAGGAGATCCTCCTCATGGAACGTCAAGCATTCTTTGTCCACATTGTCAAAGAACATTTCGAGCCAAAATAGACCTTATCAGCCAGCCATCTTAGAACTCACGGCTCCATATTTTCAACCCCACTGGATGAAATGAATGGTCATCAACATTCTTGATGGACAAACAACACACAATACAACAGTATGGCGGTACATCGCCCTTCTGTCAAAATGTGAGGTCACATTTGTCGATATATTATCCTTCTGTACTGAACCGGTCAAACGATTACAAGAGGTTTCCATCTGAAAATGCTGCTATGATTTTCATTTTAATAACTTTCTTTCAGAAAAATAATTGTCCACATCATGAATTAAATCTAGATTCCTGCAGCGCTTTAACACAATGAATGGTTTACATTTCAAACTGCCTTATCTAGACCTCAACAAGTGCGGTCCACCCCTGGTGGCATGATCACAGCCGCGGGTTTTCGATGTTTCATGGTCGTATCTCTAATATCTATCATTCATATTGTTGACTGCCTCTTTGATCTTCTAAGCGTGCTCTAGCAGTCCAATGGTTGGTTATCCGTGTGTCTGTTTGATAACATCTTTTCATTTTCCGCCAGGAATTTATAATTCATAATTATTGTTAGTGTTACTAGATGCGAGACGCTGGGATCATTCGGTTTCCGGCATGTTTCCAGATACGGTGTCAGTTCTGATGGCTTTGGGACAATAAAAATTCCGGAGATTAGGAAAGTTGGTTACCTTCTCTGGTAAACAACTTACTCCGTGCGTATTGGTTACTCTGGGCACAACAGAAATGAGATTCCTGAGAAGAATACTTAATGTATCAAGAAGAGACAAGACCAGAAATGAAGAAATTGGGACTAAAGAGGGTGTTATAGGTGCGCTAGATTTTATTAGAATGCAGCAAGTTAAATGGTTTGGCCATGCAACTAGGTTACCAACTAACAGTATACTACAACAAGCAATGATGTACAGACCAGATGGAAGCAGAGGAAGAGGCCGACCACGTAAACGTTGGACGGAGGGAATAGCAGAGTCCATGGGAATATCGATACGTGAAGCCCATAAGCGGGCACTCTCCCGCTGTTTATACATCACCTCGACACCGCAAGGTACAAGAGGAACATGATGAGATGAGATGAGATGAGACACGATTTGGTTTGTTCATTCTTTCTGTTAAGACAGTTGTCACACTAATCAATACTATCAATCAATAAATCCCCGGGAAGGTTAACCCGGTCAACAAATGCCCGCGGAAGTCGGATGTGTCGGCCTAACGGCGCAAGAACGCAGCTCTGCTGTAAACAGGCACAACGCAATCACATCCGGAAAAAAAAAAACTGCGGATGAACGAAGAAGAAGAAGAAGAATCAATAAATCAATCAATCAATACTATTTGAATGACAATATCCCCTCTGCTGTGTGTCCACCGTGACGAGGTAGAGGGGCTTGTGCGTCCCAATGACCCCAAGAGCTATGCCGACGGTAGCACAGCTACTGGTAGGGCCACCCATGTCGGACAGGTCAAGGGAGAGGGACCAGACGAAGAGACACACAAACCTGCTGCCTTGTAGGTAGACTGGGGACAGTCAAAGGCTAGGGAAAGCACCCCGAATACATGCTTGTCAAAATCGGATGTACTGAGCCACAGGCTTGACAAAGCAGTGCAACGTAAAACCTGCTGTCTTGTAGGTAGACTGGGGACAGTCAAAGGCTAGGGAAAGCATCCCGAATAAATGCTTGTCGAAATCGGATGTACTGAGCCACAGGCTTGACAAAGCAGTGCAACGTAACTTAATTCATGATGTCACAAATCAAAATTAATCGATATGGTGCTAATCCCGTGAAGTCCCATCAGGCGGCGATAGTGCCGGGCCCCCTGCCTCGAGGGGGTCCACCCATGACTACTGGTGGTCACCTTCCCCTGTGCTGTGGAGTCAAGGCACAGAGGAGTAGGTTAAGAGCTATTGACCAAATACCCCGGACACTCAACATACTACAGTGGAATGCCGAAGGAGTTTACAAGAAGAAAGACTCCCTAACACAGCGTCTTACATAAAGATAGAATAGATGTGGCATGCATTCAAGAGACACACCTCAACGCCAATCACAAATTCTCAGTCAGAGGATATCAGGCCACACGTTTCGACCGCGAAGGACACAAAGGAGGAGTTCTAATACTTACACGAAATACAATACCTTGCAGCGAAGTATCTGTGATCTCTGACAACCAAACGGAAATTATAGGTGTTGATATAATGATAAAGGACGTGAAAATAAGAATCTACAATCTGTATAGCCCAGCAGATAAGGACCTTACACTCTCAAACATGAAAATAACTGACACAAACTGCATTATTGTCGGAGACTTTAATAGCCGTTCAGAAAGATGGGGATACCCAGATACTGACAAAAGAGGAGATGAATTGGAGGACTGGGAAATAGACTCAAATCTCCATCTACTCAACAAAGCGGATGACACACCGAGCTTCTACTCCAGAAGATGGCTTACCACTTCTACTCCAGACTTAGCTTTCTGCACAGGAGACATCCTCCACAAAATCGATCGCCATGTGCTGGACCAATTAGCAGGTAGTGACCACAGACCAATCAAGCTTGTAATGAATATGGAGTATGTTCCACAGGAGCAAAAGCCCTTGCCCCGCTGGAATTACAAACGAGCAGATTGGGACAGATTTGCCATACTAACAGACAAATATTGTGAAAACATAAATACACGATATGGCAACATAAAGCAAATGGTGGAAAGTCTAAACAGAGCGATAATACAGGCAGCCACTGAGTCCATTCCTAGAGGAGCGAGGAAAAATTACAAACCATACTGGACTGAAGAACTACAAAGTTTGGAGGACAAAGTTGAAGATGCCAGGAAGACAGCAGAGAGAGAACAAACAATTGAAGCAAACATCTCTCTCAAAGCCATCTCAGCAAAATATAAAAGAACAGTAAATCAAACAACAAGAGATTGTTGGAGGGAAAAAACAGAAAACCTGAATTTTGACAGGGATGGAAACAAACTATGGAAACTAGTGAAAGCCATGAACAATGAAGGACCTAGAAACAAACAAATAACAATTAAACAAGGAAATGCCTTGCTTACAGGAAAAAAGGCTGCAAATGCACTAATGGAACACTATGCAAATGCAAACCACATTGATATTACAACCGAACAGAAGAAAGCAATCAAAGACAAACAGATACATCATAGAAATACAGAGACAGCAGCAGAATATATGATGGCAAATCTAACAATGGAAGAAATGGAACAGGCAATGAATACCCTAAAAAAGAAGAAATCACCAGGAAAGGATGGAATCACAAATGAAATGCTAATAGGACTAGGCACCAAGGCAAAGAAGAAACTACTAGCAGTCCTAAATAACAGCTGGAAGAGAGGAATAGTCCCACAGGCATGGAAGGAAGCTATACTAATACCAGTCCCAAAGAAAGGAAAAGACCTGGAAGAACCAAATGGCTATCGACCTATCAGTCTACTTAGCTGTGTAGGAAAATTAATGGAACGCATTATCAATGGCAGGCTAACATGGCATCTGGAAGAAAACAAACTCTTAACACCACACCAAGCAGGATTCAGAAAGTACAGATCCACTGAAGATCAAATAACCTATATAGCTCAGGAAATAGAGGATGCCTTCCAAGAGAAAAAGCACACACTAGCAGTCTGGATAGATTTAGAAAAAGCATTTGATAAAGTATGGAAGGAAGGACTGAAAGTAAAACTGCAAAACATGCATGTTTGTGGAAAAATGTATAAATGGATCAGCCACTACCTTGAGAACAGAACTGCCAGGACAAAAGTACAAGGACAAACAAGCAAAATGATGCTGCTGGAGCAAGGTGTCCCCCAAGGAGGAGTTCTTTCACCAACATTATTCCTAGCATATATAAATGACATCACAGAAAATTTTCCAGCCAGAGTACACACATCCTCCTTTGCAGATGACCTAGCCATATGGACATCTGAAGAATATATTAGTACAGCTAACAGCAGAATACAGCAAGCCTTATTAGCGCTAGAGGACTGGTCAAAATCATGGCTAGTGAAGATAAGTGAGGAGAAAACAACATGCACAGTGTTCTCCCTCTCAAATAAAACTCAGCAACCTAAGCTGGTATTGAATGGAAAAATATTGCGCCATGAAGAAAATCCAAACTATCTAGGAGTCACCTTTGATCGTCGCCTGACATGGAAGACACAGGTTGAGAAAAATCGAACAAGAGCAAGGCAGAGAATGGCAATCATGAAAAAGCTTGCTGGTACAACGTGGGGAGCAGATGAGAAAGTTCTCAAGAAGTTATATACTGGACGGGTGAGGCCAGTACTGGAATATGGCATTGCAGCTTGGGCAACAGCAGCTAAGTCAAACTTTAACAAAATAAGTAGAGTCCAAAACCAAGGAATGCGAATCATAACTGGAAGCCTGAAGACAACGCCTATTAATGAACTAGAAAAGATCACTTGTTTACAACCAATGCAGGATAGAAGAGATAGCAGAGCCCAGCAACAAGCAGAAAAATTTAGAAGATTGACAGACCACCCTATGTACAACAGATTTAATGGTTTTGGAAAGGGAAGACTGAAGCGTAGCAACTTTGTAGAAACTGCAAAACGAAGGATTAGGGCAGATCCTATACTTAACATATCAACAGTCAAGCCCATACACAATGCACACAAGTTCCCAGCTTGGAGACAGCAGCAACTGCCTGAGATGATAGAAAACATTCCTGGTATTGAGAAAAAGAACACTCAGCATGAAACCGAAAGAAGAGAAATAACCCTAAACTACATAAAAGAACATTACCCAAGCAGGAATTGGACCCATGCATATACAGATGGATCAGCCAAAAATTCAATAGAGAATGGAGGAGGAGGAATTCTCCTAAATTTAAAAAATGGAGTGAAAAAAACACATTCAATGGCAACTGGAAAATTTTCAAGTAACTTCAAAGCGGAGGTAGAGGCTCTGAAAACTGCAGCAGAAATGCTCCTGATGGAGGAAAATAAAGAGAAGCAAATAGCTATCTTCACAGATGCAAAGTCAGCTGTCTCAATACTGAAGAGCAATAACAGCACAGAACTAACTGACCTAAGAGCAGCACTCCATGGTCTATGCCAGAAATCCAAAAAAGTTGTAATACAGTGGATCCCATCACATTGCAGTATACCTGGAAACGAAGAGGCTGACAGACTGGCAAAAGAGGGCGGACGACTACCACAGCCTGACATAGACATAACCTATAATGAGGCAAAGAGGTTGATAAAAAGCACTTATAGAACCAAATGGGAATCAGAGCATCCAGGCCATCAGAAGGATGATGCATATTACAAACTCGACCGAAGAGAACAAGTAGCAATCTTCAGACTCCGCACAGGACATAACAGGCTGAAATACCACTTGTTCAATAAACTAAAGATAGGAGATACCGATGAATGTAATTGTAGAACTGGAAAAATGACAGCAAAACATTTGCTGCAGGATTGCCCAACGTATGCAGAACAGAGAAAGATATTTTGGCCCACACCTGCTTCATTTGAGGACAAGCTCTATGGAGATATCAACAAGCTCAAGTTGACCGCAGCTTACTTTAACTACATACAGGTTGACATTTAAAGGTGCATGAAGACCCAGAGGCATGAAATGGAATATTGCTTGGATAGCAAATCCATTATGTGGAAAGTCCAAATCGAAAGCTCGCTGTGTGGGCTTCATAAAAGGTGGAAAAGTGTCCTAGTGGCACGAAATGGAATATTGCTTGGATAGCAAATCCATTACGTGGAAAGTCCGAATCAAAAGCCCATTGTGTGGGCTTCATAAAAGGTGGAAAAGTGTCCTAGTGGCACGAAATGGAATATTGCTTGGATAGCAAATCCATTACATGGAAAGTCCGAATCGAAAGCTCACTGTGTGGATGTCATCTGCAGACTGCATACTTCTGGTTTCCGGAAGAACAGCCTATGGTGAACGGAAGGCCCAATATACGGAAGTGAGGCTAAGCAGCCATGTGCAGGACGTGACGATTCCTTGGGTGATCCCAGTATCAGAGCGCTATGTATCGGCTCTGCAAGTATGGAAGCCTCCTTGGATGGCGGGGAATGCCCATGGTCTGCCCCTGCCTTCCCTTGAGGGCTGACCAGGATCTTTGGCTGTTCTATATGGGCCAGCTAGGATGGGGGATAACACCACAACAGTGAGAGTCAAACGTCCTAAGAAACCCCCGGGAAGGTTAACCCGGTCAACAAATGCCCGCAGAAGTCGGATGTGTCGGCCTAACGGCGCAAGAACGCAGCTCTGCTGTAAACAGGCACAACGCAATCACATCCGAAAAAAAAACTCCGGATGAACGAAGAAGAAGAAGAAGAAGAATGACAATATAGACAGCCTTTAAGACCTGGTACTGCCATGGAGTGAACTACAGTCAAGCTGTATACATACGCTGCGAAAATCAACAACAACAACAAACGAAACGAATAGTGAAATGCATAGCTTTGCAAGAACACAATCACACGTGACAGAATAGTCGTTACTGCTAGACATTTGTTAGTTAGTTAGTCTTTCCTCTTGAGCCTAAGGCGGCGCATAGGGCAGAAGTCCTGTCTCTCCATGCCTGGCGGTTCGCTGCTACCTGTTGTAGATCTTGGATATCTACTTGGCCGTTGAATGAGCCTTCTCTAATGATGGTTCTACGCAGGGTCTCTCTTGGTCTTCCCCGTTTTCTTTTACCTACTGGTGACCATATGAGGGCTTGGTAGGGGAGTCTTGACTTGTCCATTCTGAGTACATGGCCAATGTAGTTCCAACGGCGTCTTCTTATGAAATTGGATACTGTATCTTGCTTAGTCTCTTGTCTTCTTCTTCGTTCATCCGGAGTTTTTTTTTCGGATGTGATTGCGTTGTGCCTGTTTACAGCAGAGCTGCGTTCTTGCGCCGTTAGGCCGACACATCCGACTTCTGCGGGCATTTGTTGACCGGGTTAACCTTCCCGGGGGTTTCTTAGGACGTTTGACTCTCACTGTTGTGGTGTTATCCCCCATCCTAGCTGGCCCATATAGAACAGCCAAAGATCCTGGTCAGCCCTCAAGGGAAGGCAGGGGCAGACCATGGGCATTCCCCGCCATCCAAGGAGGCTTCCATACTTGCAGAGCCGATACATAGCGCTCTGATACTGGGCTCACCCAAAGAATCGTCACGTCCTGCACATGGCTGCTTAGCCTCACTTCCGTATATTGGGCCTTCCGTTTCACCATAGGCTGTTCTTCCGGAAACCAGAAGTATGCAGTCTGCAGATGACATCCACACAGTGAGCTTTCGATTCGGACTTTCCATGTAATGGATTTGCTATCCAAGCAATATTCCTCTCTTGTCTTATTTGCGAATTGGTTCTGAAGTCTGTCCAGTGGATGTTTAGAAGTCTTCTAAGACATTTGTTCTCAAAATTGTCTAATCTTTTATCTAAAGCTACCGTTGATTTCCAACTTTCACATCCATACGTTAACACTGGAATCACACAAGAGTTGAAGATTTTAAGTTTTGTGTGTTGGCTGAGTGACTTTGACTTCCAGATGTTTGAACAGTTTATTGAAGTCACCAGATGCCAGTGCGATTCTAGATGATATTTCTGGTGTTGAGTCCCCTGTAGATGTCATTTTGCTTCCTAGGTATGTATTTGTGGCCAGCACACAAAAACAAAGACACTAACTGATATAACTAATTTAACAAATTTAAAAAAACAAAATCATTAAGCATAGATCCTGGAAAAATCTCAATCCTAGAACATCTAAAGTCAAACGGTGTGAACATCAATGATTAAAAAAAAAAAGTTAGATGCATGTCTGTTACAGGACGTCGCAGCCAACTAAAGCAATGTTGTCTGTTTGTCATTCCTGAGCAATTTTACTTTCAATAGTTTGCCATTGCTTTCTGAACGATCAAGGATAACATTTATAAAATTACACACGCAGACAGACAGACAGACAGACAGACAGACAGACAGACAGACTCTCACACGCGCATACAATACACACATATACACGCATACACCCACGCACACACACACATATAGACAACATTATATTAATCATCTCATATGCCGCGCAAAGTGACCTGGGCATTAGGTCTCTCCATAGATCAAGGCCGTTTGGTGTTGTGTGTCAGTTCTAATAATACTCCTCTACGCCATCGTCTTCGACTGTCCAGTTCCATTGGTCCCCAGACATACATGAACTTCCCCAGACATACCTGAAATTCCCCAGACACACATGAACTTCCCCAGACATACATAAACTTTCCCAGACATACATAAACTTTCCCAGACATACATAAACTTTCCCAGACATACATAAACTTACCCAGACATATATAAACTTTCCCAGACATATATAAACTTCCCCAGACACACATGAACTTCCCCAGACATACATAAACTTCCCCAGACATACATAAACTTCACCAAACATACATAAACTTTCCCAGACATACTTAAACTTCCCCAGACATACATAAACTTCCCCAGACATACATAAACTTCACCAGACATACATAAACTTCCCCAGACATACATAAACTTCCCCAGACATACATAAACTTTCCCAGACATGCATAAACATCCCAGACATACATGGACTTCCCAAGACACACATAAACTTCCCCAGACATACATAAACTTCCCCAGCCATGCATGGACTTCTCCAGACATACATAAACTTCCCCAGCCACACATAAACTTCACCAGACATACATAAACTTCCCCAGACATACATAAACTTTCCCAGACATACATAAACTTCCCCAGACATACAGGAAATTCCTAAGACATGCATGGATTTGTTTAGACATACATAAACTTCTCCAGACATACTTAAAGTTCCCCAGACATACATCAACTTCCCCAGCCATACATCAACTTCCCCAGACATACATGAACTTCCCCAGACGTACATACACTTCCCCAGACATACATAAACTTCCCCAGACATATATAAACTTTCCCAGACATACATAAACTTCCCCAGACATACATAAACTTCCCCAGACATACATGAACTTCCCCAGACGTACATAAACTTCCCCAGACATACATAAACTTCCCCAGACATATATAAACTTCCCCAGACATACATAAACTTCCCCAGACATACATAAACTTCCCCAGACACACATGAACTTCCCCAGACATACATAAACTTCCCCAGACATACATAAACTTTCCCAGACATACATAAACTTCCCCAGCCATACATGGACTTCCCCAGACACACATAAACTTCCCCAGACATACATAAACTTCCCCAGACATACATAAACTTCCCCAGCCATACATGGACTTCCCCAGACATACATAAACTTCCCCAGACATACATAAACTTCCCCAGACATACATAAACTTCCCCAGACATACATAAACTTCCCCAGACATACATAAACTTCCCCAGACATACATAAACTTCCCCAGACATACATAAACTTCCCCAGAAATACATGGACTTCCCCAGACATACATGGACTTCCCCAGACATACATTAACTTCCCCAGACATACATAAACTTCCCCAGACATACATAAACTTCCCCAGACATACATAAACTTCCCCAGAAATACATGGACTTCCCCAGACATACATGGACTTCCCCAGACATAAATTGACTTCCCCAGACATACATAAACTTCCCCAGACATGCATAAACTTCCCCAGACATACATAAACTTCCCCAGACATACATAAACTTCCCCAGACATACATAAACTTCCCCAGAAATACATGGACTTCCCCAGACATACATAAACTTCCCCAGCCATGCATGGACTTCCCCAGCCATATATAAACTTCCCCAGACATACATAAACTTCCCCAGACATACAGGAAATTCCTAAGATATGTATCGATTTGTTTAGACATACATAAACTTCCCCAGACATACAGGAAATTCCTAAGACATGTATCGATTTGTTTAGACATACATAAACTTCCCCAGCCATACATGAACTTTCCCAGCCATACATAAACTTCCCCAGACATACATAAACTTCCCCAGACATACATAAACTTCCCCAGACATACAGGAAATTCCTAAGACATGTGTCGATTTGTTTAGACATATATGGACTTTCCCAGCCATACATAAACTTCCCCAGACATACATAAACTTCCCCAGACATACAGGAAATTCCTAAGACATGTATCGATTTGTTTAGACATACATAAACTTCCCCAGCCATACATGAACTTTCCCAGCCATACATAAATTTCCCCAGACATACATAAACTTCCCCAGACATACATAAACTTCCCCAGACATACATAAACTTCCCCAGACATACATAAACTTCCCCAGACATACATAAACTTCCCAGACATACATAAACATCCCAGACATACATAAACTTCCCCAGACATACATAAACATCCCAGACATACATAAACATCCCAGACATACATAAACTTCCCCCGCCATACATAAACATCCCAGACATACATAAACATCCCAGACATACATAAACATCCCAGACATACATAAACTTCCCCAGACATACATAAACTTCCCCAGACATACATAAACTTCCCAGACATACATAAACATCCCAGACATACATAAACATCCAGACATACATAAACTTCCCCAGACATACATAACTTCCCAGACATACATAACATCCCAGACATACATAAACTTTCCCCAGCCATACCTAAACATTCCCAGACATACATAAACTCCCCAGAATACATAAACATCCCAGACATACATAAACATCCCAGACATACATAAACTATCCCAGACATACATAAACATCCCAGAATAATAAACTTCCCAGCCATACATAAACTTCCCAGCATACATAAACATCCAGACATACTAACATCCCAGACATACATAAACTTCCCCAGACATACATAAACTTCCCAGACATACATAAACTTCCCCAGACATACATAAACTTCCCCAGACATACATAAACTTCCCCAGCCATACATAGACTTCCCCAGACATACATAAACTTCCCCAGACATACATAAACTTCCCAGCCTACATAAACTTCCCAGACATACATAAACTTCCCAGACATACATAAACTTCCCCAGACATACATAAACATCCCAGACATACATAAACTTCCCCAACATACATCAACTTTGCCAGCCATAATAACTTCCCCGACATACATAAACTTTCCCAGACATACATGGACTTTCCCAGCCATACATAAACTTCCCAACCATACATAACTTCCCCAGACATACATAACTTCCCAGACATACATGGACTTCCCAGACATACATAAACTTCCCCAGACATACATGACTTTCCCAGCCATACATAAACTTCCCCAGACATACATAAACTTCCCAACATACATAAACTTTCCCAGACATACATGGACTTCCCCAGACATACATAAACTTCCCCAGACATACATAAACATCCCAGAAATACATAAACTTCCCCAGCCATACATGAACTTTCCCAGCCATACATAAACTTTCCCAGACATACATAAACTTCCCCAGACATACATAAACATCCTAGACATACATAAACTTCCCCAGACATACATAAACTTCCCCAGACATACATAAAATTCCCCAGACATACATAAAACTTTTACAGACATACATTGACTTCCCCGCCATACATAC
>JACEFZ010013773.1:0-12500 GCA_014155875.1 Cepaea nemoralis
GGGGGCCCTGATCCAGAGCATCACACATCAAGGTGACATAGTCATCTACACCGATGGGTCAGTGGTGAGAAACAGACGTAGTGGCTGGGGCTTTATTGCAACGGCTAATGGACGAGTCTTGAAAAAGGAGGGTCTGGCCTCCAGCATGAAAATGGAGGTGGAGGCAGTAACAGCGGCATTCCGGTGGCTAGAGGAGACTACTGCAACACACGTTGTATTCATTACGGATTCAAAGAGTATGCTTAGCAAGGTGGAGAAAGGAATGTTTCGTGTGGAATGGCTATTGTCGCTTCAGAGGTCACAGACTGAGAATTGTATGGATATTTTGCCCTGGCCATGCGGGTGTACGGGGGAATGAACAGGCTGATAGGCTAGCAGGGAATGCACTTCTTGGTGGTATTTTGCCTATGGACAAGGGGGAGGTGGTCGTGCGCTTGTGGGACCAGGTGGAGAAGGCGGAGGAACAGATTGAGAACCCATATGTGGAAAGAATGAGATTGCGGGGGATCGGCAGGGGTTCTGGAAGAATCTCAAAACTGAGAGGGAAGACCAGGAGAACGTTTAATCAGATAGCGGTGGGAACGATTAGTAGTATGACTCTTCGCTGGCTGTTAAACGAGGGGACGGAGCACGTATGGGAATATCGTGAGTGCAGTGATGTCGGTTCTTAACTCAACTCAACCCAACTATAAGATAGGAAGATGATACAGTATTGAATCCCGACAATTAGCAGTATCTGCAGCATTTAGTGGATACAATTTATGTACACAGTGAAGAACTAGGGTTAGAATTGTTCTAAAAGAAAATTTAAATTACGGTCATCTGCGAGAAAAAAGCTGCGTTGAGTCAAGAACCGACATCAGAGCACTCGAGACGTTTCCATATGTATTCTGTCTTCATCTTCAACAACCAACGAAGGGTCTCGATCCTACTGATAAACCTTGCAGTATGATTATATGTCCGTCTGGCCTTTCCTCAGGATACTGAGAGTCGGAGAGTACTCCCTGAAACACCATTCTCGCTTGGCCATGATGATTTATCTATTGTGACCCTCTATACACATGAAGGAAGAAAAAAAAATCACGTACCACAATGTAACATCCAAGTAATATTATTAAACAAGTGAATAGTTAAAATTATCTCAGAACAGTCAAAACATCTGATCGGAGGTGTCTTGTAGAGTTTAGAACGAGAATCGACATGTCAGATGTTTCCTTTTGCAAGATGGAATCATACACATTAATAAAAAATATGATATTTCCAGTGAGAAAAAAGTGTTCAAGTGCTATATAGAACCAATACTGGTGTATGCAAGTGACACACGGACAACAAGCAGACAGGCTTGGAAACATCTAATTGCAGTGAAATGTATTTTCCCGAGGAGACATCAAAGAATGTCATGGGTGGACAGAAACGAGACAGTCCTTCATGAAACACGTGAAGATCGTCAATCGATTACGTAGACAGTCCAGATTTTCTGGATACGTTATGGTGGGGTGGGGGGGGGGGGGGGGGGGGTGAAGAGAGACTTTAAAATTATAGTAACAGCTGACAAAATTAGTGGACAAAGAGCACAGGAAATGCAAACAGAGATAAATACCTGGCCATATTATATAATCTGTACAAGGAATCAGACCGGATCCAAGACTGGTGATCCTGTGACATGATCGTCCACGCTTATCGTGGCACTTTATAATGATTGTTATAATACAGTCTGTAAACTTGTTGAGACTGATAACTTCCCTAGGTAGAGTAGTTCGATTCCTTACTATCGTATTGACATGTTTGTTTTCAGGATGAGGGTCTTGCTTCTGCATTGGTGTTCACGAAAAGTAATGTGGTCCTCGAAGAGTACTAAGCCAAGCAGATATGCAAAGCTGCATCTTTCCCTCTGTGTTTTCTGGCTTACTGTGAACTTTCATCCAACGAACGACCGTGCTGTGGCCTGGTAGAATTTCTACTTCTGAAATTTACGGCAGCAGCAGCTTTTCATTCGGTTACTAACCAAAATTTTCTTACCATTTAGATACCCACGAGAATTAGTTAGTCTTTCCTCTTGAGCCCAAAGCGGCGCATAGGGCAGAAGTCATGGCTCTCGATGTCTGACGTTTCGCTGCCACCTGTTGTAGATCTTGGATGTTTGTTTGGCCGTTGAATGAACCCTCTCTGATGATGGTTCTACGCAGGGTCTCTCTTGGTCTTCCCCGCTTTCTTTTCCCTAACGGTATCCATATGAGGGCTTGGTAGGGGAGTCTTGTCCGTTCTGAGTACATAGCCGATGTAGTTCCAACGGCGTTTTCTTATAAAATTGGATACAATAGTAGTAGGGTAGGAGGTATTTACTTCGAAAATATGGATCCGGATCCATCTGATGACGTCATTTTTTACTATACGAAGGGTATAGCTCCAGATTGATGACATCACAAACCTGATCCATTTCGGACCACATTTTCAAAACGTTCGCTGTTATATTCTTGGGTCACTTCCGGTTGTCCTGCTGACTACTTCCAGTTGACTTCCGGTCCATGGTTACCCCCTACCCAGGTCCCCATACCCAGGTCCCCACCCCGTGCCCGACCCGGCTCGACCCGACGCGAACCGAACCGAGCAGGGCATCGCAGAGGTAGATGAGTGGTGTAATCGAACCCCAGTCATGTAGATATCCACCCCTTCGCTGAGAATACCGAAATCAATATGACAGAAAATGATTTAATTCATCACTCGAGTTACCCCGAGTAGGTCAAATAATGACCGCATGAATAAACTTTTTGCACGCTGATAGCTAATTCGGAAGGTGTCCAGACCCGTGTATCAATATTAAACGCTTGGTGGAAATCTGGTTTAAAAATATTCTAGCCGGGCATACATTATTATTAGAAATCAACCACAATAAAAATAATAAACGGATAAATCTCTTGTATGTATATTGGAGCATATTAATGTCAATATAAAACTATTAATCTCCATTAATTTAAGACATAACTTACCAAGATAATCATAAAAATATGTAATGAAACACCACAAATAACTCCCCCTTAATAAACAGAATAAACAAATAACCAAAGGGAAACTATTCGTTTCTCTTGGAAATGGTTGTGTCCCCTTCTACTTGACCTCGCCTCTCCTGCCCAGTGACCGTCGTAGGAGATTATCTGATAACGGTCAGACAGAACGCCTAGGGTATTTTCAGTTAACGTAAACGGACTTCAGTGCTTATCGCCAGGTAGAGATCAGCCGACGTGGTACAGCCGGGGCTGTGAAGGGAATATTTGCGCAGGAAAAATAAGCTATTCTCAAATATAGCTATATGAAGCCGTTACACAAATGGTTTGAAATATTAAATATAAATAGAAATGTATGTTTGTATTTATGTATTTATTTATTTATATCTGTATTTATTTCTATAGCTGCATGTAGATTGTCCCAGTTAGTAAGACATATATACGTAGGTGCCTGGCTGACTTAGTCACGCGGGATATGCACACGCGTCTGTGTGTGTATGTGCGTGAGTGCGTGCGTGTGTGTGTGTGTGTGTGTGCGCGCTCGCGTGTGTGCTATCAATTACAGGACATCGCAGTCAACCTCAGTATTCTATGGAGTGTCAGGCTTCCTGGGGCAAGTTTGCAATTGTCATTTTGAACGAACGACAGCCGTGTTGACACATAGTGTTTTCATTTTCGCCAATTTACAGTCTAGTAGAGCCGCGTTTCGGGGAATCTGGAGTTTGACGTGTGGACCATTGGCGATTCCTTATATGGTCACACCTACAGTAACTCCAGAACGAGGTGAGGAATTTGGCGCTGTAGCTCCAAATAGAATAGGTCGGCAAGTTTCTCCCGGGAGGGACCAGACATAGTCACTTGAGTCTGGAAGTCCCTACGAGAAGGATGTGATTTCTAAACGGGAGCGGGTGTAGGCCCATTTTGCCTCTATGTTGTTATTGACATTTGAGGCGGGCGAGGGACATTTTGGCGGAGTCAAAACCTATTGGCTTTGATAGGCAGAGTAGGCGTCACTCAGTACGTTTGAACATCGGCAGGCGTCACTTTTTTGGCAATGCCATCGTTCCAAGAACAACCAAGGCAGTGACAGAGGAACTAATCCATTGTTATTTTTTCGGCAGCTGTGAGAAAATCAAGTCAGGATTAACCCCCTTTGTTTTTGTCATCATGTTTTATACTGCCTTGGCCAAGTGCTGTTGAAAGCATCATATACCCATTATTTTAGTCCGAGAGAGGTGCTTCTTATTCTTCCTGGTGTATCATGGAAGTTATATGTCTGCCGAAGTCACGGAGGGGATCGTACTTTCCTTATGAGAGGTCATTATAATTTGACTTAGATATGAACCCAGCTACGTTTCCCCGGTTTGTTTAAATGTCGTACTGAGACATTTGAGATTTCGTCTTTGTTAACAATGAAGCATGCAAGTCTTACAATCTTTGGGAGGCCGCCTAGAGAGGTTCAACTAGCTATGACCCATGCTTATGGAGAGTCCTTCCTTCACCAACAACCCTAGTACGTCGTTGAGAGTCCGTGCTTCCACTTTTCCAGAATGATGGAGAATACTATCAATGGGGTGGAATCCCTGTTTTGTGCAGACATATTTTCCTCTCAAGACCAATGCCAGGTCGAGTGGTTCAGAATTCAAGTCACAACATCATCATTTATCTCGAAAGTCCTGTAGGACCATTGGTGGACAGTCACATTTGTGAAGCCAGTAGGTTCCACCATCCAATGAATTTTTATTAATATCATCGATTCCATATCCAACATCCTAGTGTTCAGCATCTAGAGAACCTTGTTTTTTCAGTAACATACTTTTGTGTTTAGGTCAGTTCAGGATGGAATAAATCCATCTATTTCAGCGGTAGAGTACGAGGAGGAGTTGGGTGAGGACGGTAGAAGTGTCGTCATAGGACTGTTTCTTTTGGAGAATAAAGAGGGTTGTAGAGAGGCCCAGTGTGGAGTGAATCTACATTCTCCTGATTTAGAGGATTGGTTTATTCAAGAACTTAGTTACAACAATGACACAAACACCAGTCAGATCCATGATCTATGATTTGTTTTGTTTTGCTTATCCTAGACATCAGGTAGTGGTGTATATGTCTAGTAGTTGATTAGACGGCACATAGTTAAAACAGTCATCCCGAGAAGGTCATTCGGGAAGACATAACAATCAAGAGTGAGGGGAGTAACAGAGGAGACAGAGGAGGAGGAGAGTTTTGAGTTTAGAAGTTAATGCATTACTTGATAATGTATTTGTTTTGTTCTGATGTTGTTATAGATTGTAGTGGAGACAGAGTCTCGTACTTCCATGTTAAGAGATTCTGGTAATAAAATATATATATGTTCTTCAGGAGAGTTTTCATTGTCTAGTGACCAGTGTTACACTGTTTGTTATCGTAGAGAGGTGTGCTACTGTATTTCATGTCTAGAGAACAACAGTGGGAAGCCAGACCACACATCGACTCATATGTAATGAGCAGAACAACAGCTTGGTGGTGATCCATGGTGAATTGGCTAGTTCTCTTGATGACTTCAGGAAGGGTAGTCTTATCGTGTAAAATGGGTGGGGTCTATCCGGCCCATATCTCATTCTTACATCAATAGAGCCAATAACTACTCTATAGTCCTGGAGACTTTTAGGAAAGAAACTGTCTCGATCAAGGGCCTTATATTGGACATCCGAGGACCTTTTTCCCCTAGACAATCATTTCATCTGGTATTTACATTTACTACCCCACACGTGTCATGTGCGCGCGCGCGTTTGTGTGTGTCTGTATGTATGTGTCTGCGCCTCTGTGCGTGATTTTTTCCGTGCATGTGCACACTCGTAGGAAACTTCAATATTGGGGGAGTGGATGTGGAGTGGGTGTAGGAGAAGTTTGCTGTTAGTAAAAAGGTGGGTGGATCAAGAGGTGGTGTGGGTGAAACGCGTGCGGCAGTTTGTACTTGCGTGCGCGCGCATGTGCGCGCTCGTAGGAAACTTCAATATTGGGGGAGTGGCTGTGGAGTGGGTGTAGGAGAGGTTTGCTGCTAGTAAAAAGGTGGGTGGATCAAGAGGCGGTGTAGGGTGAATTATGGAGACAGGGGTGGAAAAGAACATCGCAGTCAGCCCTCAGCAGTTCGTGCTTCCTGGGCAAGCTTACCGTTGTCTTTCTGAACAACCGGTACCCATTATCTTCTGTAGTGTCTGTCATCAGGATTACCATCATCATCATCACCCAGCACCACTAACAAATCATTATCATTATCAACATCATCATCAACATCATCATCTGAGGGTGACCGATTGGGTGACTCATTCACGGGGCTATGTCGGCGGAGTGAATGTACGTGAACGTGTTCAGACATGTCTTTGTAGAAAAAATGGACGATGACTCAGAGCGTACTGACAGCATAACGATACACCCGAGACACTTGGGGTAATAGGTCATATCCGATAAAATATAGCGCTGCTTCCGGTCGCCTGTGTAATGGCTACAACCAGACCACGTGACTAAAACCGGATAAAGATGTCGTCGCAGTCGATCACATGTCTAAGTGTACAAGCCACGTGGCTAAAACCGAGCAAATATCGTGGGGCTTCCGGTCATGTGTCTTATAGGATACATCCGCAATCAAAGAGGGCGTCGCATGGGTGTGATGGGGTTATAGTACTATTCACCCGAATGGGAGAGTGGTTGTGGAGTGGGTGTAAGACGGGTAGATAGGTGCTGCTGAATAGTGTTAAGGGGTTGTCGTTTTACAGGACATCTCAGTCAGCCCCAGCATTCATGCTTCCTAGGCAAGTTTGCAGTTGTCTTTCTAAACAATCGGTACCCATGATCGTCTGTAGTGTCTGTCATCAGGATTACCATCATCATCATCACCCAGCACCACCAACAAAATCATTATCATCATCATCAGCAGCATCAGCTTCATCATCAGCTGAGGGTGACCGACGGGTGACTCACCACAGGGCTATGTCGGCGAAGTGAATGTACGTGAACGTGTTTAGAAATGTCTTTGTGGAAAACAGGAGGATGACTCAGAGCGGATTGACAGCATAACGATGCGGTCGAGCAAATATGGCGATGCTTCCGGTCATATGTCTAAGGTATACAATCGAAACACGTGACTAAAACCTGTTAAAGATGGCGCCGAACATTCTTGAACGAACGGCAGCCATGTCATGTTCGCGAGCGTGTGTATGTGTGTATGTACATTCGTGTGTGTGTGTGTGTGTGTGTGTGTGTTTGCTATCAATTACAGGACATCGCAGTCAGCCCCAGCATTCGTGCTTCCTGGGCAAGATTGCCGTTGTCTTTTTCTGAACGACCGGCACATATGATCTTCTGTAGTGTTTGTCATCAGGATTACCATCAGCATCATCACCCAGTACCACCAAAAAGATCATCATCATCATCATCATCAGAAGCAGCAGCATCTGAGGGTGACCGATTGGGTGACTCATCACGGGGCTATATCGGCGGAGTGAATGTACGTGAACATGTTCAGACATGTCTTTGTAGAAACAATGGACGATGACTCAGAGCGTACTGACAGCATAACGATACAGCCGAGACACTTTTGTAATGGTCACAGCCTATCAAATATGGCGATGCTTCCGGTCATATGGCTAAGGTATACAATCGAAACACATGACTAAAACCAGCTAAAGATGGCGTCACACTCGCTCACATGTGTAAGGGTACAACCACGTGGCTAAAACCGATCAAAGATGGCGCTGTATCCGGTCACGTGTCTCATGGGATACATCCGAAACACGTGACTAATGACTCAACCAGTCAAAGATGGAGTCGCACCCGGTCACATGACCAGACAGTGCATAATATTCTGCTGAGTCATTCTACGTCAGCAAATAGCGTGTATAAGACGACCATCATTCACCGTCTAGAAGTATCGGTGAACACCAACCAGCTCACAATGTTACAAGTCGCTAACGGTAAGTTGGCTTTTGATAAATATTTCACATTTTCGTTGTGTTTCTCCAAGTAGGCATACGGTTAACCTAACAATAGTAGTATAAAACGGTATATATGGTGCTGGACGCCTATATCTGAAGATTCAAGTCATTTCTTCCTATATTATTGTAGGCTGGGTCGACATGGAATAGAGCTGGCATTCGAACTTTTGAATACAGCACTATGGTGGTACCTTAATAATATAGGTCGTAATGTGTAGTCATAGGGGAAGGTGAAAGTGTACTGCGGGGTCTACATACCCATTATCGATAGAAATATATGAACTGTGTAACAGAAAGTGCATGTCAGAGTCATAGCTATTATCTGTAATATCCATGTCTATAACGCTGATAAAGTATCCTATTCTTATCTTTTTTACAGATACCGAGGCCCACGAAAACCTAATTAGCAAACTGTGGAGCATACTAAGAGCTGAACCATACAGCTATTGCATGGCGTGTCTTAATGTCCCACAAAATCAAGAAGCCGAGAATCCATTCACTCATTCTTGTGATTATGGTGAGGGTGGTAGTTTTGCGGACCTAGTAACAGTTCGACTGCGGGATGTACTACAACAGAACTTCACCAAACAAGAAATAATCACATTAAGCCTGAATAGAATTGAGGAGTGCATCCTCGACTATAATCGACAACAGGATACTCCAGAACCATCCTCACCAAACGTCGAGCGAACATCATCACCGGCATCCTTAACCTTTAGTCAATCCACACTAGCGGACGAGTATTAAAACACCTACATAAAAAACAAAATGGCTGTAATATACTTACAGTCCTGTCTTTAATAGCTGACCAGTCATCAATACGAAGAAAACTACAGTGGGTGTGAGGAGACTGCATATGTATATCACTGGTATTCTGACTTCACAGACTGTAGCTCACAGTGAATACAACGCAAGTAACACGGCGCCCTCTACGCTATCTATGTCATCATGTCGAGAGGTCATGGGGCGAGCATGACCCGCATTTTCCAACCCAGCTCAAACATACAACGGGTCAACGAGCGGGTAGTAGAGCGCTTAGTCGCGCCATACAGACAGCCACGTCAACGTAATCTGAACCGCTTGACCTAAGAAACTGGCTGAAACCGGTTTTACGCGTGGCTCAAAAACTAGTATATAAACCCGAGGCTGGTAACACTCAACCATCGTGATCAGAAGATGACTACAGACCTCAAGACTGTGCCTGCTAACTGGGTCTACATGACTCGTAGTGGTGAGACTATTAGACCAGTGGGCGGTGGTGATAAGGCCGTGTTTGTCTCATCCTACAGTGGAACGAGCATGTTACACATCCGAAGATTTTACGGTGATTCCGACAAGAAATTCCCGACTAAGACGGGTATGACACTTACTCGGCAAGAATATGAACAGATGAGCGCCATGCATCGCGAGATCCTAGCTGACTTTGACAGACTCAACCAAGTTAACCAAGCCAGTAACGAAGTCAAACAAGACACTAACAAAGGCAAGCAAGTCAGTAACCAAAACATTCAAGTCAGTGCTCATGTCAAACAAGGCACTACCAGAAGCAATCAAGTCCAAAACACTCAAGTCAGTGCTCAAGTTAAACAAGCAAAGCAACTAACCGAAACCACCAAGCAGACGCATACTATACCGCCAGTTTTCAACCAAGCTACAGTCAGATGTGTGATGACTCCAGCAACCAGATGTGTAATGAGCCCAATAGCCAGCTGTTTGATGTGAAACAAGACACCAACCGAAGCAGTCAAGTCCAACACACTCAAGACAGTACTCAAGTCAAACAGGGTACTAAACGAAGCCATCAACTAGACGCATACTATACCACTAGTTATCAACCCAGCTACAGTCAGATGTGTGATGACCCCAACAACCAGATATGTGAAGAACCCAATAGCCAGATGTTTGATGTGCCCGACACTCAGATGATTGATGGCCCGGTTGTCTACAATACTCAGATGTCAGCCCACCAATCAGGAGACCAGTCTTATGACTACATACCAAGTGACCTATACATATCAGGCTATCAGCCGGAAAAACCAACCTACTCAGACAGTGGTGTGAATAAACCCAGAAACAACATACAATTTGTATAGCTCTATATGTGAAAATAAAATACTGTGATGATACTATGTATACCAGCTCATATCACATCATCCACTTCGTATAATGACAGTATGCATTTTTAAAAATTATTATTCTTGTAAAATGTACTGAAATACTAAATAAACAGGTGTATAGATTATAATTACGTCTTGGTTGTTGAATATTTAGTGTTTACGATGTATATAGTTGTCATACGGTGAGAGAATGAACGGCAAAAATCTCAATCAAGTAATAAAATTTGTTAGCCAAAGGGGAAACATTGTGGCTACATTTCAACCAGACTTATAAAAAGCTCACCCAAACGCATGAAAAGTAGGAAACTTTGTTAACCAAATGAGAAAAGTTTTGGTCACATTTCAACCAAACTTATAAATATCTCAGTAAAACTTATGAAAAGTAGGAACATTTGTTAATCAAAGGTGAAAATTTTGGCCAAATTTCATCCAAACTTATGAAAAGTAGGACAATTTGGTAACCAAAGGTGAAAAGTTTGACCAACTTTCACCCAAACTTATGAAAAGTGGGAAATTTTGTTGTCCAGATGTGAACAGTTTGACCAAATTTCACCCAAACATATGAAAAATAGGCAACTTTATTAACCAAAAGGAGAAAAGTTTGGCCAAAGTTCAACCACAATCATCACCAAGTAGGAAAATTTGTTAACGAAAGTGAAAAGGTTAGCCAAATTTCAAATAAACTCATAAAAAGTAGGAAACTTTGTTAACCAAATGTGAAAAGATTAGGCCAAATTTCATCCAATCTTATAAAAATCTCAGTCAAACTTATAAAAAGTAGGAACATTTGTTAACCAAACGTGAAAAGTTTGGCCAACTTTCACCCAAACTTATGAAAAGTGGGAAACTTTGTTGTCCAGCTGTAAATGTTTGACCAAAGTTCAACCAAATCCATAAATAAGTAGGAAATTTTGTTGACCAAAGTGAAAATTTTTGGCCAAATGTTAAACACACTTATAAAAAGTAGGAAACTTTGTTAACCAAATGTGAAAAGTTTGGCCAAAGTTGAACCAAATCCACATAAAGTAGGAAATTTTGTTGACCAAAGTGAAAAAATTGTGGCCAAAGTTCAACCAACCTTATGAATATCTGACCCAAACTTATGAAAAGTTTGAAATTTTGTTGTCCAGATGTAAAAAGTTTGGCCAAATTTCAAACAAACTCATAAAAAGTAAGAAATTTTGTTGTCCATATGTGAAAAGTTGGCCAAATCTCACCCAAACCTATGAAAAGTAGGAAACTTTGTTAACCAAATGTGAAAAGCTTGACAAAATGTCAAACAAACTCATAAAAAAGTAGGAAACTTTGTTCACCAAATGTGAAAAGTTTGGCCAAAGTTCATCGAAACTTATAAAAAGTAGGAAACTTTGTTAACCAAATGTGAAAATTTTTGGACAAATTTCATCCAAAACTTATGAAAAGTAGGAAAATTCCTTAACCAACGGGGAAAAAATATCCCACGTTGTCATTTGACATCCCCAACTTACTAGAGATATTCGTCTGTCCCCTATGCAAACGACAGCTGTATTTCAGAAAATTAAATGTATCTTATGTAATAAGTCACTATGATTGAAGAAAAAAATAAAATTTCAACAATAAAATTATACAAAAATTTAACAATAAAATTTCTACATGAAACATTCAAATTGGAAACATAAAAGAGAAATTTAATTGTAAAATTTTTTTATAATTTTATTGTTGAAATTTTATTGTTTTCTTCAATCATAGTGACTTATTACATAAGATACATTTAATTTTCTGAAATACAGCTGTCGTTTGCATAGGGGACAGGCGAATATCTCTAGTAAGTTGGGGATGTCAAATGACAACGTGAGATATTTTTTCCCCGTTGGTTAAGGAATTTTCCTACTTTTCATAAGTTTTAGATGAAATTTGTCCAAAAATTTTCACATTTGGTTAACATAGTTTCCTACTTTTTATAAGTTTCGATGAACTTTGGCCAAACTTTTCACATTTTGTTAACAAAGTTTCCTACTTTTTTATGAGTTTGTTTGACATTTTGTCAAGCTTTTCACATTTGGTTAACAAAGTTTCCTACTTTTCATAGATTTGGGTGAGATTTGGCAAACTTTTCACATATGGACAAGAAAATTTCCTACTTTTTATGAGTATGTTTGAAATTTGGCCAAACATTTCACATCTGGACAACAAAATTTCCCACTTTTCATAAGTTTGGGTCAGATATTTATAAGTTTGGTTGAACTTTGGCCACAATTTTTTCACTTTGGTCAACAAAATTTCCTACTTTTTATGGATTCGGTTGAACTTTAGCCAAACTTTTCACATTTGGTTAACAATGTTTCCTACTTTTTATAAGTGTGTTTAACATTTGGCCAAAATTTTTCATTTTGGTCATCAAAATTTCCTACTTTTTATGGATTTGATTGAACTTT
>JACEFZ010013773.1:17500-220000 GCA_014155875.1 Cepaea nemoralis
CTACTCATTCGACGTTTCATCTCACTATTCATTCGACAATTCATACAGACAATCATACCATTCATATCATTTACATCAGTCATTCATTCAAATCACATTTGTAATTTGCCTAGCGTAAAAACGGTGATAGGTAAATTGAATACAACCATGTATTGTGTATCATATTTTGTAACCATATGCTAATTGTTGCTGTTCTATAAAACAGATACAGCAATCGTACGAACAAGCCTTTCAATTCTGTGTTTCCAAAACAGCAGTGAAACATCCCGAAGATCCGAATTTGATAACATCCCGAAGATCCAAATTTGGTAACATCCCGAGGGGCCGCATTTTCATCTGATTAGATGAGTATTTTTCAAATATTTTGATAATCACAATTAACCATGCATCTTATTTTTCAGTGAGTGATTGTGAATTTGTAACACGTATAAATTGTAAAATTATTTATATACCATTTGTGTAAGAACATAAAGCCCTACAATGTCAACATTAAGTGAGTGTATCCAAGCTGGCAAAGAACTAGGCCATAGCGGGGAGAAACTAGAAAAATGGGCAGAACAGAAATACAAAGAAGAAATAGAAAGAAAAGCTGCAATAGAGAGAGATGAAAGAGCACTTGAAAGACAGCATTAGAAAGAGATGAGAGAGTTAGAGGAAGTCAAAAAGCAAAAACAATTAGAATTAGATAATGCCACCAAACAAAAGCAATTAGAGTTAGAGAAAACAACTAAACAGAAAGAATTAGAGATAAAACAAAAGCAAATAGAGTTAGACTCACAAAAAAATTAAGAATGAAAGAGATGGAAATCGACTGACACATTCAGATAGCATCCACTAAACAGAAGAGTCTAGAAGAGCAAAATAAATTTTCTAAATATAAACGGATCATCAAACCCTTCAGTCAAGGGGATTCATTATCAGCATGGACCGAGAATATAGAGTTCCAACTTAAATTTCAGGAAATACCGTTGGAAGATTGGGCAATGATCTATATGAGAAATCTCTCAGGGGAGCCCTTAAAAGTTATCGAGTCTATACCAACAGAATTAAGAAACAACTACCAATATATTCATGACAGAATTATGCAGCATTTTCTACTCGATGCTCCTGGATATCAGATCCAGTACTCACAAATCAAACCAAAACCGAACGAAACGTTCATAGATTACGTATCTAATGTGCAGAGTGTATTTAGTAAGTGGCTGAAGGCGGCGAAAGTAGGGAAGGATTTTGACAAATTACAGGACTTAATGATTATGGATAAAGTAATATCCACAGTCCCAACTCCCTTTGCTAAGTTCCTTCAACAATCAGACATTGAATCTCTAGAGCAACTAGAGAAACGTGGTTCGGCATATTTTTCCTCGAACCGAGATGTATTTAAGTCATCTATACATGATTCTGAAATTACTGCGTTTGCTAAGAACGAACCAAGCAGATCTTTCAACCAGAAAGCTTACCATAAGAAAGATAAACCATACCAAAAGCCACCACAATGTGTGTACTGCCATTTATTTCATCCACAATTTTCGATGTGTGATAAAATCCAGCATATCCTGCACATCTCGAAATGATGATTAAAAAGCAGGAAAACAAAAGGACAGCATACAAGCGTGCAGTCAAATGTTTTTTTTTTTTTTTTGTTCTTCTTTTGGCCACTTTAGTAATAAATGTTTGGGCAGACAAAGAATGAAAGCCAGCAACGCTATGCTCATAGATACATCGTCTGATAGTGGCAGTGAAACAGAGTGCGAGAATGAAAATGTATTACCATTCAATGAGTGTGAAAGTGTAGCGGTTGTTACAGATATTTTAGACTTTAATAAATGTGATACCTGTCATCAGTTCCATACGAACGGTAAACTCAAATGTGGTCACATTGTACCATCCTCTCATGAAGATGCAAATTCAGCTTTAGCCTCCAAGAGGCAATTTAAAGTTCCACGATGCACTGGTCAATGAACAGCCATGCCAATGTTTACTCGATAGCGGGAAGCACTTTACTCGGGGTTAGAAGGGAACTAGTTAACCAGGAGGATTATACGGGCGACTTTTGTTAAATGCCGCACTTTTTCTGGCACTATTGAGAAATACCTGCTGGCAAAAGTCAGTATAAATACCCCGTTACTTTCCGGCACATTTACGTGCGCTATCTTACAGAACCCCTGTACTGACCTTGTTTTGGGATGCCTTCCTGGGTTAAGACACTGCACTGATGACGAGATATTAGCCTGGAAACAAACACACATGGCTAATGCAGTAACTAGGTCAGAGACCCAAACACATCAAACTGACATACAAGATGAGATGTTACATTTATTAACACCCACAGGTACTATTGACAATACCACTCGACAAGAATTTATCGAGGCACAACACGCTGATTCAACTATTGCACCCTATTTTAAATTATTAGGTGAGAAAGCTAAATTAACCAAAAATGCCTCTTGGTACTTCAAACTGCATAATGGAATTCTCATGCGGTATTACACCACTAATAACCATGAAATTCAGCAGACGGTGCTACCTTTGAAACATCGACAAAACGTGTTAAAGATTGCACACGATTCACCGTTTGCTGGACATCTGGCGTATGACAAAACGAGAGCCAGAGTTTTGGCACATTTCTATTGGCCTAAGTTTTGTAACGATATTAAAACTTTTTGTCGGTCATGTACCATTTGCCAACATTTAGTGAGAAAGGGAAAGCATGTAACAGCTGAGGTCCAATCTTCAACATTGGCCTCTAGACCGTTTGAAAGTGTAGCGGTGGATATTGTTGGACCCCTGAATCAGGTGTCGAACAAAGGAAACCGGTTCATACTAACCCTCGTGGATCTCTGTACGAGGTGGGTTGAGGCGGTAGCCCTAAAATATATTACCTCCAAAGATGTGGCTAATGTATTTTTACATCTATTTGCTAGATTCGGATTTCCTCGAACCATTTTATCCGATCGAGGAACGCAGTTTATATCGGCTGCTATGCAAGCCCTTACAAAATTATTAGGGATTAAACAACATTTCACTAGTCCCTATCACCCTGCCAGCAATGGAATCATAGAAAAGATTAACGGGGACCTCAAACATATGCTGGCAAAGGTAACAGCAGAGAACCCAACTGATTGGGATACTCTATTACCAACAGTGCTGTTTGCCTACCGAGAAATTCCGCACTCAAGTACGGGTTTCTCGCCATTTGAATTAGTGTATGGGGCGAACCCTCGTGGACCCCTAACGATTTACCATCAGCTAGTCACTAGTACAGTAGATAGTCCGACCCCAGTAACACCGTACGAGATGGTAACAGAGACACGCGATAAAATTATGAAGGCGTGTGTAATAGCCAAATCATCTTTGGAGAGAAAAGGCCAGATCTACCGCCATTATGCCAACAAGGGTGCCAAAACCCTACACCTTGAACCCAATCAAGAGGTGCTACTTTTACTACCAGATAAACGTAACCTATTATTAACTTCATGGCAAGGGCCATTCAAAGTGGTACGAAAGATATCAGATGTCGATTATGAAATATCGATAAACCAAAAATTAAAGATATTTCATATCAACATGCTGAAGCCTTACTTCTCACGACAAGAACCGACGACAGACGAACAGAATGCACCTACACCAAGCAACCCGACGACAGACGTACATAGCGCAACTACACTAGTTAGGGCGACAGATGACAACGACAGCGCATACACACCTAGTCAAGAAACAGAACACACAGGTAGCACAACGACAATACTGAACCAGATAGACGACGATGACATTGAACTACCAGTCCCGACAGTAGACACGACTGGGACAATTAATAGCATACGGTTAGAACCGAAACTCACAGACGGGCAAAGACGACAAATAATAGATCTAGTAACTGAATACAGAGACATTTTTTCCGACATTCCAGGTAGGACTGACAGGATAGAACACTCCATTATTCTGACTGATACCACTCCTATCAAATGCCGACCTTATTCCATCCCATTAAGTTACAGGGAAAATCTCGACAAGGAAATTTTAGATCTTGAGTCGAGTGGAATAATACAAAAGTCGCAGTCAGAATATTCTTTTCCTATCGTCCTTGTCAAGAAAAAGGACTCGACAATTCGCCTCTGTGTCGATTATCGCCGTTTAAACAATGTTACTAAAGTCGACGCAGAGCCAATCCCATCATGCGAAGATCTAATTTTGAATATGTCAACTTCTCGAATTTTCTCTAAACTTGACCTAACGAAGGGATACTGGCAAGTCCCGATGCACCCACTTTCGATCCATCTACTGCATTCTCAACACCTCTAGGTCTTTATGAGTGGCGATTCCTTCCTTTTGGCCTTCGTAATGCACCAGCCACCTTTTGTCCGACTCACCAGGGACCTTCTCCACGGAGTGACCAATACTGAGACATACATTGATGATATTTGTATCCATACTGCAGACTGGACATCACACTTACAGAAACTGCGACATGTCTTCGAGAGATTAAGATTGTTCGGTCTTACTGTTAAACCAACCAAAGTTGAGTTGGGGTTGGAAGAAATTGATTTTCTGGGCCACACGATCACCAGAGGCCAACTTAAAACAGACGAGAAAATTGTCACCAAAATTTTGAACTTAACTATGCCAACGACCAAGAAACAGGTCAGAAGCTTGCTTGGGTTAGTGAATTACTATAGCAAATTTATACCCAACTTAGCTGAAATCACCAGCGTTTTTTCTAATGTTTTGAAAGCATCTGTGAAATTAAATGTACAAGATGCAAAGTTAATTGCTGCTTTATCAAAATTAAGACATATGTTCAGCGTTTTACCAATCCTGCGCTTGCCTAATCCAAATCTTACGTATTTTCTCCATACAGACGCAAGTGCTATATCAATCGCTGGCGTTCTAGGCCAATTCCATGAAGGAAAATTCCACCCAATAATGTATGTAAGCCGCAAAGTTAGCCCTACTGAATCAAGGTACTCAGTCGCTGAGTTGGAAGCTTTAAGCGTCATCTATTGTATCCGGAAGCTTCATAGATTCTAAGCGGGTACGCATTTTGTCATTGAGACTGACCATTCACCGCTTACAGTGATGCAGACTTGAATCCATCGTAACAACAGGATCTACAGATGGTCTTTGAACCTGCAAAATTACCCGTTTACTATAAAGTATATAAAGGGGAGCATGAACTTGCTATCAGACACACTAAGCCGTCCTTCTCAGATCGAGATACCTGAGATGCGAGAAGAGAGCTATCTGACATCACCAAAGTCAGAGGCACTGTAGTTAACTAGTGCCTTAGATGGTGAAGACAGACACTATAGTGCCCTTTCCATTATGAATCACATGAACTTGCTTACTATGAACTGTGCCAGTACAAATGAAAGTGAACAGATACATTATCAGAGTTCTACACCACCACCATATATGCAACCCATGAGTTGAACGATATTTGAACATTACCCAAGATGAGAGCGTATGTACCAGACTTTGTCTAGATGAACTCTATTTTTCCAACGATATTCAACAGAGGACGCTACTCCGAGAACACACCTGGATGTAATTAGTTAATTTAATTAGATATAGATTGTTTGTGATATGTATAATAATATGTTTTATAACAGTTGCATATAATATCGTATTTTTCTTAGTTAAAATAGAATGAGAAACCACCCATATAACTTTAGTAATAGCATTTAATAGTTAAAATCCAGTTACATTTAGTTAGAAACTCATTTAGTTTAACCCTTACATCGTACTTTACAACTTAGGAAAAATTACTTTAATTTACCATTATTTAAACACATTTTATTAGACATTTAGTTAATTAAAACATCATTTAGAAATTAATCCCACCATTTATAAATTTATACCATCTTATGCACTAACACACAATAAGGTAACTAACACACTTTTCCCCATTTGCATCATTTAGTTAGATTAGTTCCCTTAGTTAGCGTAGCACAGTGCACCAACTTAGAATAGATTATATATAGCAATCATTACCTACAGGATTGGTAGTGAACAATCCTCTTAAATATGTATAATTTTGTACAGAAATGACGAGTGCATAAATATAGCACAGTCATTTGGCTTGAAAACCTGTTTAAATTCAGCCAATTGTTTATTGTAAATATATATTGTTCATCCATTAATTTTTCTACACCAATATTTTAATGACAGAACAAGTATTTTAAAACCTTTGTGGAATGAAAGATGAATGAAAGATGTATGAATGAGAATGAGAAAATGAAACAAAAACAGAAAGAGTGAGACATGTTGCGGAATTTTTTTTCTCCGCACAATACGAGTTCTTGTAATTCGTCTGTGTCAAATGTGTGTTGTCCTGTTTTTATCTGTGTAGTTGCTATACTTCAATGATAGAGAAAGGAAATAGATTTTGAGCATCCTGAAACGGAAGTGTAGTCAGAAATCAGACTAACACACTCGTTTATGACTGCAACAAACCGCTTTACGGCGCTCGAAAGATTACATACACGCAAATTATAGACGCAAACACATATTGGTTAAATTAATACACATTAGTTTAATATAAAACACGCAACCAACCAGGAAAACAAACACATAAACTATTATGTGCAAAGAACGATAACTACTCCAAACAAGGGACACAACAAAATCTCAAATAGCCTAACAGTAACACTGGAATATTTCTTCACAAGCGGAAGCTAAAAAGGTGAACATTGGCACATAAGCATGTAGACTCGTTGGAATAGAATATTATATGGGAGCATAAATATTATTCATGTGTTGTACTCGTAATAGAGGCAAATTGTATGGGTTGTCAGTTAATTGGCAATTTGAGGACAGGCCAAAAGGCATGAGTCCGGTTCACACAACTCCTGAGAAGTATAATATTAGGATGAGAATAGTCTCTAGCCAACTGTACTACTGTGGTATGCTAATAAATTAGCCAAGTGAAGTGGTACAACAGTGTGACGAGGGAAAGGAGAGATCTTGTCCTATGCCCAGAGCAGAGTTAGAAAACTTACGCAGCTTTTGACGAAATTAGACAGCCCTAATTTTTGTGGAGATTACGACTTGTGTTACACCCATGAATTAAAGTTTGTAACACAACACAGAGGGAGGGAGAGCCTGTCAAAAAGCTGCTAATAGACAAGATAGGAGAACTATGGAAATAGACTCAAACAAGATAGAGAGGACATAGCTATCTAGGAGGTAGGGGACAGAAAGGACAGAAGCACGAGAAAGAACTATGAATAGTTCTCCAACTGGACACACTCGTGTCCTAAAAGGGGACAACGTAAGACGTGAGCTGGGGTTACCCAGGATAGAATGGGGAAACCCACATCACGAGAAGTGTCCAGGGAAAACACTGGTAACTCCAACCGGGTGACCAGTAATTAACGGCGTGCTGGAACACCGAGCACGCAAACCAGCTAACCCACGAAGGGTCTATCGCTTGTGGCTGTACACGCCACGAAGATACTCAGACCGGGACTCGGCAGCCTAGCAGACGGACTGCTGTATTCGCTAGGAATACTGTGTTGCTTAGAAAGGACAGTATTAATAGAAATGACTTAGACTACTTAACTTTGATAGAGATTACCAGCGATACCATCTCTCATTTACTTCATCACCATATACCATGATATGTATTAACCATATGGCTATCCGCCGCTCGCCGAGCTATTGTAAATTAAGCTCAGAATAAACTTGTATTATACTTGTATCTGTTGCATAACCTTCGTGATACAAAAGCGGAATCCTGTTGTATGCCTGTTAAAGTTGAGTTGCTGACAGTCACCTTCAGCTGATGATGAAGCTGATGATGATGATGATGATGATGATGATGATGATGATGATGATGATGATGATGATGATGATGATGATGATGATGATGATGATGATGATGATGATGATGATGATGATGATTTTGACGGTTGTGCTGGGTGATGATGATGATTATAATCCTGATGACAGATACTACAGACGATCATGGGTACCGATTGTTCAGAAAGACAACTGCAAACTTGCCTAGGAAGGATGAATGCTGGGGCTGACTGAGATGTCCTGTAAAACGACCACCCCTTAACACTGTTCAGCAGCACCTATCTACCCGTCTTACACCTACTCCACAACCACTTCCCCATTCGGGTGAATAGTACTATAACCCCATCACACCCATGCTTTGCCCTCTTTGATTTCGGATGTATCCTATAAGACACGCGACCGGAAGCCTCATGATATTTCCTCGGTTTTAGCCACGTGGTTGTACACTTACACATGTGATCGACTGCGACGACATCTTTATCCGGTTTTAGTCACGTGGTCTGGTTGTAGCCATTACACAGGCGACCGGAAGCAGCGCTATATTTTATCGGATATGACCATTACTCCAAGTGTCTCGGGTGTATCGTTATGCTGTCAGTACGCTCTGGGTCATCGTCCATTTTTTCTACAAAGACATGTCTGAACACGTTCACGTACATTCACTCCGCCGACATAGCCCCGTGATGAGTCACCCAATCGGTCACCCTCAGATTATGATGATGATGATGATGATGATGATGATGATGATGATGATGATGATGATGATGATGATGATGATGATGATTTTGTTGGTGGTGCTGGGTGATGATGATGATGGTAATCCTGATGACAGACACTACAGAAGGTAATGGGTGCCTGTTGTTCAGAAAGACAACGGCAAGCTTGCACAGGAAGCACGAATACTGGGGCTTACTGCGATGTTCTTTTCCACCCCTATCTCCATAATTCACTCACACTGCCTCTTGATCCACCCACCTTTTTACTAACAGCAAACCTCTCCTACACCCACTCCACAGCCACTCCCCCAATATTGAAGTTTCCTACGAGCGCACACATGCGCGCACGCAAGCACAAACTCACGCACGCATTTCACTCACACCGTCTCTTGATCCACCCACCTTATTACTAACTGCAAACCTCTCCTACACCCACTCCACATCCACTCCCCCAATATTGAAGTTTCCTATGAGTGTGCACATGCGCGCACGCACGAAAAATCTCACGCACGGATGCGCAGACACACACACACACACACACACACACACACATGACACGGCTGTTGTTCGTTCAAAATGACAATTGCAAACTTGCCCCAGGAAGTCTGACACTCCATAGAATACTGAGGTTGACTGCGATGTCCTGTAATTGATAGCACACATGCGATCGCGCACGCACGCACACACATACACACACGCGAGCACGCACGCACACACACAGACGCGTGTGCATATCCCGCGTGACTAAGTCAGCCAGGCACCTACGTATATATGTCTTACTTACTGGGAAAATCTACATGCAGCTATAGAAATAAATACAGATATAAATAAATAAATACATAAATACATACATACATTTCTATTTATATTTAATATTTCAAACCATTTGTGTAACGGCTTCATATAGCTATATTTGAGAATAGCTTATTTTTCTGCGCAAATATTCCCTTCACAGCCCCGGCTGTACCACGTCGGCTGATCTCTACCTGGCGATAAGCACTGAAGTCCGTTGACATTAATTGAAAATTCCCTAGGCGTTCTGGCTGACCGTTATCAAATAATCTCCTACGACGGTCACTGGGCAGGAGAGGCGTGGTCAAGTACAAGAGGACACAACCATTTCCAAGAGAAACGAATCGTTTCCCTTTGGTTATTTGTTTATTCTGTTTATTATGGGGGAGTTATTTGTGGTGTTTCATTACATATTTTTATGATTATCTTGGTAAGTTATGTCTTAAATTAATGGAGATTAATAGTTTTATATTGACATTAATATGCTCCAATATACATACAAGAAATGTATCCGTTTATTATTTTTATTGTGGTTGATTTCTAATAATAATGTATGCCCGGCTAGAATATTTTTAAACCAGATTTTCACCAAGCGTTTAATATTGATACATGAGTCTGGACACCTGCCGAATTAGCTATCAGCGTCCAAAAAGTTTATTCATGCGGTCATTACTTGACCTACTCGGGGTAACTCGAGTGATGGATTAAATCATTTTCTGTCATATTGATTTTGGTCTCCTCAGTGAAGGGGTGGATATCTAAATGACTAGGGGGCGACTACACCACCCATCCACCTCTGCGGTGCCCTGCTCGGTTCGGTTCGCGTCGGGTCGCGCCGGGTCGAGCCGGGTCGGGTACGGGGTGGGTACCTGTGTAGGGTGACCAGGGTAGGGGGTAACCATGGACCGGAAGTCAACCGGAAGTAGTCAGCAGGACAACCGGAAGTGACACAAGAATATAACCGCCAACTTTTTGAAAATGTGGTCAGAAATGGATCCGGTTTTTGATGTCATCAATCTGGAGCTATACCCTTCGTATAGTAAAAAATGACGTCATCAGATGGATCCGGATCCATATTTTCGAAGTAAATACCTCCTACCCTACTACTTACAATATCTTGCTTAGTCTCTTGTCTTATTTGCGTATTGGGGGGTTTGGGGTGTCAGGCATTGGTAGTACCTTTGGTAAGGATGACTCTCATGTCCTCTTAAGGACCCATCCTCCACTGGTCCAAGCCTGACATCCAGCTCACGCCTGTGGCTCCTAGTAGCTGTCAGCATGGACAGCGGCCACCCCCCGGGCAACAGCTGTGACAGGCTGGCTAAACCAAGCGGTGAACTAGGGTATGCCTATCCAGCATGTGAAGACAGGATTCGGCAGACTGCGCGGATAAAATCACTGATGTTTCAACGGGCAAGACGGCGTTTACCTGCAAAGCGTTGTGGAACGTAATGAGCACGGCAATGCACGTAGAGCGCCCTGGTCATTCACTGCACCTATATTTGTCTTCAGTCGTCTTGACTTGTCTTGCCACTGGACTCAGATGGACTCAGGCGAGAGAGTGAGGTCGACGAATTGCGCAACTCTTCCTCACTTTCATCCAATTCTTCACGCAAGTAATCCTTCATCCAACTTCAAGCCCTGTGGCGATGGGCGAGCGACGAAGCGGCAGGCGTGGGTACGCTGGCAGCCGTAGTCGCAGACCTGCACACAAGCCGCTCAGGCCATATAGTCTACTGACCGGAGCAGCAGTGGGAGCCCTCTGAGTGACTGATCACCCCTCTATAGGAAAGCACTGCTCACCTTCATAGCATGAGGAAGGGGCTAGAAAAGGTGCCCTAACCATTGTCTGCTCCATCACTACCTAACCAGCTAGCCGCGGTTGGTGGGTACCCTATACTGTGGTCGACATACAAACAAAGTAAAAACAGGTAAAGCTACAAGAGCTAACCATATTCCCTTGACAATCGGAACTTGGAATGTACCCACTCTACTTGATAGAGACGGAGCGTCGGGCCCAGAGAGACGAACAGCACTGATTGGGAGAGAGATGGGTAGGTACAACATCGACATTGCAGCCTTGAGCGAGACACGACTTGCAGAAGAAGGCAAAATCTGTGAAGTAGGTGCCGGCTACACATTTTTCTGGAGTGGAAGAAAAAGCGAGGAAAGACGCCAATCCGGTATTGGATTTGCCATTAAGTCGGCCCTGGTTGGCAAACAAGCTGAATTTCCGAAGGCTATAAATGACAGGCTTATGATTATTAAGTTACCCCAGCTGAAAGGAAAGAAGCATGCAACCATCGTGAGTGTCCACGCACCAACCATGACAAATGAAGATGATGTCAAAAACAAGTTCTATGAACACCTGCACAACGTGTTAACATTTGTCCCCAAAGGAGACAAACTTATACTCCTTGCGGACTTCAATGCCAGAGTAGGCAAGGACACCGCCTCTTGGAGTGACATCATTGGAAAGTACGGAGTCGGAAATTGTAACAGCAATAGACTCCTCCTCTTTCAGACTTGTGCCGAACACAATCTCCTGATCACCAACACAATTTTCCGTCTTCCAACGAGAAATAGGACATCATGGATGCACCCTCGCTCGAAACACTGGCACCTCATTGACCTCATCGTCAGGAGGAGTGACAGACAAGATGTTCGGGTGACAAAATCCATGTGTTGTGCCGAATGTTGGACAGACCATCGTCTCATTATCTCGAAAATATACACATCAAAGCACAACGGTGTCCTCAAGGGGTAAAAATACACACACAAAAACTAAATGTCACCCGCCTAAACAGCAAATAAATGCAGCTGTCGTTTGAAAACATGCTGGAAGACCGCCTCAAGCCAAATGCTGCAGGTAAACAGGATGCAGAAAACAGAGTTGAAAGCCCTAAAGGACATAATTTACAACACGGCTATCCTGCCCTGATGAAAAGTCTGAAGACATCAACCAATTGCTAGCCGAGAAACATCTTCTCCTCAAGACACATTTGAACTAGCCGAAGTCAACATTAAAAAAAAATGCCTCCAATAATATTCAGAGAGTAGTGCAGCAGAAACTTCGGCACATGCGGGACTCCTGGCTGAGCAACAAAGCTGATGAAATTCAAGGCTTTGCTGACAGACACGATATGAAAAATTTCTACGACTCTCTGAAAGCGATCTACGGTCCTCCATCACCAGGCATAATTCCACTCCTCAATGCAGATGGGGAAAAATTGGTCACTGATAAGAAAGAAATCCTTCAACGCTGGGCAGAGCATTTTAGCAACAACTTAAATGCAACTTCCTTCTTCGATGATGAAACCATCAACTCCCTTCCTCAAGTTCTCACTAATTATACACATGATGACCTGCCAACCATAGTGGAACTAAACAAAGCCATCCAGAAACTTTCCAGTGGAAAGTCACTTGGTTCTGACTCCATCACAGCAGAGTTATACAAGGCAGGTGGGCCGGTCCTAATAGAGCAGCTTCACCAAGTCTTTACAAACATATGGGTGAACGAGAACATGTTACAAGATTTCAAGGACGCGTCATGGGTGTGATGGGGTTATAGTACTATTCACCCGAATGGGGAAGTGGTTGTGGAGTGGGTGTAAGACGGGTAGATAGATGCTGCTGAACAGTGTTAAGGGGTGGTCGTTTTACAGGACATCTCAGTCAGCCCCAGCATTCATCCTTCCTAGGCAAGTTTGCAGTTGTCTTTCTGAACAATCGGTACCCATGATCGTCTGTAGTATCTGTCATCAGGATTATAATCATCATCATCACCCAGCACAACCGTCAAAATCATCATCATCATCATCATCATCATCATCATCATCATCAAACGTAAAGGAAACAGCCAATCCTGTGACAACCACCGAGGCATCTCCTTGCTCTCAGTCGCAGAGAAGATACTTGCCAGAATTCTTCTCAATCGCCTCACGGCTTATCTCGATCAAGGTCTTCTTCCTGAGAGTCAATGTGGTTTCAGAAAAGAACGAGGAACTGTTGACATGATTTTCGCTGCAAGGCAGCTCGCAAGAGAAATGTCAGGAACAGAACTATGAAATGTTCTCCACTTTCATTGACCTTACCAAAGCTTTTGATATAGTCAGCAGAGGAGGACTGTGGAAGATTATGGCGAAATATGGCTGTCCACAAAAGTGTGTCCAAATAATGCGGCTATTTCATGCTGGTATGCAGGCAAGAGTACAGGAAAATGGTGAACTGTCTGAGCCCTTTCCTGTCAAGAATGGAGAAAAGCATGAATGTGTCCTGGTACCAACACTATTCAGCCTCATGTTTTCAGCTATGCTGACGAATGCCTTCGAGAACAATGACATTAGAATAGACATAAACTACCGCATGGATGGAAAGATGTTCAATCTCAGAAGACCGAAAGCCAAAACCAAAACTAACAGCGACACCATCAGAGAATTGCTGTTTGCTGATGATTGCGCTCTATATGCCAACTCATAGGCAGACATGCAACATAATGTTTCAGCTTTCTCATATGCCTGTGCCAACTTTGGGCTCCATATCAACTTGGAGAATACTGTAGTTATGTACCAGCCAGCTCCAGGGAATAATCACACCGTGCCGAATATCAAGGTGAACGGTCATAGACTAATTGTTGTGCACAAATTCACCTATCTTGGCAGCACTGTGTCACAAGCTGCCACAATTGACGACGAAGTGAATGCAAGAATCTCCAAGACCAGTGCGGCCTTTAGCAGACTGTACAAGAATGTATAGGACAGAAATGGAATAAGCCTGCAAACAAAGCTGAAAGTCTATAAAGCAGTTGTATTATCCCACACTGCTATATGCTTGTGAAACATGGACTGTTTAACAGCGACATGCATGGAAATTAAACCACTTCCACACAGTCTGCCTTAGGAAGCTATTGAAGATTAAATGGCACGACAAGATACAAGACACTGAAGTTCTAGAAAGAGCGTCCATGTCCAGTATCCACACACTACTGATGAAAAATCAGATTCGCTGGTTGGTCACTTAACTCGTATGCCAGATCACAGGCTCCCTAAACAAATTTTTTACGGTGACCTGCGTTGTGGTAAACGCTCCCAATGCGGCCAGAGGAAACGCTTTAAAGACACTGAAAATCTCACTGAAACCTGTGGAATTCATCTTGACACCTGGGAGACTGCTGCTAAAGACCGTAATTCGTGGCGTACATCATTACATAAGCGTGCAGTCCAGTGTTGCCATCTCCCTTTGATTAAAAAGCACCAAAATCGACCCAGAAAAGCACTACAAAGCACCAAAATGATTTAGGAAGCACCAAGCAAAAGCACCAACTGTTTTTATTACAAATGTAACAAGGTAGCACAGTACAATTTATTATTATCACTTCATATTGTCGTAGTAATCCTTTATTACTTTAGTGTCGTCCCTGGAGTGAGGGGAATCAACACCCACAATTTTATTAACCCAATATTATTGTCCTAGAGAAACCACCAGAATCCGTCCACAAAACTCCTTCAGTCTGTAGACACCTCTTTCTTACTCTCACTCACCCCTGGATCATGCCCCCTCTCATTCTTCCCCAACACAACATACTCAACAACTCTAGCTTTAACAAATAAATACAACAATTAATTTATTAAAACAAAGAGTATGTGTGTGAGAGGTGTGTGTGTGTGTAATGTGTAGAATGTGTGTCGAATATTCTAATGTGTATGTAGAATCAGACCAGTGAATCAGGAGCAAAGTCTGTTACATCACTGTGCTGAACACACAACAGCACCATGTATTCCGGACAGTGAACCTCACCCAGAAGATGTTTCTCCGTCCACGTGACGACTTTCTCCGATAACGCTCGAACAAACAGGATGCTGGTCATCAGTTAGACACTGTTCGATCTTGGTCTTCACTCTAACAAACACGGTGAAGTTACTCTGTTTAATAATGTTTGTTGAACAGAGAATCTTTCAATTAACTGAAATGTCACTTGGGAAAATCTACTGTTCACAAATCTCTGATTATAAGATTTTCCCCCTCTTTAACAAACAACCTATTAATGTTTCTAGGTAGATGTATATATATATATATATATATATATATATATATATATATATATATATATATATATATATATATATATATATATATATATATATGTGTGTGTGTGTGTGTGTGTGTGTGTGTGTGTGTGTCCTTGGTATATGAGTTATGAATCTTCGGTGATGAAGCTTATCACTCAGTAAACACAACACTTATGTTCATCAAGTCCGGCTCAGCAGAAGCCAGGTTTCTGCAGACCAACTAGGTTCTGAGCCCCGTGTAAAAGCCTCTCAGTAACCTCTGTCTTCATTCCGTGAGCCATCATTGTATAAAACTTTGAAACTGCTTCTTCGTAATAAATCATCGCACACTCAAGTGGAACCTGTTGAGTAGAGAACATCATGGTGAGAGCAACTCAATCCTGACCGTAATTAGGTGAGTGTAGGCCAATAGCAGCACTCAGATCTATAACAGAGATCCGATCTCTGTCATACGGCCAAATAGCTCATCACATTGGTCTTAGACATGGCAACACCAGGAAAGAATAAAGGAACGGGTAGAAACCCAGCAGATGCCCTACTGGAAGATCCTACCTTTTCACATTCCCCTCCTCCCTCCCAACCATCCTCAATCTCTCTAATTATTATCCCACTACATTGTCCTCAACTCCCTGAGTAAAATGATATATCACACAAGCTAGTTAAAGCCATACAATAGGACACTAGTGCCGACGCTCCTATCATACTTTCTAGCACCACACTTATAGAACATTCTATCACCGCACCTATAATACATTATATCACCGCACAGTACTGTACTCTATTCCTAATCATACTCTAAGTTAGATATGATTAATAGACTACCATATGCCTATTCCGGTTGATGATTGAGACTATGCAATCACAGACTGGATCTATGTCCGCCGATAATTATCAACACGTTGACACTATAGTCTCTTTCAATTAACACAACTCGGAAAACTGCGCCGATCTTTAACACTTCAGAATTTTTGGTCGACTCCTCGAACTTTGTTTACCGCAACTGGTTTTATATCGGGGCTTGAGTGACGTCACCAAAAAGTCTAGACGCTGATCAGTCCAGAGTCTGGTTTTCTCCGCCTGTTTTAGACTGACTGGAATCAATCCGCCGTTTAGTTTGCTTTCATCTGGGAAATTCTTTGTCTCATACAACAAAGATCCTGTCTGCCTGTGAACCAGGGAATTCCCCCCACATCACATAATCCCGCCGACGTGTATTCAGACAATTCGTCTACACTTCAAAAGCTAACAACCGCCTTGACAGACGTCTGGCGTTATTGTTCGTCTCGAGCAACAACTTGTTAACAAAATGCCGACCGGTGTAGACATTTGACGCAACTTATTTTGTTCCTCAGTCTATACAACATCAAAGGGTTGCCGGTGTCTGTGCAGACGAATGTCTCTTTTTTTCATCGATCGAACTATCAAGTTTATTTTTTCGCGACACATATTACAATGAAGTTTATTCCAGATCCGCCAAATCCCAGTCAGAACTACTTTCGAGCGAAAAAAGCACCAAATTGCAATACTATTGTTTGGGAATTCACTAAAACAAGCACTGGTGGTATTCATTCAAAATGTTATAAAGTAGCACACTATAATTTATTATTATCATTGAATATTAGAATGAAGTTTATTCCAGATCTGCTAAATCCCAGTCAAACAACTCCTCTTCAGTTTCTGTAGCTATTTCCTGCTGTGTTTGCTCCTGCGATGATGAGGATGAGGAGCAGGATTGAAAGAAACATGTATATGCCTCCTGTGATCCAATTTTTCGCAGTTTATAATCATGACAGCATTTGCCATATCTTTGCATTTCATATCTAATAGTCTAACTCTTAATGCTCAGTCTGTTTTTTTGGTGAATTACAGATGGGTAAGAGACCTCAGGGTCGGCCTCTACTACGATACAAAGATGTGTGTAAGCGGGACATGATTGATACAGGCATTGATAATGCACATTGGGAGCAAGTCGCCGCTGAATGTGTTGCATGGAGGGCAAACATCAGAAATGGAATAAAGACAAAGGAGAAACTTATTGCAGATAAGTCACACACCGAGCGTATGAGACGTAAGATGGTGCATGATGGTGGCAATGACCACGTGTTCATATGCACCGACTGTGAACGAACATTTACAGCGTGAATTGGTCCTTATCAGTCACATTCGCTACCGCCATGGGTAAAAGCTATTATGCATTTTTAAAGCACAAACTATCGTCTGTCAAGATGGCAAGGTGCCAGTGATTTGCCATATCTTTTCATTCCATATCTAATAGTCAAAACAGCTGTCAAACTCTTGATGCTCAATCTGTTCCGCAATTTTGATTTTATAACTCCCATCTGACTGAATTTTTTGGACATGTTATGAGAAGAAATGGTTTGGAGAACTTAGTGACAACTGGCAAGATCGAGGGGAACAGACCAAGAGGAAGACCGAGAGGAAAATACCTGGATGGCTTGGCCACATGGCATGGACGAGACAGGAACACTGAGCTGATCCACGACACTGGTGATCGAGTGAAATGGCGAGTCATGACCGCCCACGCTTTCCGGCATGGCACATGATTGATTGATTGATTGATCTGACTGAAAATACTCTCCACGTCCGCATTAGAATGAGGTATCGTGTCTGGCTTAATTGAACAATCTTCAGCGGATGTTGTCCATCATTTATTGAAGCAAAAAGCTCCCTGTACTTTGCTTGACGAAGACTTGAGTGAGAAAACCAGTTATATGTTTCTCTAATCATGTACTCTGTGTTCCTGGGCAGACAAGCAGCGGCAGCCTGTGACACTGCCAGCTGAAGGGAATGACATACACACCTAATTAGTACCAGATGAGGAACTTCGGATTTTAATTTTGTATATACACCATTGTTTACACCTGTCATGACAGACGCATTGTCAGTGCCGAGTGCAACTAATCTTTGCAACTCAAGTCCATTCTTGTTTAAACAATCTTTTAACGCATTGTATATTGCCTGTGCGTTGCAGTCACTCAGTTCAACTAAATCTAAGTAAGTAACCACAAACTGCTTTCTTGTCTCTGAATAGTACCTAATAGCTACTCCAAGTAGCTTAGTTTCAGAAATGTCATTGCTCTCATCAATCAGTAAGCTGTATTTACTTTTGCCAATATCAGCTGTCAAGTCTGTTGTGAAATATGGTGCAAGTACATTTGAAATGACTGCTCTGCACTTAGTTCTCCTAAGCTTAAAGTTCTTGCAACCTTTGCTGTCACCAAAGTGTACCTTGCAGAGTTCACTTAAATGGTCAACAACGCGAAGCGAACAATGGCCAGCTATGAACAAAGACATGCATCCTTCTGTTTCTTTGACATCATCTTTCAGTTTGTCAAATGCAATTGTTGTTTGCCTTTGTGTACTGAATGGTTGTTCGGCTTTCTGGTGTTTCGTTGTATTCTTGTGCTCTTAATATCATTTAACCTGGCTGCAATTGAACATTTGCAATATTTGCAAAAACACTTTGTATTATCCTCTTCTACTTTAAACAACCATTTTTGAAATCTCGTGTCACTGAGCCACTGTTCTCTGAAATGTTGACAATATTTCTTGCTCATGGTGAAACACGAATAAGCTTAAATGAAAGGATAATGTAGACACCACAAAATTATGAACTCGATTACAAGCTAATGTATTGACGTTTGGACTTATCTGCAAGATGGCGTTCGCTTTCAGCTAAATCGTATTAAAGGGAGTTAAATTAGTTGAATATTGCGCGGTAACGTACTAAGACTGTTTTACTCCCTCGCTTCAGTTCAAATTCGGCTTTTTAGTGTTCCCAAATTGATTTTTAAAATAATTTTTACCCACCCCAGAAAAGCACCAAAAAGCACCCCAAAAAGATTGTGAAGCACTAAATTTACGCGGCCGCGCTAAAAGCAAAATGTTCGCACTAAATCACTTGAAAAAGCACTAAATTGTGTGCGAAAAGCACTAAAATGGCAATACTGGTGCAGTCACGTTTGAAGCAACCAGGACTGCAAGAGCTGTGAAGAAAAGGCTGGACAGAAAAATCACTGCAGGAGATCCTCCTCCTGGATCGTCAAGCATATTGTCAAAGAACATTTCGAGCTAAAATAGGCCTTATCAGCCATCTTAGAACTCACGGCTCCATACTTTCAACCCCACTGGACGAAATGAATGGTCATTCTTGATGAACATTTGCCTATTGGTTCTAAAAATCTGTCCAGTGGAGGTTTATAATTTTTCTAAGACATCTGTTCTCAATATTATCTAGTTTTTTTTTTAAATCTAAAGCTACCGATGACTTTCAACTTTCACATCCATACGTTAGCACTGGAATCATACAAGAGTTGTTATGGGAATGTCCCGAATGCTGTGATGTCGGTTCCTAAATCAATCAATCAATCATACAAGAGTTGAAGATTTTAAGTTTCGTGTGTTTGCTGAGTGTTTTTGACTTCCAGATGTTTGACAATTTATTGAAGGCACCAGATGCCAGTGCGATTCTAGATGATATTTCTGGTGTTGAGTCCCCTGTAGGTGCCCATGAGAATGCCATTAACAAATGTGGGATAGTCATAACCTCTCCTCCAGTTCTTATAAATTAGAACTCGCAGTAAGATGTACTCTCAAAGCACCAGTTCGTCATTTGGTGGGGCACGAATTGGACAATTACAACTTATCAAAAATGTGGGGTGCGCTGGTGAGTGCCAGAGGCTTTGCTGCAGTGTGGTTTCTAGTACTACATATAACATATTTAGGGGTCGGATAACTCCTCAGTCTCCTGCCAGTTCGGTTCAGGCCCGTGATGACCATTTATTCGGGGAGTGTAACAAGACGTGTGGCAGAGGACTTCCGTGGATTCCACAAAAACCCACACCCAACCAACTGGAAGTTACAACATATCCCCCCTACACGCTACACAGCCGCCTAAACTGCCCCGTGCCTGTGCTGGAAATAATCATACAGCCCTGACTGAATAAATCTATATCTTTCTATGTCTTGAAACAATCATAGAGCTGTCCCAAAACATATGTGTCTTTCTATATCATGAAACAATCATACAGCTGTTCATATGAATCTGTGTCTTTCTATATCATGAAACAAACATAGAGCTGTCCTAACAACTATTCATCTGTAACCACCATGTCATAGCCTGCGCTGTTTGTGTCTGACATGCTTTTCTAGTGATCCACGCGTCAGTTAGTCTCTACTATATGTCTACTAGTCTTTAGGCGTTGTTTTTTTTTTTTTTTTTTGCATGTCCTATTTACAGGACATCGCTGTCAACACCAGCATTTTACCGCTGATGTTGATTTCTAGGCAAGATTACGCTCAGTAGTTTGCCACTGATTTCTGAGTCTTTAGTACGTGTGCGTAAATGTGTGTTTCCAGGTCTAGATGTCAACGCTATTGAATGTTTCTGTGTCCTGCCGTCTATATCTGCCTCCATTCACTTTTCAAGTTTTATGACAATCTACCCCACAACCGGACCGATTATTCTAAGAATAATAACAGAACTTATATCAAGCCACGCGAAGCTAAAAATAGATTGTTATGTCATGCGTGGGAGAGGTGTATAGAAACAAATTGTCTGCGGCTTGTGTGGATGTCCTGTCATGCTCGTGCAGCGGATAATGCTTTAGATTAAGTTTGTGGGAATCTTCACCCTAGTCATTATTTACACATCTGTCGTCTTTCACCTGATAAGGAAGAGAGATAGAAGAGACAGACAGAAAGTAAAGATGATAGCAATAATGAAGTAATCAACATGACAAAGTACTTAATGTGGAACTTGAAAGTCGATATGTGAACTTAGGAGGTCGGACAAATTTGCATATAATCATTGTGCTGGAGAAATCATTACGCACGCAGAGTCATACATATATGTGCGATTAGGCGAAGATATATATATATATATATATAGCAGAACAATGCATCAATACATACATGTATGAATGTAAACACTATCCGAAAAGTTCCATCGTTAATCATGAATATTAAGTTACTCCCAAACAATGTTCCTGCATAGTGTATATCTGTTCGTTCCCATGTTATTTATGATGCATTTATAACTGAAATAATCTTCGTGTCTAGGAACTTATTTACTAGAATATATCCAGTTAAGGACACTAGACATATCACTGTTACCACAAGCTACCGCATACTGAAAGGTTGTGTGTGTGTGTGTGTGTGTGGGTGTGTGTGTGTGTGTGTGTGTGTTGTCTGTCATTGTGTGTCTGTTGTCTATTATTGTATTATAGACAACAGTCTATTACTGTGTGTCAGTATTCGGCTGCTGGACAGTGAGTAATGACGTCGTGAAGAAACTCGAGGTAGAGGAGATGTAGTTTGTTGAGTAGGATATTGAGAATGCAATGGACAGAAAAGTCAACACACATTGCTTTGTTGACATCTTCACGTGTTGCTGTATCTCTCACTAAAACCATCAAGAAAAGAGCAATGTAATCGGTGGGACATATAAATTGAAGATATGGAGAGAGAGAAAAAAAGGGGAGGGGCTGGTTGAATTGGCCTTGTTCGGAAAAGTAGTGGACAAGAATATAAAGGAGGATAGAGAAAAGTGTGTGAAAAGCCTAAATAACTGCACAAAAGATATAGTATGGCAACATGAACATCAATAAATATATGGATGGAAGTGAGAGGGGGTATGAATGGGTCACAGGTGTTTTCCTCTCAGTGAAAGTTTAGGGCTAGTCTGTCGGTTTAGGTTCAGGCGATAGTTGTCGGCTGTGTCAAATCTGCTCCTAGGTGGTTCCTTCTAGGAACATACTCCACCGCCACTGTATGGGGTCCTGATGTTATAAGAACTGAAGACAAACTCCTTTAAGTGCCCTTACTATACATGTTACATTAACCCAATCGGGCAGGCTCTGGTGGTCAAGGATGACTTACAGCATTCGATACTGGATATGAGTGGATGGGGTCAGGAAAGTAAAGAAGTGCAGTGAATGCAGATTAAAATCTGAAGATACAGCTAAAACATAAATATATATGTAAGTGGGAAATCTTGCATAAGCAAAGAGTTGGGACTGATTGAAATGTTCAGTGGATACCCCTGGTACCAAGTATCTGATATGTGGTGACGTCAGTGCAAGCGCTGGAGTGTAGGACAGGTCTGAAGAGAAGAGAACTGGTCTTGCTGAGGACTTGCTTGAGAGGGATGTTGTCTGTATAAATGACGGGGCGCCAACTAGGCTGGCAATGAGACCGGGGAATCCTGACACGGACATCGACCTGGCACTTGTATCCCAAGAGGCGGCATCAGAAATAAAATGAAGTGTCCTTAGGGACCATGGAAGTGACCATCTCCCCTGTTCTGTCCTGATACCTAAGTCCAACACAGTCAGGGCTATAAAATCCCGCATGACATCGTGCGTGGTGTCTTTTGCGTCGGGTCGAGCGCTAACAAGTCAAGTCGCATTATTCTGTCAAGAAGCCTGATAAGCGGGAAAATGTCACGTAGAAAGTCCAATAACAAGTAACACGCGGTTGCCAAGATGGGCAGCGTGGGAGCCGACAACAAGAAGAAGAACGTGGAGAGCCTACCTGCTAGCCGCATCAAAGAGCCTGATACTACAGCTATTACTGAAGCTACTACGAAGGAGAAGATCGACAGCCCAACTCAGACAAGAATCAAGACAACAGAGAAGAAGGAGGAGAAAGACACCAGAGCCGGGAACTCCGACTCAAAAACAGTCCATTGGGTTGTCAAGCGGATCCAAGTGGAGCTGACAGATGAAGAAATCCTGAAGCAGCTACGTGAAGAGAATCTTCACATCCGATTCTTGAAGGCGGAGCGGCTCCTCACCTACTCCAAGATACCTACAACCTTGGCAGTAGTGACGTCGGAGGGTAGCGAAATGCCGACCACAGTATCAATCAACAAGAGAATGCAGCAGCCAGAGAGATTCATCCCAAGAGTCAATCAATGTTCAAGATGCCAGAGGGCCGGCCACAGCAGAGCAACATGTCGCAGTAAGACGGAAATCTGTCGATACTGCGCCGATCACCACGCCTTCAAGGAGTGTCCGCTGGCCAAGCTGGACACGGACTTCCGAGCTCCTAACAACAGAAGAAAGTGCGCCAACTGCCTGGGCAAGCATGGAGCAAGATACTTGGGCTGTCCGTACCTGCAACGACACAGAGACGTCTTGAAGATAGCCATAACCACAAGGACACCATACAACGAAGCAATGCGGAGGTGCGAGACAGCAACATGAATCTCACAAGCCGAGAAAGAGCAACTGCAAAGCCAGATTGGGGAGCTAAAGAAGCAAGTCAAACTACTGCAAACATCGGCACCAACCAGCGGCAATGGGAAACTTCTTGCCGAAATAAAGGAGATCCAGCGGGATATCAAACAAGAGGTGGAGAATATGAGGCAGATGACAAAGATAAATAAAGAGATTCTGCGAGACATCAAAGCGGTAAGAGAAATTCTAACAACTGAAAGAGAGCCGACCCAAAACAAACCAGCACAAGAAACAGAAAAGCACACAGAGAAACCGCAAGATGACATCCAACAGGAGGACGAGCCGGAACCGCTAGACAAAGCCAGCAACCCAGCCACGACAATACTCCGCCAGACATCCGAAGAAAACCGAGATGAGCACCCTGACGTCGGCAAAGAGAACGTCCGGAGGCCAGGAATATTGTTCCCTGAGATAACGAGGCAATACGAACTCAAGTGCGAGGAATACAGAAAGCGCATGGAAGAAAAAGAAAAGAAGTACAAGAAACTCAACGGGAAACCAATGCCCTGCAATACCGCCACAATGCCAGATATAAAACTCGCAGATGAATACACATGGCAATACTACTTTGAAGACGGAGAAATCATCCCATGGCTGAGCTCGGAGGAAGCAAGCAAAAGACAGCAAGAACTCAAACGTGGGAAGCGGACTGAAAGAAAGCGCAAGGAGGCATATCACATCGAAAAACTTCTACAGTTACTTCACAATTGAGAAGACAAAAATACCAAATAAAAAGTCCTTTTAAGGACTGCAACCAGTCAAGGGAGGAGCCTGCGCCAACAAAGAAAACCACAAGAGGAAACATGCACAAAGGACAGCCGCCGACCGATCCCCCAGCTTACGATGCATGGAGTCGGGATAACGAAAAGTCCTTATAAGGACTGCAGCCAGTCAAGCCAGACGAGCCAGGAGCCTACACCAACACAGAAAACCACAAGAACAGACGAGCACAAAGGATAGCCGCCGACCGATCCCCTAGCTGACGTCACAGACACAAACGATACATAACCAGTCCGAGATAGGACTCGCAAGACAAGAATTAGGGTGAATAAACCCACAAAAACCACGGACCTCAACAATAACCACAGCTGATGAAGCAGGTTGAACGAGGCCGAATTTGGAATTTTTGTTTTTGAAAATTGGAATTGACTGTCAACGACAGTGAGGGCCCGTAGGGCCCAAACCTAACAAAACATCCATCGATCGGTCCAGCAGTCCACCAAACACTTAACCGGAAAGTGATTGCCGGACCGATGCAAACGAGGCTCTGTAAGGGATACTTGGTTGTTTGGGGTGAATTAAGGCAAAAGTACCATTTACCTTGTAATGTTGTTCAATGGTTCAATGTGTAAGTAACGGGGGGGGGGGGGGGGGGGGGGGGGGCACGAAAAAGTAAGAGCAACTTTTCTTCTCTACACCATAATGGTATTCTGTCTACAGTCCTAGCCACCTATTTAGACCAATCGCCCAGGTCATTGTGGGATGGATGGGGAAGAAGGGGGGGGGGGGTGATCGGTTTCAATTTGGATTCGACACTAAGCACCTGGCCAGCAATTAAGCGTGCTAGCCGGTGCGCTACCGCGGCTCCCAGCCAAAGGTATGCTTCTGCTCAGATATACCCACCGTAATATACTCGCTAACAGTTGGATGCAGCGATGTAGTTGTGTTGAGTTATCTACAGCTGCCATATCCCAAGAAAGATAGGTTTTCTTTCAGATAACTACAGCAGAACTGCACTCAAAATGTCTAATCTCACGTAACAGTTATAGCTCATCGTTTCCAGCTGTTAGTAATGTTGATAGCCATAAATCGGAATATGTTTGTTATTTGGATGTCTGCTTTATAGCATTTCCCATTGTTCAAAGATATTGTGCATTTTTATTGTTACACACACACACACACACGCACGCACGCACGCACGCACGCACGCAGGCAGGCAGGCAGACAGGCAGGTAGTAGGTAGGTAAGTAGGTAGGTAGGTAGGTAGGTAGGCAGACACATAAAGGAAAATTCTTAGCCAAATGGATAATTTTAAATACCTAGGGGCATTTATAACATCAGATGGAAGATGTACAAAAGAGATTAAGAGTAGAATAGGGCAGGCAAAAGCAGCATTTCAGAAAATGAAGAGTATCTTATACAATAGGTCACTATCAATGAGTGTAAGAAAGAGAGTGCTGAAATGCTATATAGAACCAGTTTTGATGCATGGCAATAAATTATGGAATGTAAAATGAACAAACTGGAAAGAACTTAGAAGCAACAGAGATGTGGTTCTCGAGACGAATGTTGCGAATTCCTTGGACTGCCAGAGTAATTAACGACGATTGCCTGAAAGAAGCTAATGAAACTAGAACAGTATATCCAACAATAAGAAAGAGACAAACAGCTTTCTTTGGTCATGTGATGATAAGAGAGACATTGGAGAACATCGTGACAACTGGAAAGATCGAGGGGAAGAGAGGCAGAGGCAGACCAAGAGAAATTATGCTGGATGGATTGAGACGGTGGTATGGAGGAATATCGTCAGCAGAGTTGATCACCAAAGACACCATTGACCGAGATCTGTGGAGAGCCATGAACGCCTACGTCATCTGGCAGGGCACTTGATGATATATATATATATATATATATATATATATATATATATATATATATATATATATATATATATACGTGTGTGTGGTGTGCGTGCGTGCGTGCGTGTGTGGTGTGTGTGTGTGTGTGTGTGTGTGTGTGTGAAGTGTTCTTTGTCTTTAACAACACGACGTGACGCCGATGTACAGGCAACTAAAAAGAAATTCCTCTACTACTAAGCCATCTTCTGAGTTGGCTTCTGCCCTTTATCCCCATTTGAGGTATAAACGCACAGCTAAGCCACGCCAAGGATTCCCATCTTTTCGCATCTGCTGCAGCTCCCTCCGTGCCTTCCCAATATTATTCACCTCTGTCTGTAGTTCACTTCTCTGTGTCTTTTAGGTCTCCCGCTATTTCGTTTGCCCTGTGGTTTTAGACGAGAGAGTGTCTATATTGTTCTCATGTTTTCTGAAGATATCATTAGTCATCCATTTCTTCTTAGCTTTGTATCTTCTCTCCAGTAATATCTCTTTGCTTGTTTGATGAATAAAGCTCCTTAGTATCTCCTATTGCTATTATATTGTGCATTTTACATCAGTTATCAGTTATCAGTTGGGGTATCTTCATTGCACTTCGGATAGGTCCATAGGTGCTCAGATCCTCCCCCCAGCATAAGCATCAGCATTCGGTGGCTAATAGTGCCAGTTCTGTGTTGGTTAACGAGGCACCTCGTTTTCCCGATGTACCGCTCGTGTCTGGCCGTGCCAATTCTTACTCCAAATTCTTTCATCTAGGACAGCGATGTGGATTCACTGACGTCAAAGTCAGTTTACATATTACGTTATAATTGGAGAGTTTTTTGTTGTTTTTTTTTTAAATAATCATTCTGAATCGTTCTTGAACTTATTTATTTGTTGTAGAATATCTTATTTTCTATCTTAGTAAGTGTCCTGGCAATCCACGTTCCTATTTTAAACTTGTTCGTTTTGGTTTTGCAATCATCTTGACGATGGACTGCTGCCAGTCCATAACGGATGAGAATGCCCTAAGACCGCCATTAACATCGTTCTTGGACTCCGATCTGTGGACATTCCTTAAATGTTGGGAAGATAATGTGATTGTTTCCCCTTGACTTACATATTCACACGGGGGTCTTTTTACCTCTGCCATTGACAATGTTTTAACTGTAAGTGCTTAGCTGTCCTCAGCTGCAAGATCTGCCCATTTATCCCGATGTTAGATAACCATGTGAATAGAGGGACACAATAAAGATATTAACAATTAGTCTTCTGTTGGAGTGTAATACTAGATTGGTGTTGGAGTCTCATTGCAACGAACTATCCTGTGGAAACGGCACTTTATTAGATGATTTATTGCATACTGAATGTTAGTTGTGGGAGGGGGTCTTGAAGAAGTGTCCAGTCATTGGTATGATTACAGATGCTTCTCTGAGATACCTCACTTTGAAATCGATAGTTGTGTCTAATCAGGCCGAACACCGGTGTTAGCATCATATGTCATCTGGGCAAAACTGTAAGTGTCATCTGAACAACTGGACGAACTGTACAACTGGAGAGTGGCAGATTCATTATTTGCTTTTTTTTAAAAATAAGCTTAGAAATTTTAATGAGAGATATAAAAAAAATGGATCCGGAACAAGAGTTGGGAGATATAATATAGCCACTATTTATTTTGCAGATAACTGAAAACACAGATCTACAACTTTTTAACATTGTAGAAATAGAGATTGCAAAAAAAAAAAAAAAAGCACGTTCCCTGCATATCAAGAAAACAGAAAAAGCGGTTATAGCGAAACAAAATGATAACATTAAAATGTTATAATACAATAGAAAAGTAAATGCTTAACCAACGTCGATGAATGCAAATACCTAGGAGCCGTCATGGATCTAATGGAATACTTGTGAGAGGGATTAAGAACAGAAAAGACAAGGAAAGGCTGAATTCTAAAAGAAAAGATAAAAAAGCGTCTTATACAATAAGTCACTGGCATTACAATTAAGCGAGCACTAAAATGTTTAGAATCTCACCTGCAGTAGGATAGTGATTCTTGGGGTGTGAAAAAGCAGGAAGCGATTGGAGACAATGGAGATGTGGTTTGTGAGACGAGTGTTGCAAATTCCTTGAACTTCTGAGTAAACAACAGCGAGTGTCTGGAAAAGGCTGACGAAAGTGGAATCATTGGAAACACGTTTCAGAAAGAGACAATTACGTAATAAGAAGCGAAAGCATGGAGCAATGTCCTGACGGCTGGCAAGATCAGCGATGGAGCGGGCGGAGGCCGACCAAGAGAGGTGTTGATGCCTTAGACCAGTGTTTCCCAACGTAGGGCCCACGCCCCACAGGGGGGCAATTCGATTGTTCAGGGGGGCAATTCGATTGTTCAGGGGGAAAATTCGATTGTTAAGGGGAGCAATTCGAAAATGGACTCGTCCAGAGTTTAAGTTAACCGTATAGCGACTCTCAGTCGCTACTCGAGCTGGGTAAACGTCCAGTATAAGTCAGATCTGTCCGTCATGTTAGTAGCTGTGATTTCATTGTTAGACAGTAGAGGCGAATTACTGGTTATACTGGGCTGGCACTAAGCATTTTGCGCTATTTGTTCTGAATGGTGCGAAATGCTTAGTGCCGGGATCTCAGTTTCTGCAGTGTTTCGCAGTAACGCTCAGCATTCACCGTTGGTGTTAATTTGAAATAAGCGTCCGTTAAATTGTTGTAAAAGTCTCGTTGTTTTAAAACATATATATATACATTGTATAAATATAAGTGATATATAAATGGTATGTAAATTCAATTGGTAATTTTTATTAATTTCACAGTTTTAGAAGCATCATTTTCCAGAAAAATTTGTCAAATGAAAAAGTATTTTTTTTTTTTTTTTTTTTGTGGTGGGGTAAATGTGCCATACATATTTAAATATGCATTTTTAGTCTACGTTTACTCCAGTTCATATTATATTTTTTTAGTTTTTAATTGATCTTATATTTATTTATTTCAGCCCATAGTGAAATGAGTGGTGCAAGCAAGAAAACAATTTGTCAGTATTCGGAGGAATATTTAAAATTTGGTTTCATACCCGCTGTCCACGATGAACGGTCACCTTTTTGTCTTTTATGCCAACAATGCTTGACCAACGAATCAATGAAACGAGGTCGTCTTGAGGCACATTTGAAGGCGAAACATAATGCTCATATTAATTCAGATTTGAATTACTTTCAAACTTTAAAGAAAAATTTTGAAAAAAAGAGTAACATTAAAGTCTCTGTTTACTGCTCATAATGCAACTATCAATCGTAATCTTGAGGCTAGTTATCAAATTTCATTACTCATCGCTAAATCTGGGAAAAGTCATACTATAGAGGAGAATTTAATCAAACCATCAATATCAACATTTCTTAACACGGTTCTGGAAAAAGATGACAAAGACTTTAAAGCTATGCCACAAAGTAACAATACTGTTAGCAGAAGAATAGACGAAATGAGTGAGGGTATTGAAATAAAACTTGTTGAAAAGCTGAAAACAAGAAAATTCTCGGTGCAAATGGATGAATCAACTTTAAGAGACAGTGAGGCCGTATTTATAACTAACATAAGATGTATTGATAAAGGTGGTTTTGCTGAAGAAATGATGTTCTGTAAATCATTAGAAAGCACCACTACCTCCAAAGATATATATATATATAAGCTAAAAAAATTACTTAGATGTCAATAATATCCATCCATCATGTGCCATGCCGGAAAGCGTGGGCGGTCATGGCTCGCCATTTCACTCGATCGCCAGAGTCGTGGATCAGCTCATTGTTCCTGTCTCTACCATGCCATGTGGCCAATGCCACATAGCAAGTGCCCAGTACATAAGGTTAGTGCACGCTTAAATTAGATGCCCTCCCGGCAACAACGGGACACTAATTGTCCACTACAAAATTGTATGTTGATTCTGTCAACTTCGTAATAAAGCGGTGTTAGATTTGACTGAGCTCCGATGTGTTACTTCGTTCCACGTTCGTCAGTGAATTCATAAATAGTTATCGTTACGCCGTTTTTAATGAGCCAGTTCCTTTCATAAATTAGAACATTTCCACAAGTTAGTGGATTTGTCTTATATTTCAAATATGCAGTATCAAGAAGAACTCGCAGAAATGCAAAATCATGAGTCAATTAAAACTTTATTTAATATAAAAGGAGCGATGGCATGGCTTTGTGAGGAAACCGAAATCAAATATCCAAATGCAACCAAATGTGCAAGAGATCTAGCATTACCGTTTCCATCTTCATATTTAGCTGAATGCGGATTTAGTGCCATAAATGAATTGCTACTTTTAAAAAAAAAGGAAATTGGCTGGATATAACAAAACGCGGAGACTTGAGGCTGAAGTTAACTAAATTGGAACCTGACATAAAATCTTTTTGCAGCCGGCATCAAGCGCAAAGATCTTACTAAATTTAAATAATAAATAATTACTAATAATTAAAATAATATATAAAAATCCTTCATTAAAATTATTTTGTACTTGAATGTTTCAGTTCTCAGTTATATGTTTGAAAATTTACTTAATGTGTTTGCTCAATAATTTCCTAGTGATATCTTCCTAAAACCTATCATTCAAGTTTCTTTAGTGAATATTTCAATTTTTGAATATTAAAAATTATTTTTATTTATTTTTTTTTTTGGGGGGGGGGGGGGGGGGGGGGCATAAGAATTTTAGAAAGGGTTAGGTGGAGCTTAGCACAAAAAAGGTTGGGAAACACTGCCTTAGACGGTGGCATGGAGGAATCAGATCAGTAGAATGTATCCAGAACACCGAGATCTGTGCTGATGCGCTATTGCCATTTGACAGGGCACATGCTGGTTGTCATGGGTCAAACGCTGATCTCTGCTTCCTCTCATGATATTGACCTGACGTTTAACCGCTAGAACTATATTGTACAATCACATATAGGACAGCCTCACTAATGCTGACTCCAACATAAATCCAACAACAAAGTCATTCGAGTGAACTGAGATATAATTTATCGCAGGCAACTTCAACAGCAAACGTGAGCGAGTGAGCACATCCAGGCTTCAGCCTTTCGCACCGCAATTTCGCTCTTGCTTCTCAGTCGCACATCATCTCTCTAGACTGCGTAGGTGGGCACCAAGCTGGCCACCTGCTATGAGAATGAATGCATGACAAACGCCTACCTTCCACTGTCATATAGCGAATACCAGAGATGCCAGCGACCGTGGCATCAGTAGAGCCAGGAGTACCTGTAGTCACTTGCCGGACACAAACCAGAGCGACTTCATGTGGACACCGAGGACTGGCAGCAGTATAACGGCCGGTATTCTGTGAATGGTGGTGAAGCACGTCCTAACGCTGTCCTTGCTGGATCACTCACTGGCCCTCTAACCGTTACAGTGTTAGGTGACGTACTACAATGACGTCTTCATTGCGTTCAATGTATGTGTCACTACGTGCAACGTATGTGACACTCTGTAACTTGCTCTTGATGCGCTAACTCATCAAATGAATCCTATGCTACTGTCATTTGCTATATGACACTGGTGATGATTTAATCCATCGTTATCTAGTTTACAATGAATGCTGCTGACATGAGTCTGGTTAAGTAAAGTCTGGTTGAGTAGATTACTGCAGAACAACGGTAGGATGAATTGTCATAGGGTGTCAGATGAAAGAAATACACCGGGAAGCGGTTATTCGTAAAGGTCAATAGAAGTGCGAGGATGAGGCCACATGATCGGAAAGGTCGAGAAAGGGGGGAGTGAATGAATGTCAAAACATTTTCCATGTTATCTCGACTTGTAAGCAAATGATGTCTGCGACGTAAATTACATCAGATTGTGATAGACAACGAATCCAACGTCTTGGACCTCAGTTTGTCAACGTGAACCAATCTAGATCGTGGGATATTGAACACCGGACTAAACTACAAGTCCCGAACACCGCCACCTCCTACATTTTATCAATGATCATCGAGATGTTATAGCGTTAAATGCCCGGCTACTTGAAACTAGATCAGGCTCAAACACCGCCAGTTCATATACTAAGACCTGTTGTCGCGTATACATGTTGACACCTTAAAACTACTAACGGTCTCTGTGACCCCGAGTGCCGTTAGTTAAATAAAAACACCGTCCTATGCTGTATACCCAACGATCACATGATCCGTAGTCGATAACTGATCTTCCTTGACGTGGATACATCTGTCAACACAACTCCAAGCCGACATGGTAAACCATCATTTATCTTCGCTATCCATCATGTCGATAGGGAAAAACTATTCTCTATATATAATTATGTTCTATATCTGTAATGTGTAGTTCATTATCTCTCTCTCTCTCTCTCTCTCTCTCTATCTATATATATATATATATATATATATATATATATATATATATGTGTGTGTGTGTGTGTGTCTCTGTGGCGAAGTGGTCAAGCCGTTTGACTCGTGCTCCAAAGGTTGTGGGTTCGATTCCGGGCCGCGTCCTTCGGTTTATGAGTTAAATGTTTCGGAGACTCCTGTGGGTCGTCGCTAAAAGCAACGGAGTTCGTCCTTTGTGCGACGCTTTCCGTGATGCGGAAAGAGACCGAGCCATGTGGGATAAAACCCGGTGCAATGAAGTCGACCCTGTCGACTTTTAAGCGACTATATATATATATATATATATATATATATATATATATATATATATATATATATATATATATAAATAATCTATATTGTTTCATCTATGTATGTGTTATAAATATGTATGTATGTATGTATTCATTAATTTACTTTCATTCCTTTTTCTTCATTCGTCCATCATGAAAATGATACATATATGATGATTAGTTAACACAGAACATACTACTAACAATACATATCCAATAGACGAATAATTGATAATTCAAATAATAAATATCAATAATAGTTATATATCAAATCAATATAAAAATAACATTAAAATAATAAATATTTTCATTTATGAAACACGAATATCATTTAAGATATAACTACTTAATTAACTATCGTATATCTACCTATCACCTGAAATCCACGAGCTCTACACCGTCATTTGACCTGTTAATCGATACTGTCATCGATTCCGTGTGTAATATATACAAATCTCATAAACTGAATCTGTTACTTATTTTCCAAGAATAAATTACACAAATCAAATTAAGAAGTATATCGATTAGGCAAACTACCAACAATACTACCACGCTGGCTTGTCACAGAATGAAGCCAACTTAATTGTTCATGCCGCCTCCACAGTACACGTGAAACTTTTCACCTGTCTCTCTGCAATAATAATAACAACAAGTGACTAACTTACATCTATATTCTCTTTTTAAAAGACAAATAATAATAATATATATATATATATCCGTGGCAATTCAGACTTAGCCACAGTCATCCTACTGTAATGTTACACTCAACAAAAAAATCAGAAAAATAAATATATATATATACATAAAACTTTCATAATTTATTTATATTCTACTGAGTAGATCAGCTAAATTATTTTGTGTTCCAGAAATTGACTTTCCTGAAATGCAATTTCAGTTTTGCTCGGCTTTACCGTAAGACCAAACATCCGAATGCAACAAACAATCTGTCTAGGAATGTACGATGATGTACTGTTTCAGTTTTATGGATATCGATGTCGTCGATGTAGGATGCTATGTTTGTGATGTCCCTAAATAGTAAATGTAGAATGATGAAGGAGAGTTCTGAAGACCAAAAAGAAGGTATAAGAATTCATATAAACATAAAGGCGTTGCAACGGCGGTAATGTGTATAGAATCGTCCGCCATCGGGGTTATTTGTTATTGGCAGATATGATTTATAAAACTATATAAATTTCGCCATGCTCGCTATTACTACGTCTATTTGTGGCATAGATCAAGATATTAATTTATACCCATATAAGCAACAACAAAAAATTATGATCATGAATATGAACAAGACAATGAACACAGTGGACGACATAACATCTTATAAAAATATTCATGATGACGATACAACCACAACATCGTTACATGTTTTACGCAAGGTTAGCAAAATCAATTCAGCAGAAAATATGAACAAAATTCATTGAAACCATGCTTCACTGTATCAATACTGTAGTCGTGTGTCATTAACCCCTACACACGCCAACAATAGAGTTCCACTGTTGCATGATCTCCATGCTGTTATCAGTTTTAAATTACTATTAATAAACACACATTCCTACAACAAAATCCTGTTATGTGTCAATAACCCATACCCACAACAGTAATTAGTTGTCTTTTCTATCATATGTTCGACAATTCACACAGGAAGATCTCCACCACATAACAACTACCCATGTCATATGCTAGAGGGCTGCCTAATATAAAAAGAACATATCATAGGCAGCGACTTCGTTGCCACACGTTGTAATCCATATTTCATCGTGTGAACTTCACATCGCCAGATATTTACACCAGCTGTTAATTTCCTACTGGACAAATTCTGACCAATTCTTGTGTCAAACCTTCTGAACAATACACAAGTTTATGTATCAAAATTATTTCTGACTCAGGTGATGTTGTACAATCTGCATCTATATAAATCTGGATGAAGTACTGAGAAGAAGACATGCTGACACCATGTCCAACCTGTATTTAATAATACCTTGTACCTAAGAAATGCAACTGAACTGTAGCAAGACTGTATCATGACCTACACATATTAAAGTAGAAAGATAAGAGAAACGAAAGTATGATGCAACAGTTAATTTCCTCGCAATGATTTGTCTACTGAGAAATAAATAATGCAGACCCTGCAAAACAAAATGTTTATAGAAAATAAAATATGCAACTCATTAAAGACAAAATAAATAAAGTTGAATGTCTTTAACTACATAAATAACAGAAATGTTTTGTTTCTCCTACAAGATATTTAGCAACTTTCTGAATTCACTAATGATAGAGTAATTTTATACCGCTTGTGTGATTCATATATCTCTTCTGCCAGAGTACAAGACCAGATATAGCAATTTCTTATACCCCTGTGGAAGAGTGTATACACAAGAAAGTACACAGGTCCCATCCGTCATAACACAATCGTTTGATATGAGAATGATCTGAGAACTGAACATCCAATGTACCTCTTGCAAGGGAAATTCAGATTCGCTATGTTGTGTTGTCAAACAGACTGTTCGAATATGCTGTATAGTATGATCATAGATACATTTAATATGGCTCAGTTTCCGGCGCAAACCATATTGCAACATCTTATTCAAACTCACTGTAGCTTTAGCTATACATTTTACTACTTTGTTTGATATGATAGATAGCATACTACCTACTACGAAAACCAACCAGAAGAAAGTATCGACCAAACCAAATGAAGTATCTGTTTTCATAAACATATTCTTCGGTTCAAAAGAAGGAACTGTCACTGATATAATATATGCCTGTGGTTGTCTATCCACCCGAGTAATGCCGTGTTGTAGCGTTATTGCTGCGGCTTGAACTGTATTAATATCTGTAGGTTCTACTACAATTGGATGTGATATGTGTGTGTTCGAAACCAGAACATCATGAGGTAATTGATTCTCTTTATGTATTTGTGTACTATCAACGATGTTTGATACAATATGCTTCCTTTCCCATTCTGCTATGTCCTCAAGCGAAACATCACATAATTCAGGGATGTTTCCAATAAAGACATCCACAAATGGGTCAGGGCAGCACAGCCACCTTTATTTTCCCAGAAAAATATGGGCAGTTTATATCAGCCCAGGCAACTGGAAACTTTTCTCTTCTACCTCCAAAAGTTCTACAGGTCACATGTTCACCAGTATAGTCGGTTTCATTAATCAGCTTTTTATGTATCCCCACTATACTCGACCCGGAATCACGGACCAAATTGCAGTTCTGTCCATTCACAATGGCCTGATGTACAACTAATGATCCATATGGACTGCATTTGTCTCCTGCACGGAGACCTGGTGACCACACGTCAAGCTGCCCTCTTTATGAAAGATCTGGCAGGTACTACAAGTCGGGTCGATGGGAGAATATTCTACCTCTACCGTATTTGCATGATTAGTGTCATCTGAGTCACTGTCACTACTAGATGTCAACATACCTATGTTTGCCTCTTTATACAGACGCCTTAAAGGGCAGACCCCAAAGACATGTCCAAAACTTTTGCATTTGAAGCATTGTGTCTGTCTTTGATAGGTGTTAAATCTGTCTCTGTTTCTAAGTGCCAACTTCTTTATGTAGCCGACAAATTGTGGGTTTCTATCGCACATTTGATTTGTGCCGTGGGCAAAACCACAAAATTTACAAGTTGTCCACACACCCTTTTTCTCTTGTTTAACGTAAGGTTGATATTTCGGTTGTTGTTGTTTTTCTCTCCTTTGATATTGTCCACCAGACTGTTGTTGAGCTTTATATCCCTGCATCCTTGATTTATGAGGGAATCTATCACACGCATTTGTCTCCACCAACGGGGAAAAACTATTATTAAATATGTCCTTGTGGGCGTCGAAGAAAGACTCTCCTTTCTCATCCATCTGCTGAATACTCGAACATTTCTGTTCAATAAGAAAGGTAGACATAGATGGAGGAACCGCCGAGATCAGTTTGTCTCTAACAATTAAGTCACGTAGCTTCTTGTAGTCATCATTAACATTAGCTGATCGAGCCCATTTGTCAAATGTCAATTGAGTTAGAGAGGAGAAGTCAAGGAACGTCTGTCCTGCTTTAGGAACAAGATTTTTAAATGATGTACGAAGGCCAAATTCGTCCAAACAGAAATGAGATAGCAGTCTATTTCGAATGTATGAGTAATCACTACGTAACTCATCTGGAATTAGTTCTACAACCTGTAAAGGTTCACCACTTAAGTGTCTATGTAGCAAAACTGCCCATTCGGTTTCTGCAATTCCATAGTGTCTCATGATCGAGACAAATGCTCAAAATTAGTTAGCCATGCAGAAATGCAATCAGAGTTCGAATAGGTCTTCACCACTCCATTATATTTCTTAATGGCATCTGTGGAATGTGCCTCCACTTTGCTTTTAGCAATCTGTTCATCCTTGTCCTTCTCGTACTGTTTCATTTTAAAGTTATTTTCCAACTCCTTTTCCTTCAGAAGTTTCTCTGTATTTAACTTCTCAAGATTAAAAGCCATCTCTTTTTCTCTTAATTGTGCCTCTCTATCTAGTTTTTCCTTATCTGCAGCAATTTGTAATGCCATCTTTTCCTTATCAGCGACCAATTGAGCTGCCAACCTTTCTTTATCTGCCGCAATTTGAGCTGCAATTCTATCATTCTCCGCAGCCATCTTTTCCCTCTCAAATAATCTTTGTTTCTCCTGTTCATCTAGTCGATCATTTTCCAATTGTTTTACCGCAGCTCTTTCTTCCCTTTCGTGAGCCTGAAAATTTGCAAATTGTTTCTCTGACCACGATATAAGATCTGCTCCTGTCAAACCTGCATCTTTCCCAATTGCAACAAAATCCTGTAAAGATGACATGTTGTTATGTTTCCACAATATTCAATAATAATACTCAAAAGTGAGAAATGGAGAAAGAAGTTTACCACAACAGGGACAGAGCTTATAAGTATCAAAATCGACAGATAAAGTCCAAGAAAGTAGAAATAAATAATTTATAAATTATTACTAGAGAAATTAATAATGAAGGAAAGAAAATAACAAATAATTTTATAATAGACAAGACCTATAACTCAGCAACCAAAGTATAGACAGAGTTAGAGTTCCTTAGCTTAATGAAATTAGCAAACAAAATAATATTATTATATCAACAAATAAATAATGTACCGCGAATAAGAATGCACAGCACAAAATAGCACAATATTGTGTACCGCGTCTATGACGTCATCAAAGTTGCGATAATAACGAAAGAATAAATGCGTGCAAAATTACAGTATTTTCACCATGACTAATTAATTGAAAAACCACAAACAAATATAATACTCAGCTCAAGACTATTTTCCAATAGTTCAATAGTAGTCCAAATCAACAGCTTTGACAGACAATCCTGGTATAGAATCCAAAATTTTCCTATGTATTGGCGGTTGTTATACCGGCCTTCCTTGAACAACGAAATTGACACCATAGGCAAGTTGCCTGTCATCAATCCCTGAAGTGGATCGTAATTGATGTTGGTGTCATCTGCTACAAAGTGTAGCTGCGATGTAGAAAGATCTTCAATCTGTTAAATTTGTTCTGGTCTGATGAGTAATTGTACAGAATTTCCAGGTTTATTTACATATACAATTCTGACATCCGAGGTATGCGCAATTTCAAACACGATAAGATTGCGTTGATTCCGTTGTAATGAGGCGTTGATACTTCCAGTCATTCAACCGACATCCTATGAGTTCCTGAAGTTTCCGTTGAACCACAAGAAAAAGGATTCACTTGGGTTGTTTCCGTTCCCAAGAGGCGTTGAGAAGTACAAAATTTTCTTTTCAGTACACTGAGCTTGAGAAACAATGTATACTGGTCTTCCGTTGATGAAATGTCAGAGGTGCTTCAAGTTTATATATATCTATTATTGTTCAGCACAGGTGACGAATATGCACCCTGAATACCACTGGGTGAGTTAATCTTGAAATAGTGGTTATGTGCATTTTCAACCATTAATCTGTGATTTCATAGACAAAATCACAATAATGTCATTTCATTGGTACAGTGACAATTGTCATTCTATCTGTTACAAAGATCATCTAATATATGATGACGAAAGTTATATTTATTCTTAACAGTCAGACTTAATCAATGTGGGCAGGAAGCTCTCTGTGTGAAGCGATACGTATCCTGATGTGATCGCACTGACTGTTATTTCCGAGAAATAAACGATGATGATTAATAACTGAAGACACAATACGAACAACGAGGATGCGCCAACTGGTCTCCAGCACACTAGACCGGCATTATCCTCACAAACACAGATGTGTTGCGTATTAGTGCATGAGTGACTGTGTGTTCTGTATTCATTCCTTAGGATGAGAATATGACCGTTATAATGTCATTCAATCCTGTCTCCATAGTCTGATATTCACTCGGCTTCAAATTATTAATAGGTTTGCAGCCAGTGTCTCAAAAAGCATTATTGCGTCAAACAAAGATGAAATCAACTGACTGTGTCTCTGTACCGTATCCGTACAATATTGACCTTGTGTCTATAACCGTTGTCCTTGACTCACTGACAACTTTACTGTGAACGATCCTTTGGTCCAAATCTCTGCAGACGACGCCCCCATGTCATGGGTCAAACGCTGATCTCTGCTTCCTCTCATGATATTGACCTGACGTTTAACCGCTAGAACTGTATTGTACAATCACATATAGGACAGCCTCACTATGCTGACTCCAACATAAATCCAACAACAAAGTCATTCGAGTGAACTGAGATATAATTTATCGCAGGCAACTTCAACAGCAAACGTGAGCGAGTGAGCACATCCAGGCTTCAGTCTTTCGCACCGCACTTTCGCTCTTGCTTATCAGTCGCACATCATCTCTCTAGACTGCGTAGATAGTTGGGCACCAAGCTGGCCACCTGCTATAAGAATGAATGCATGACAAACGCCTACCTTCCACTGTCATATAGCGAATACCAGAGATGCCAGCGACCGTGGCATCAGTAGAGCCAGGAGTACCTGTAGTCACTTGCCGGACACAAACCAGAGCGACTGCATGTGGACACCGAGGACTGGCAGCAGTATAACGGCCGGTATTCCTGTGAATGGTGGTGAAGCACGTCCTAACGCTGTCTTTGCTGGATCACACACTGGCCACTCTAACCGTTACAGTGTTAGGTGACGTATTACAATGACGTCTTCATTGCGTTCAATGTATGTGTCACTACGTGCAACGTATGTGACACTCTGTAACTTGCTCTTGATGCGCTAACTCATCAAATGAATCCTATGCTACTGTCATTTGCTATATGACACTGGTGATGATTTAATCCATCGTTATCTAGTTTACAATGAATGCTGCTGACATGAGTCTGGTTAAGTAAAGTCTGGTTGAGTAGATTACTGTAGAACAACGGTAGGATGAATTGTCATGGGGTGTCAGAGGAAAGAAATACACCGGGAAGCGGTTATTCGTAAAGGTCAATAGAAGTGCGAGGATGAGGCCACGTGATCGGAAAGGTCGAGAAAGGGGGGAGTTGAGAAGGCAGTATGCCGGAAAAACACAGCCATGTTCACATCACAGAAATCGAGAGACCAGGTTATACTATGAAGAGGTGGACAGAGGCCCAACTATGAATGTGAAATCAACGCCTGCACTGCAGGAGACAGAGTGACATAGTTAATGAGATCATGTGTACCGCAAGCAGGATGGTCAGGTGAATACGCCAAGTCATTTATCACGCTACTGCACAGATAGCGAGGCTAGCCGGGTCGCTGAGTAGCTGAGGGCCGGACATGACCCAGTACGGCGAGGTGTAAGTAAGAACATTGATGTAAACTTATTAATGAATAAACAACGTGACTAATTCAGTATGCTGTGGAACGCTGCAGTTCTGTGTGTTACTGGACGTGTTCATGCTTAAGTTGTCAGTGTGCCTACAACATAACCCCTACAAACATACTGGCAGCTGCAATGGTGCGGTTGGGTTCAAATTCCGCTGAATACTGCACTTATCTAAGGATCCAGACTTTTAAATTCTACTGTTGGAGAAAGCTTCTATGTATGTGACAACTGGAAAGATTTATGGAAAGAGAGATAGAGGAAGACAGTGTGACCATGTCGTCGGAAATCGTAATTTGTGGAGAAGCATGAGCCGGCAAGGCACTGAATGATGATGATATAGAGCATACATCAAACGACTTTATTAAGGAACAAACACATACACATTTGCAGGCGACTAATATCCCATAAATGGTTAGAAGACGCAAGATATATATATATATATATATATATATATATATATATATATATATATATATATATATATATATATATATATATATATATATGTATATATATATATATATAGAGTGCTCGACTTACGACCTATGCAACTTACGACCATTCGACTTTACGACCACAATCACTAGCCATATCATATTAGATTTCAGATTTATTTCTGCCTCAATTATCAGTCGAACGGCGTTGTCTGCAATCATCGGCGGTCGTTAACTATGGAAAGGGAGGCATGATGCTATGCTGCTAGCCGGCGTCATCAATTTCTAAGAAATAACACGGTCACACTCACGCACCTTCGTTCAAGCAATATCCGCAATAGATGCTGACTTAGAACTAACAAAGCGAGATTTTTGGAAACACTACAACAGTAGTTCTCAACCGGTGGAGAATTCCCCCCCCCCCCCCCCCAGGGGGGAATTTTGGGGTTTCCAGGGGGGAATGAAGATCATTTCTAGATCGCGTTAATACAAGAACCGATTACTTGATATTGCTTTTCCCTTTATACTTTACAGTTATGCACGTCTCATCCTTCTAAAATCCATTTTATAAAGTAAGTAGACCCACAAATCACGTTTTATGTTTTAACATATTTACCTTCCATTTGTATGTATATTATGTAGGGGTGGGGGGATTTTTAGGTAGGAAATATGAAAGATGGGGAATGACGTAATATGGTGAAGGGGGTACGGGCCAAAAAAGGTTCAGAACCACTGCACTACAACATTTTAATGTGTATCAAGAATATCTCTACCACCTGGGAGGCTGTGACGACAAAGTGAATGAATGGCATCTGGAAAAATTGTGTTAAGCGCTATGTTAATGATTTTCATGGATTTGACAGTAAACATGAACTTGAAACGATTCGGGAAAAAATAGTAAAACTCGCCAAAGACCTTTCTTTGGAGTGTGAAATTGAAGATGTCGAAGAGTTGCTAGACAAAGAATCCGGAGAACTTACAAATGAAGAGTTAATCGAACTGGACGAAGAAAGAGTGGCGGAAGAAGAGAGAAGAGAAGCCAAGAAAGAAGAGGATGAGCCAGAAAGAAAGTTCGCCACTAAGGGATTATCAGAAGGTTTATCTTTACTGAATAAACTTCTTATATATCTCGAAGCAATGGACCCAAACATCGAACGATTTGCAAGGATTGAACGGATGGCGCACGATGTGTTTCGTCCGTATCGTGAAATTTATGACGAAAAAAAAATAAACATACAATTCAGACAAAGCTCACCATGTTTATGAAAACACCAACTCCGGTACCCCCAACTCCTGCCTTAGATGACGACATTAATGATCTGCAGCCAAGCACCAGTGGCCAATGAAATGTTTCGTACATGTTTATATATTTTGATGTTAATGACAATTTGATGTGTTTTGCGATAGGGAAAATGTTTCCTATAGTATTTTACACACCTGTATTTTGTATGTTTTGCAAATACTAAACCAGTTGTACATGTACAGTTAATTCAGTGTTTTTATTAAACCTGAAGATGTAAAATTAAGAAACAACATTTTGTAGAGATGATACAAATGGCACAAAATGAACATCGAAAATTATAATTCATAACAATAATAAAAGAAATTTACGATATAATTTAACTTAAATATTTTTATAACATCACTTCACATTACTGTACACATAGCGTACTCAACTTACGACCAAATCGTGTTACGACCGGTCTGTCGGAACCGATCGTCGTCTAAGTCGAGCACTAGCTGTATGTATGTATGTATATATATATATATATATATATATATATATATATATATATGTGCGTGCGTGCGTGCGTGCGCGCGCGCGCGCGCGTGCGTGCGTGCGTGTGTGTGTGTGGGGCCGAGGCAGGCAGAAAAAGGACACAAAAGTAAAGACACTGATGCTTCTTTTGCTACGGTGCTAAGAGGTAGAGAGTAGTTCTGACTTCGTTACGGTCAAAGAAGAGAAGTAGTAAAAGAGAGAGAGCCTCACACCGCCCTCAATTGACAAAAAAAGATATTGTAATTAGATAAGAAGGTACGAGGTCTTGTACAAAGGCAGAAACTATTTTATAGATGTTCACACAGGAAACACCATGTTAGAGCCCAAGCAATGAATTAAGGTGTTAGATTGTGGTAGAAATAGTGGTTGTAAAAACTAAAAGAGACTAAACAAACAAATCAAAGATAAATAAACAAGTTCTTTATATATTTCTTCTAACAGGACATGGATAACACATTGCATGTCAATAACAGATACAACAGACAACTGTATATATCAAACAACAACCGTGGGTAACCCCTAACCAATCAGCAGCACTTAAGACAACAAGGTACACCAAGTACCACTACACAGGTGTTCCAAACAATAGCTGGTTAGACTGACACAAAAAAGAACCTTGACACAAGCAACACTGCACAGACCATAAGGCACTACAAAACCATAGTTACACAACATAAATCCTAAGACGCGACATAAACAAAAGAATTGTGACACAAATTACAACACCACCAAGAACCCAGACTTGCTGACACTAACTAGTCAGCCACTCCTGTAACAATGGAAAACACAATCTATGATTATCATTGTAAAGACAACATATTAAACACATGAAGCAATGAGCACATACAATACAACATATGAATTAACCCATAGATCATAAATGTCCCACATCTAATTATCCATTTTGCTCTTCTGAGGCAACACTTGATGTCTGTCATGATAATTCTTTGCTACCTCCTTCTTCCAGGTGACTGCATCTCTAATTGTTAAATACAACAATCAATGTTGCATCATCAGATCACCAACTTTATTGTCTTCTCCAGTTGTGCCACTGCTGTCCTGAGACAGCCTAGGACGGAACACCTTCTAACGCAACAATCTCAATCTGCTCCACCTTCCCCTACAGCCCAACATTCACTTACCACAGACATCACAAGCAAATGCAACATCTCAACACTGATTTGGCTAACACACATTAGACATTGCAAGCAAACACAACATCGCAACACCAATTCTATTAACACACATCAGAATGACATCTTTGTGCTGACAAATTAGGTTACCTTCCCTACCTACCAAAATGGCTACATTTACCAAGGAACCCATAATAAGTTCCCTGTCTACACCTTACAGAATATTTTATGCATTAACTTGTACCAAGTCACTGGTAACACAGGACAACACAGTATTCCCTATAGACCACATATTCATAGAACATGTCAATGTTCAGTCCATGATGTAGTCACAACCCAACACCACCTATTATATATTCAGTCTATTGCTCTACAATCCTCTAACTACTGTTACGCACACCGGCAACTGTTTTTCTAACACACCATACTCTTTTCCCTAACATAAAACATATATTCACAGGTTGTACTCCTGTGCTCCACATCTGATAGTATGCTTTACTCCTATACAACAATACACAACATTATGGACTATGCCACCATCAGACATTCAGTTGCCTCAAAACAGGGACTTCACTGGACAACTACCCTAACAATGTCCAAATTTGCATGAAGAATACCAGCACTACTATGATATCACGCAAGTTACAGCATTTGATTAGCATTACACACTAACAACCAACAAGCAAAACATGTCTAACTATGAAAAGCAACAGACACATATACAATGTGGAATCACCATATTTGTAGAATGTGACAATGTAACATTTGCACATAAAAGAATCACAACATTCACAGAAAGTTACAGGTAAACATGTATTACGCGGGAACTCAATTGAGGCACTCTCTGATGCCACTAAGACAGCTCATAAAATAAACCCACAGTAGTCTCAAGGGAAAGTACAAAATAATGGTAAGAATGCATCATTCATATGAAGCAGAATCAAAGCATAACAAAGTCCATGGCTGGATACACAACATTAGTACTAATATAATAAACAGTTTGCTATATCTGATATACAAAACAATGTTTTCCCGTAGTGAATTTGAATAACGAAGACACAAACAATAGATTGCACGATTTATTGCCTGGCATATCTGATATCATTATTACACACTAATGTCAACCAGTGTTGTCTAAAGCAAACCACCTCAGTGTATTATTCTGTGTTACTAGGCAAAAGATGTACATTTATGTCCTCTTTTCCCCATTCTTTCTGCGGTATATCAGTTATAAATCTCCTTCCCTTACGTTTCATGCCGCATAGCAAGTGCATATATCTTTGCGAAAGGTGGTACGGAACAATAAATCACATCCTTCCCCTGGTAAAACAAGCACCACGTTTTACTACACATAAAACTCTCAGTTTGATACACTAGCACGAACACTACTGCATTCTGGTAACAGATGTGACCAGACTTCAATGCTAAATGAGAAACCCCGTTACCAATATCAGTTCCAGTTGCATCTGACTGTTCTCCCTCAGTAAAGCCACACTTCATTCGCAGTTATGATTACATTATGATTGCTGATACGCACTCCGCGTATTAAAAGCGTATTATTTCCTACGCCTCGTTGCTATGAATCTGCATGGCGTCCCTACAATTCAACATATATATATATATATATATATATATATATATATATATATATATATATATATATATATATATATATATATATATATATATATACATATATTTGCATATCCTTTACAGGACATCGCTGTCAACACCAGCATCTTTCAGCTGTATGTTGATCTCTTGGCAAGATTACGCTCAGTAGTTTGCCATTGATTTCTGAGCGGCCGGCTTACATATCCCGTAAGTTACCGATGCGATTCGAACCACTGCTGATTCACGTTACCCTACGAGAGTATACGAGATTACGGAGAAAAGTCATAACCTCTAAGCCACGAAGCCGGCCTATATATATATATATATATTTGATTTAGGAACCGACATCACAGCATTCAGAGCATTCCCATAAGCGCTCCTTCCCCATCCTCAGCAGCCAGCGAAGAGTTCCAACACTATATATTAGCCGTCATTATATCTGACTAGCTGACCCGGCCCGGCTTCGCCCAGACCCTGACGGGGATCTATCTATCTATCTATCTATCTATCTATCTATCTATCTATCTGTCTGTCTGTCTCCCTGCCTGCCTACCTACCTACCTACAAGGAGGATAATGATGGGATAAGTGCATCAATGTTGGTCGAAATTACAGGAGGAGGGGGAAGATGAGGAGGAGGGGGAAGATGAGGAGGAGGAGGGGCAGGAGGGGGAAGATGAGGGGGGAGGAGGAGGAGGAGCATTAGAAAGAGCACTTGAAAGATCTTTACATCTTCCCCCAACCATTCACTTGGGTAAATGGAGCGGCGGCAGCAGCAGCAGAAGAAAAAGGAGGATACCTGTAGATAACTGTAGCGAAACGGTCCACCTATTTGAGAAATATGCAACATTTTACATATATAGCAATGCTATTAAAAGTTATGTCCCCTCGCTATATATAAATTATAGTGTAAATTAAAATATTAAATAATCTTAAGTAAATAACTGTATGTACACTAACAAACTATGACAGTTGGCAGCACAGAAATGAGAAGAAGACGTGTAGAAAATTTCGTCTCAATCGGATGGACCGTTCGTGAACACATAAACAACATACGTACTTACAGACATACATCGCCTTTTATATATAAGATGAGAATAACAATGACAATACACATGTACACGTGTTTCTATAAAGCTAGTGTGCCGTTTATATTATATAAACACAATATAAAGCAGTACTTCAGCAGGAGGACGAAAACGGAAAGTTTATTAGAAGAATCAGCACTCGTAGTTTGTTCGTCATATTATGAGGCTTAACATCAACACATAACGGCAATGGCAAACTTGATATAAAAGAGGAAAATGCGGAGATAAAATTAAAAACTCTGATTTCTTGGCCAGATGGATTAATAAAGTCTTGTCATTATACGAGTACAAGATGGCTAACTCTGGTAGCCTGCTTTCATCGCTAGTATCGACGTGACAAATTATTTTGTTAGATGACATTACTTGTATGGCTTCCAGGATTGTCTGTTGTTCACGTTTTCTTCCGTGATGATAGATCCCTGCCTCTTCTTCTAAGAATCATGCCTTCCATCAGTGTGTTGTTTTCAGAAATTAAACATGGTACGTTTAGTATGGCCAGAGTGTCGGGGAAACATGAGATGTCTCCGTGTTCACATCCTGCATCATGTCGGTATTGTCCTCCTTCCTGGCCCACGATATTCTGAGAAACGTTTCTGTGCCATAACAGCTCACAAGAGCCAGTTATCTGCTGCAGTGCTTGCTGTATAATCCATAGCTCACGTCCGTATGTTGCCGCGGGAAATATGCCTGTTCTCACACGTGTGACTTGAACGTGTATGCTGGTGCTGTGTCATACGGTTCTGCGACTTCTTGTACCTAGGGCGTCTGTAATGACCCATGTTCACCGTCCTGTTGGTCTGCCTCTGAATCGTATTCCAAGGACCATGATTTCCATTACTGCTCTTCCCAAACCGTGGTGACGTTTGGTGTGGCAAAGGTATTTCAATTCCCCAAACATGATAATAATTATAAAATTATAATAATTATACTCAGATCCTGTTGAGCGTCATTGTTTCTTTCATTTGCATCAATCATATTCTAACAGTGGTTTTATACCAGTTCAGTTTAAAAGCCTCAGTTTTCGGTTGCATACTAGTTCAGTTTAAAAGCCTGAGTTTTCTTCTTGAGTGATTGTGAGATGATCCATGATTTACGTCCTTGTGTCCTTGTCTAACAGACTAATGTTATGAAACTAGCTACACACATGTGTCCGCGCGTACCTGAGTCAGGGAACCAGTCAGTAGCTTCAACAAGTCATCTAGCACTCGGAGAAATGTATTTCCGGTTCAGCATTTGTCTTCTAGACTTGCGGTTATTGTTTCGTTAATTGCCAAAAAACATATCTCCATTAGCAAGAATCGGCACTCTAAAGCGGAATGCAGCGTGATTGCTAATCAATAGCCATGTTTATTCGGTTTTATATTATTAACGCGCTTGTGTGATTTCTGTTCACGCCGCAGCATTCGATCGGGCTTTCCGCACCTGTGTGAACAAATGTTTTTTTTTTTTTTTTTAATATCTAGAAATCACAACGTTGGTAACTGAAGAAAAACGTGGATAAACAGAAGAGGTATTTGTTTGGGAGGTGTAAAAGTTCTTTTGAGCCTATAAAATGACAAGCTGTACCTTCTCCAGCAGATGTGGTTCCCCCTAGCGTCAATCATCAGTGTCACACATTTACACAGAGCAGGTTCATTAACGTGTAAAGGGTGTAAAAATCAGGGCGGGTCAGAGTAGCTGAAAGAGAAGGCATCAATTTGTAACTCCAGATTTGTCGTGTTCCAGTTCAGTTGAGGACGATATTTTCAATAAAAGGTAGCGATCAAGCAGTGAACTTTCTCGGATATGACAGATCCCAGTGAGCGTACTGCGCACGTGAAGGATTGATTCTTCGTTTTCTGGAAATCGAAAACAATGGGCTGTAACTTCCACTGTCCCAGTTTAATTTGTAAAACACCATATGAAAAGGTTAGCCATAAGAGAATAATAAATAATTTCTTTGGCGTGTGGAAAACTACCACATGTAACTGGAGTTCCTTAGTTTACGGACACTCATAAGACTAGATTTACAGTGGAGTGACATGACAAAGGAAACATGAGTTTGATGCAGGTGTCTTTCTCTCTCTGCAACTCTCTCTCCCTCCCCCTTCTCTCTCTCTCTCTCTCTCTCTCTCTCTCTCTCTCTCTCTGCTATATATATATATATATATATATATATATATATATATATATATATATATATATATATATATATATATATATATATTGTATGTGAATGTATGTGTGATATTAAGTGTAACTATTACAATGTTACACATTGCTATTTTTTCGTCTTTTGTTAACACGATTTCACCTTCAGCATTTTTTTTAAGTTAAAAAGTAAAGGCCGCCTGTAAAATTTAATTTACTAAAATTGGATGAACCAGAAAATGCAGAACTTTATAAAGCGACTTGGGGAAGATAAGAGAGTTTGCAGCTTGCGGTATCTTGAAGGAAGCTACCAACTCCATCACATCATCAAGTACAGATCCTTGGCAGAACGTGACTCTCCTCGCGGCCCACCAAACGATGATCGATACTCTATCTGCCAGTTCTGCCTTATGCATGTTTCATGCCCACGGTATCTTCATGGCCCTGTATCCATCTGTGTGCTGCTCGACCTCTGCCTCATGCATGTTTCATGCCCACGGTATCTTCATGACCCGGTATCTATCTTTGACCTGCTGCTTGACCTCTAACTCTTCTTTCAGCAACCAAGTCGTCCATCACTGTTCTCTCAGAATCACTGTGACATTTAATATAAACCAAATTATGTCTGTCTCCCAGACTGATTGATGTTTATAAGCTAGCTTTCTTCGATGTTCACATCGTGTAGTTGTACGAGGGTGAGTTAATAAGTAAGCCACAAATGGCTGTAGAAAAATAACTAAATATGATAACAACTTGAAACCAGTTTATTTTTATACATACATTGTCCCTTTATTTCTCAACACAATTTCCACCAACATTGATGTACTTATCCATAATTTTATCAGTCCTCCCAAATCCACTGTATAGAAATGCGTGCTCTGTTCTCATTTACCAGCCATCCCACAGAACTGTGTGACTTACTTATTGACTCGGTCTCGTAACCTTTTCTACCCAGCTATGCACCGCTTTACGGGACAAACATTTGTCAGCATAAACACTGAAAACTCACTTTGGCGGGAGACATTTCGCGAATGACGCCGAAGTTGAATGTGAAGTGAAAACGTGGTTTAAAAAACAGAGCACGCAGTTCCATACAGCCGGTTTGAGAGAACTGATAAAATGATGGGATAAGTGCATCAATGTTGGTCGAAATTATGTTGAGAAATAAAGGGACAATGTATCTTCTTCTTCTTCTTCAGCGTTCCGAGCCATTGAGGTTCTTTGCTGCAGATACAATCCGTCTCCATTCGTCTCTCTGGCTGACCTTCTCTTGCCAGTCGCTGATTCCAAGTGCTTGTAGGTCTGTATATATATTATCTTTCCACCGTCTTCTTGGTCTACCTCGGGGTCTACGGTCATCTATTTCCTGAGTGTAAGCGAGTTTTGTTTCCCTATTATTTTCCATTCTTTCTATATGCCCCAGCCATTGTAGTCTATTAGCCTTCATGATACCAGTGATTAGCGGGGACTTAAACAGATCATAAATGTCTTTGTTACTTCTTCTTTTCCACTCTCCACTTTGTGTATCCCTAATGGGTCCAAAGATGCGTCTTAAATCTTTGTTCTCAAAGGTTTCAGAGCCATACAGCACAACTGGTCTGATCAGTGTTTTGTATATTGTGATCTTGGTGTTGCGAGATATCGCCTTTGATTTTAGTAGATGTTGTAGTGTATAGTATATCTTATTTCTAGAATTGATTCTAGTTTGTATTTCTTCCCTTATGATGTTGGAGCAGTTGAAGATTGTACCTAGGTATTTGTATGTTTCCGTTCTTTTAATGGTCATATTATCTATTTGTATATGGCCAGAGTGTTTAGCCATTCCTTCTCTTGAAATTACCATATATTCTGTCTTATCTTGGTTGATAACCAGCTCCATCTGTTGGGCTTTTTCCTTTAAGTGAATCAATATTTCCAATGTCTTTTGTTCATTTTCCCCTATAATATCTATATCATCTGCATAACCAAGCAGCTTGGATGTTCCTCCAATATCACATTCCTCCTTTACCCTCCTTACAACGTTCTCTAGAGCCAGATTGAAGAGTAGCGGCGATAGTGCATCACCCTGTTTCAAGCCAGATGTTATTTGGAAAGGGTCTGATTTCCTGCCTTTATATGTTACTATATTATAAGTATCTTCCATGCATAGTCTGGTCATGTTGATTAACTTCCTTGGTATTCCAAATTCCCGCATAGCATTCCATAGACTATTCCTATGGACACTATCATAAGCCTTTTTAAAATCCACAAAAATGTTATGGAGATCTCTTTTAAATTCCCAATTTGTCTTGGCTATTTGTCGTAAGATAAATATCTGATCTATTGTTGATCTGTTTTGTGTAAAACCCGCCTGGTAGTCACCTAATATGTATTCTGAATATGGTTTTAGTCTATTTAGTAATACTGCGGATAGTATCTTATAGCTTATGGACAGTAGTGATATTCCTCTATAATCTTCACACTGGAACTCGTCTCCTTTCTTAAAGATAGGTATCAATAATGACTCTTTCCAGATTTTTATTATTAATTCGTATAGCTTTAGATGTAATGCATGGCCACCCGCCTTTATAAATTCAGCGGCAATTCTATCAGCCCCAGTTGCCTTATTGTTTTTAAGTCGTGTTATTATATATAGGATTTCTTCAACAACAGGTTCTTCAATTTGTGGTTCACACGCTAGAACCTCTTCCTGTGGGAAAGTGTCACAATTTAGTAATTCAACAAACTATTCTTTCCATGTGTTGCACATTTCCTCATTGGTATTTATCATATTCCCATTTTTGTCTTTTAAACCATATGTGTTGTGTTGGTGCCCTCGTTTCATTGACTTCAGTTCTTTAAAAAAAAACTTTCTGGATTCGTTTTTCTGGTGATTAGTTTCCATATTGTAAATGAACAAATTAAGAAGAAATAAGAAGCAACGGAGATGTGGTTCCTGAGACGAATGTTGCGAATTCCTTGGACTGCCAGAGTAACTAACGACGACTGCCTGAAACAGGCTAATGAAACTAGAACACTATATACAACAATAAGAAAGAGACAAGCAGCTTTCTTTGGTCATGTAATGAGAAGAGAGGCATTGGAGAACATCGTGACAACTGGAAAGATCGAGGGGAAGAGAGGCAGAGGCAGATCAAGAGAAATGATGCTGGATGGATTGAGACGGTGGCACGGAGGAATATCAGCAGCAGAGTTGATCCAGAAAACCAAAGACCGAGATCTGTGGAGAGCCATGAACGCCTACGCCAGCTGACAGGGCACTTGATGATGATGATCTTTGATTATATTACTCATATATTCTCGCTTCTGCTGTCGAACTATTTTTGTAGCCTCTTTACACTCATTACTATATCGCTCTTCCTTTTGGATGTTGTTGATGTCATTTAGCCATAGCTGTCTGGCATTCTTTTTCCTAATGACTGCTTCTTCACATTTTGGATTGAACCATCTGTTCTTTCTATGCGTGGTTAACACACAGAGACATTCTTCTGCGGTAGATTGAATTGTATTCTTGATGTTCAACCAAATTTGGTCAACGCTTTCCTCCAACGGGTTTTGTAGAATTTAAAGTTTACATTTTATTTCATCTGCAAATTTCTCTTTGACTGTAATTTCTTGTAGTTTTTCTCTGTTATATGTTGGGTGTAACCTTTGTAGTTTAGCATAGAAAGCCCTCTTAAGTTTTATTTTAAATTTTGCCCCAACGAGGAAGTGGTCGCTGTGGCACTCAGCTCCTCTATAGCTTCTAACTTGTTGTATGTTTGATGCATTTTTGTTGTTAATTAAAATGTGATCTATTTGATTATAGGTTCTCTTGTCACATGATTTCCAAGTTTGTTTATGTATATCCTTTCTTTGCAGTCTGGTACTGCCGATCTGCAGTCCTTTGTGTTCTGCTAGGTTGATGACTCTCCATCCATTATCATTTGAAGTTGTATGTAGGCTTTCCATACCGGCAACTTTTATATGAGTTTGCTCTCTACCTATTTTTGCGTTGAAGTCTCCCAGCACAATCAGGATGTCATGTTTGGGGGTTCTTCTGTGACATCTTCCAGATCATTATAAAAGTCTTCTTTAATATCATCTTCTTTCTCTTCAGTAGGTGCATATACATTGATCATCGTTATATTTTTCCATTTACCTTTTATTCGTAATTTACTAATCCTATCATTAACAGCTTTAAAGTTTAGAACGTTCCCCCATAACTCTTTTTTGATGACAGATCCTGTTCCTAATTCATGTTTATTTTGGGTGTTTCCTCCATATATTATAATCATTCCATTTTGCTCTAAAGTACCCTCTCCTGGCCACCTTATTTCTTGAATTGCTGTTATATCCGGACAATGTATGTATAAAAATAAATTGCTTTCAAGTTGTTATCATATTTAGTTATTTTTCTACAGCCATTTGTGGCTTCCTTACTGACGTCCCCTCGTACAATGTCAGTATTTCTTCGTCTTCTTTGTTCACGGTATAATTTCAAAAACCTGGTCCATAACTCACGCCTGTATGTTGCCACACATTTTTACTTTCATGTGTTTGCTAATGTTGTGTCAGGGTCTCTTAATACTGTTTAACCCCTGCATCCCAATTGCCGGTCTACTTCTGGCATCTTTTGCAGATTATTCATCTAAGATGTTCAGTTCGTGACATTTTCCATTTCTATATTGGTCTACAACTCAACAAAAACTAGTACAGTTATAAAGATATGAAGCTGAGATAAAACAGATGATATAGGACACCATAGAGGAAACAATTAAGTGCTACAGATTGAAATGAAGTTGTTTTTATTGTTTTTAATGGAAGATCGGATAAAGATTATAATCTTCACTGTGCCTTTTGACAGGCAGAACTGACTCTTGAAATTTCTAGCACTGTTTGAGAGAAAGATCCGTATAATTTTGTTCTGAAATTAGATTTCAACCAATTTTGGATGGAATGGCACCGGGCATATCACTTTTGGCGTTTATCATTACATTTTCTGCATATATATTGACAGGTATCATAGAGAATGCAACTAGCTCTTACTGCCCGTTGCACCTCAAACCAGTTTGATTTTTCACATTGCTACTCTAACAGCTGATTGTTGTTCACGATATAATGATTCAAGCACGAGGATGAAATGTGCTGGAAACCCAATATCTCTCATGATGTTCTACAATTTGTGATGTCCCATAATTTGTGATATTCCACACTTTGTAATGCTGAACTGTAGAAGCGTCGTCGACATAAGTTTGAAGATTAACATTGAACCCTCTGCATTTCTCACAAACTAATTCTCATATTGACGATAGGACCCCTTGATTCCTCTGCACTGTCTGAAACCTGCTCGTACTTTTTGTATTTCATGTTCTTACCTACTTTCTGCCGGGCTCCCTGGCCTAGGGTTTAGCGACTTTCTCCGTAATCCTGTTTATCCACGTAAGCAAACGCAGCTGGGCGAGAATCGGTAGCGGTTCTCGCCGCTCCCGTTACTTACGGGATATGTGAGCCGGCCGCTCAGAAAGCAATGGCAAACTACTGAGCGTAATCTTGCCATGAAATCAACAACAGCGGTAAAATGCTGGTGTTGACAGCGATGTCCTGTAATAGGATATGTGGGGGGGGGGGGGGGGGGGGGGAACTACTTTCTACGTGATGATTCACAAGAGCGTTGCTCCTAATTGATAGTGCACGATAGTTAGCGCACAGTTTTCCTTTCTTTCAAATAGAGAAGTAGATTTGTTTTCCTCCATGCTCTGCGCTAAACAGTTCTGTTCGAGTCTTCACTGCCATAATATAAGTCTGGCGTGTTCATAAACTGTTAAACGCAACTGAGCAAATAGTATGTCATTTAAATGTCTGGCTCGACACAACAATGCAAAATGAACAAACGTTCACCGCTGGAACCGCATGATTTATATGATTGCTAGCTTTTTCTCCTTTCTGGTTTACTTCTATGGATATTTGGTCTCAGCCTAGTGACTTTCCTTTCTTTTGACCCTGTATTGCTGCTCGTACTTCCTGTTATATATGTGTGTGTGTGTGTGTGTGTGTGTGTGTGTGTGTGTGTGTGTGTGTGTGTGTGTGTGTATACACACTAGCTAACCCGGCCCGGCTTCGCCCAGCCCGTGGCGGGGATCTATCTGTCTGTCTGTCTGTCTATGTGTCTGTCTGTCTGCTTGTCTGTCTGTCTGTCTGTCTGTCTGTCTGACCCGGCCCGGCTTCGCCCAGCTCCTGGTGGGGAGCATCTCATTTAATTCATATAAGTTGTCATATAAGCTCCCGTTCCCGTTCCCGACTATCTGTCTGTCTGTCTGTCTGTCCGTCTGTCTGTCTGTCTGACCCGGCCCGGCTTCTGTCTGACCCGGCCTGGCTTCACCCAGTCCCTGGTGGGGAGCATCTCATTTAATTCATATAAGTAGTCATATAAGCTATCGTTCCAGACTATCTGTCTGTCTATCTGTCTGTCTGTCTATCTGTCTGTCCGACCCGACTTCGCCAAGTTCCTGGTGAGGAGCATCTCATTTAATTCGTATAAGTAGTCATATAAGCTTCCGTTCCCGACTATCTGTCTGTCTGTCTGTCTGTCTGTCTGTCTGTCTGTCTGACCCGGCCCGGCTTCGCCCAGCCTCTGGTGGGGAGCATCACATTTAATTCATATAAGTAGTCATATAAGCTCCCGTTCCCGACTATCTATCTGTCTGTCTGTCTATCTATCTGACCCGGCGCGGCTTCGCCCAGCTCCTGGCAGGGAGTGTCTCATTAAATTAATATAACCAAAAAATTAACTTAAAAATGTCCTTCCACACACGATCCATTATTTTTAATGAAAACTGTTTTTAATCACCTACATGACTGTAGACACCTTCTTTAAACATAACAAGATGAGTTAGAAAATTTTCACTATTTAAATAGATGCATTATTGTTATGAAAACTTTGAAAATGCCTTAAAGATTATTTCATTATTTATTATAACGCATATGCCTGTAAATAACTGTAGACAAAGAGTTTATAAACCTTTGAAAACAATGCAACAATCTATATATAAAATATACAGCAATGCTATTAAAAGTTATGCCCCTTGAAATAACTTTTCTTAAGTTAAATCCCCTCGCTATATATAAATGATAATTTCAATTCAAATATTAAATTTTAGTAAGTAAATAGCTGATTGTACACTAACAAACTATGACAGTTCGCTGCACGGGAATGAAAAGAAAACATGTAGACAATTTCATCTCAATCGGATGGAACGTTATCGAACGCATCAAATACATCCCTACATACATTGTCTTTTATATATATATATATATATATATATATATATATATATATATATATATATATATATATATATATATATATATATATATTTGTGTGTGTGTTTATGTGTGCGTGTGTGTGTGTGTGTGTGTGTGAGAGAGAGAGAGAGAGAGAGAGAGAGAGAGAGAGAGAGAGAGAGAGAGAGAGAGAGAGAGAGAGCAGGAAAGTCATAAAGCAACAAGAATGTTATTATAAAGTGTGTAAAACACCGACTAGTTCATAAGCAATACCCTATGTAGGGGTTGTGAAGATCGAGCAATTTGCGCAATAGCGATTAGAAAATGGCTGCCATATTATTGACCTGGATAATGCAAGAACAACGAGACGTTATTTTGTGTGGTTAGAGGGTGTGAAGTCTACAGACGTAATATGGTTCAATATGGAGACAGTTCACTAAGCTTCTATTCATAATTATAATGAGAAGAACAAGAAAGAAAATTAAAACGGAACTTGGTGAAGAACAGTATGGATTTGTGGAAAGAAAGGGTACAAACAATGCAATATATGAATTACTGACACTATTAGAAACAGAGACACAGAAAGACAGCTATTTCTGCTTCATAGATTATACTAAAGCATTTGTAGCAGCAATTAAAATGGGAAATAAAGAAGGAAATTATGAACAAATAAAGCTGGAAATACGACAGGGATGTGTTTCGTCACCGGATCTCTTCTCCCTCTATCAATCAATCAATCATGTGCCATGGCTGAAAGCGTGGGCGGTCATGACTCGCCATTTCACTCGATCACCAGAGTCATGGATAAGCTCAGTGTTCCTGTCTCGTCCATGCCACGTGGCCAAGCCATCCAGGTATTTTCCTCTCGGTCTTCCTCTTGGTCTGTTCCCCTCGATCTTGCCAGTTGTCAATAAGTTCTCCAATCCATTTCTTCTCATAACATGTCCAAAAAATTTTGACTGTCTTCGTCTAATTTCTCTAATCAGTCTACGAATTTCATTTGTCTCCTGTAGTACTTGGTCATTGGTTTTTCTATCTGTCCATGGTACTCTTTGTATTTTCCTCAGAAACCACATTTCTGTAGCCATCAAATGCTTTTTCAACTTGACTGCACATTGTCCAAGTTTCACATCCATACAAAAGAACAGGCTCTACGTACCCCCTCAACACTCTTTTTCTCGTTTCAATTGACATCTTTTTATTGGTCAGAATGTTTTTCATCTTGCTAAAGGCTACTTTCGTCATGGCTATTCTTGTTCTAATCTCTTCAAGGCATCTTACATATTACATTGTGGTACTTCGTTCTTCCTAGTGACGACCATAACCTGTGTCTTCTTACAATGTAATTCCAACCCCAGCTGCTCACTGTGTACAATAACCGCGTCTACTAATTGTTGCAGATCCTGTGCATTGTCTGCAATCAATACTGTATCATCTGCATATCTAATGTTATTTGTGTTTCTTCCTCCAATGCTGATTCCATTTATATCTTCTACATTTCTGAAAATATTTTCACTGTATAGGGAAAAAGGATCTGGAGACATTACACATCCCTGCCTCTAACACCTCTCTTAATAGGTTGATATTGTCCCACTTCATTATCAATCCTTATGGCAGCTTGTTGTTTCCAATATATATATATCCTCTATAGCGAAGTAATAATGAGAGAGATCAAAGAGAAGCCAGGAATAATATTCGAAGGTTATACTATAAACAGTATACGCTATGCGGATTTCACAATATTTAAAGCGGATAATGCAAAATATCTATAAAAATTGTTGGACATTGTAGTAACAGATGGTGCAAAGAAAGGACTCTCTGTGAATATCAAGAATACAGTAACAATGGTGATATCAAAGAAAAAGGTGACACCAAAATGTGAAATAGAGATAGAAAGGAAAATTCTTCACAAAGTGTATAGTTGGAAATATCTAGGGACATGTATAACATCACATGAAGATGCACAACAGAGATTAAGCGCAGAATAGGGCATGCAAAGGCTGCATTTCAGAAAGTGAATAATATCTTATGGAATAAGTCACTATCTTTCACTGTAAGAGAGTGCTGAAGTGCTATAAAGAACCTGTTTTGCTATATGGCTGTGAATCCTGGAATGTAAATGAACAAATTAGGACGAGCTTGGAAGCGGCAGAAATTCCTTCAATTGCCAAAGTAACTAACAACAACTATCTGAAAGAGGATAATGAAACTAGAACGTTATATACAAGAATAAGAAAGAGACAAACAGCTTTCTTTGGTTATGTAATGAGAAGAGAGGCATTGGAGAACATCGTGACAACTGGCAATATCGAGGGGAAGAGAGGCAGAGGCAGACCAAGAGAAATGATGCAGGATGGATTAGGACGGTGGCATGGAGGAATATCAACAGCGGAGTTGATCCACAACACCAAAGACCGAGATCTGTGAAGAGAACGCCTACGCCAGCCGGCAATTCACTTGATGGTGATGATGGAGACAGTTTAGTCAGTGTAGAGTGTATTAATGGGTAGAGATATTTCAAAATGAAAGCGAAATTCAAGCCCCGATACGATCGAAACGCCTGGAACTTCTCCGAATGCTGTGATGTCGGTTCCTAAATCAATCAATCAATCAATCAATCAATCAAAAGGAGTAATGTTGCTGCAACTTTATACGGCTGCGCTCTATGTGGATACACTACATGCTTTATTCCCAAATCCCTTAATGGACGTTGTAGTCAACATTAGCATTTTTTAAAGCTGCTGTTTATGTACTAGGCAAGATTACGCTCATTACTTTGCCACTGCTTTCTGAGCGACCGGCTCACATATCCGTAAGTTACCGACGCGGCGAGAACCGCCTAAATCAATCAATCAATCAATCACTGAGAGGATCAAGTGCTGGTATAGTGTGAAAAGCATTCTCTGCTCTGTGTCCATTGCAGCCATAGTTTTAAGTGCATTGAGTCCCTTTTGAGATCTTGTCACAACCGTCTCCACATTGTCCTTGAAGGAGAGATTACGGAGAACGACGTAAACCCCTAGGCCAGGGTCTGAATTAACTACTCAGCTAGTAACTTCAATATTAACAACCACCGAATTAACAACTGTAACAACCGTATTAACTACTGGACCAGTTACCACTGAAATAACAATTATTGTTTTAGGATCATCTGAATTATCAAAAACGCAAGTTAAACTTGAGTTAAAATATCAAATAAGTTACACTTGAGTTAAACTATCTGCTACTTAGTTCCCAATTACCTAAGTAAAACCATTTGAACTAACAAGTGTTAAGCAACAGAATAATGGCCGTTAAGAACAGCATTATCAACTGATGAACTAAATTCTGTTTACCTATCAAATGAGTAATTATTAACAATTGTTATTATAAACTACTGAAATTATTAACTATTTAACCACTGATTAGCCAAACGCTGCTGAACTGCAGTAATATCAGCTACTTCATTATCAACTATTGCATTAATAACCATCATGTGCCATACAGATAAGCGTGGGCCATGTTTCGCCACCTTGAACGATCACCAAAGTGTTCTTGTCTCGACCATGCTACGTGGCTAAGCATCAAGATATATATTTCTCTGCCTTCCCCTTGTTCGTTTCCCCTCAATCTTGCCGTTGTCACCATGTTCTCCTATTTGTTTTTTTACTCATAACATCTAATTTCTCTAATCAGTTTACGGTTTTCATTTGTTTCTTGTAAGACTTGCTCAGTGGTTTTTCTGTCTGTCCGTGATATTCTTTGCAATTACCTCAGAAACCACGTGTCCACTATCACTATATGTTTTTCAGCTTGTCTGTTCATGTTTCACTCCCGTACACAAGTACAGATTCTATGTAGCACATCTACACTCTTTTTCTCGTTGCATTTGACATCTTTTTATGGGTCAGTATAATTGAATGAAAAGGTGAAATGAGTATATAAGAAACTTATATGATGGAGAAAGGGCAGAATTAACAGAAGGAAGTACTTAGACTGTCCAACTATTCTAAAATAAGAAGTTGATGACGCTATCAAGCATATGAAGAAAGGTAAATCAGCTGGGCCAGATGGAATCACAGTAGAAGAATTGGAAGTAATGGGAGAATTCGGAGTAGATATATTAACCAAAATGTTGAATGATATTTATAGCAGTGGATATATACCAAGTGATATGTTGAAATCTGTATTTATAGCTATACCAAAAAGACCAGGAATAAATGAATGCGAAGATTTTCGTACAATTAACCTCATAAATCATGCCACTTAGCTTCAAATTAGAATTATAATGAGAAGAACAAGGAAGAAAATAAAAATGGAAATTAGTAAAGAACAGTATAGATCTGTGGAAGGAAAAGGTACAAACAATGCAATATACACATTACGAACACTATTAGAAAGATCGGTAGAGATACAGAAAGATATATATTTGTGCTTCATGCATTTGATAAAGTAAAACATGATGGACTGATTAAAATATTGGAAAATATCACCATTGATGGGAAAGATCTCAGAATAATAAAACATATTTACTGGAACCAAATAGCAGTAATTAAAATGGGAAATAAAGAAGGAAATTATCGAACACATAAAGTTGGGAGTAAGACAGGGGTGTGTTTTGTCACCGGCTCTCTTCTCCCTCTATAGAGAAGTAATAATGAGAGAGATCAAAGAAAAGCCAGGAATAATATTTGGAGGTTATAATGTAAATAATATACAGTATGCAGATGACACAGTGTAGCGTAGCGCTAGTTATTTGATAGATTTCACATTCAAAGTAGCGACAATTAGACTTTCATAAATAGAAAGACTATTCACTGCCGAAGACAAGATCAAAAGGCTCGTGAATCTAGGCCATATGAAATTATCGGCCCAAGAAACGAACAAGTATTCTAACAGTGACCAGGCTAAGGAAGGTAATGTTGACAGCAATAATTTAAATACAGATTGAAGACCTATTTATCCTGCTACATGTGCCTGGGAAATAAAGAAGCCCCCCCCCCCCCCCCAAGCCTTGCAACTGTCTCACACCACTGAGATAGACAAGACTATATAGATGGTACAATCTTTCGCTCAGTTACTCGATAGTTATGTTTAAATTGCTGACATAGTCGTTTGTTAGAAAATGTCACAATTACACACACATGTTTTAATTTATATAATCTTGCTTTTGCTTTTTCTATTTGATTCTTGAACACTACTATATTTACTAGTTTACTAGCTGACCAGGCCTGGCTTCGCCCCCGCCCTGGCGGGGATCTATCTATCTATCTATCTATCTATCTATCTATCTATCTATCTATCTATCTGACTGTCTGTCTGTCTGCTTGTCTGTCTGTCTGACCCGGCCCGGCTTCGCCCAGCTCCTGATGGGGAGCATCTCATTTAATTCATGTAAGTAGCCATATAAGCTCCCGTTCCCGTTCCCGACTGTCTGTCTGTCTGTCTGTCTATCTGACCCGGCCTGGCCTCACCCAGTCCCTGGTGGGGAGCCTCTACTTTTATTCATATAAGTAGTCATATAAGCTCCCGTTCCCGACTATCTGTCTGTCTGTCTGTCTGTCTGTCTGTCCGACCCGGCCCGACTTCGCCCAGGCCCTGGTGGAGAGCATCTCATTTAATTCATATAAGTAGTCATATAAGCTTCCGTTCCCGTTCCCGACTATATGTCTGTCTGTCTGTCTGTCTGTCTGTCTATGTATGTATGTTCGGCCCGTTCCCGTTAAAAATATAGATAGAATAGAAGAATAGATAGATTGATAGTAGAAAATATGATTGGAAGATATCTATCTAAAGTAAACTTACCAAGATATCACGAACAGCCAATAAATGGTGGGCGATGGGTTGACTGCAGAGTACTGCAAACGATATGCACTTAACTTTCTCTCACAAAAAATTACTTTTTTTTAACGAAAGAAAATCTTTCGCAGGCCCATCCTACATTCTGCCCTTCTTCTCTATTTCCTCTCATACATTCTTTCATTCAACATCTCTTATGAAACAATTCTTTGACAACAAAAGAACAATAAGCATTAAAATGCATGAAAAGTAACTCGTTGAGGAAATGTTTTACATGGGCATCATAAATACCCAACGTGGGTGTAACGCGCCATACATATGAGAATGTCAAAAAAAAATTAATGTGCTGTTGAAGAAAAATAAAAAGATGAGTTAAAATTTTCACTATTTAAATAAATGCATTATTTTTATGAATACTTTGAAAATGCCTTAAAGATTATATCATTATTTATTATGCTGCTTGCTTGCTTATGTTCGTTGGCTTGAGCTCCAACGCGAAGTCCTGTATGTCGGATGAAGACATCCTGTTGTCCAACATCAGTGTGATGTCATACAGGACCTGAGGTTTGCATGAGTATCCGTTGTCCCATGTCTGGCTTATTGGTGTGCAGACTGGTGGTTCCTCGCCATACAGGCAGACACTCTCTGACTTCGGAGGAATTATTTATTATAACTCATATGCCTGTATATAACTATAGACAAAGAGTTTATAAATCTTTGAAAACAATGCAACCATCTATATATAAAATATATAGCAATGATATTAAAAGTTATGTCCCGTTAAATAACTTTTCTTAAGTTAAGTCCCCTCGCTATATATAAATAATAATGTAAATTTAAATATAAAATTTTAGTAAGTAAATAGCTAATTGTACACTAACAAACTATGACAGTTAGCTGCATGGGAATGAAAAGAATACATGTAGAAAATTTCATCTCAATCGGATGGACCGTTATCGAACGCATCAAATACCTGCCTGCCTGCCTGCCTGCCTGCCTACCTACCTACCTACATACATACATACATACATACATACATACATACATACATACATACATACATACATACATACATACATACATACATACATACATACATACATACATACATACATACATACATACATACATACATACATACATACATACATACATACATACATACATACATACATACATATACATACATACATACATACATACATACATACATACATACATACATACATACATACATACATACATACATACATACATACATACATACATACATACATACATACATACATACATACATACATACATACATACATACATACATACATACATCGTATTTTATATATATAGATTGAGCCAACATGCTCAGTCAAATCACTGTAAGATGCTAGTGATGCGAGGGTCCGATGTAGGTCTTCTGGCATAAAAAGGATTTTGTCAGGCACTTAGCTGAAGTTCTCTTCCCACGACTCGTCTGGAACAACCGCTGTATCGCTTCTCGTCTCCTCGTGCTGCTGATCAGGGTGTTGCACTACAGGTCACAGTGGAAGAGGCCGGCTTGGTTAGGGGTTAGTCTATGATAATTGTTATTGTCCTTCTATATTTGTCTATACCTAGCCATGAGGTTTCACGAGTATCTTGATTCTATCAAAGGGTTATTAACTTCTGCTGGCAGCAATAGACTGTTTATAACAAAGTTTTAGGGCTGACTTCTCCCTGGCAGTATTTTGACTTCACTTTATTTTTAAACTTGTATTAGGTGGTTTAATATTTGGTTTGGTGATTCTCGCGATTAGTGTGGCAATGATGGCGTTGGTGGTGACACAACAACCTGTGGACAAGGTTCAACAAAACGAGATTGTGTGAGTGATTGCTCAGGTGGTCTGTTTACAAATCTAGCTAGCATTATAACATCCTACTCATCTTAAGATTATCTTCCCTATCAGTATACCATTGATAGTACACAGAAGAAGACCTATTTACCACTCTCTTACACATTCCAATACTCTTATTAAGACATATAAGTATTAATTAAAAAGACATAAGAATTTCTCTTACTGGCCTATATGAATTTCTCAAAGGAAACGTAGCGTGGCTAGAGAATATCAAGCATACAGAATAATTATAAAAGATCTGTATAAAATAGGAATATTCTCTTGTGAGAAAGCTATCTTGATATATTAGTAACTATACACACTCAAAGATTATGACAAGTCTAGAATGGAACAGGATGCTTGCCCACATGGAATTTGACTGATCTCGGACCACCCAAAACGGCCTTGTTCCTAACTGGTTGCATAGATAGGTTGTTAATATGATTTTAATCTTGCTTTAACCTGCTATACTACCGTCACATTAGTATTTTAACAGAAAGATATGTTTATATAATTAACGACACCCCCCCCCCCCCCGCCCCTGTCCAGGTATTCAAGACCCGCATGACTGGTTTCAAGCACATGTGTCAGATGTTCTATGTTTGCAGTCGAAATCTATTTTCCGACACAGAATGTGTACGAATATTCTAGAGCATGTTTCTTTTCATTATGTCCTATCAAAATAGGAGTGCTATAATAATATTATATTATAAATATTTAATATGTATCCCTTATTAGCGATTAGATTTAGCCGTGTACATAATATGTTGTATGATTTAGTCTGCTGGTTTGATCCCACAGATAAATTTCCGGCACATGTATTTGTCGAATATAAACACGCAAATAATTTTGTTAATTATCTACACCTACCCAGTTTTATGAGTCTGCCGACCTCTATACTTCAACCGGCGCCAGATGTTAAACAACTTTTATGAAATGCACCCACTGTTTATATTTGCACTATTGGCTGTCCCACTTTCGGGCTAAGCTCTCAAAATGTCGACCGGCTGAGTTGGCTGTTTCACTGGAAGACTGGAGCCTATTTGGCGCTTCGACTGACCTGGCCATTCTGCTCGGTTGTCTCTGTTCGACCAAACTACATAACACCCAGTAAGCTAAACTAGTATTACGTTACTTGTAAATAGTTTGTGGTAACCTGCAAACAGCTATAATGTTATTATATTATCCTGTTCCTTTTAACAAGATTTGTTGAGGCAGGCCATGCTTTCGCCACACATAGTATTGATCAACAGATCTACAGCAATTGTAGGACATTGTAGTAACAGAGAGTGCAAAGAAAGGACTCTCTGTGAATATCAAGAAAACAGTAACAATGGTGATTTCAAAGAAATATGTGACACCCAAATGTGAAATAGAGATAGAAGGGAAAATTCTTCACCAAGTGTATAGTTGTAAATATCTAGGGACATTTATAACATCAGATGGAAGATGCACAACAGAGATCAAGAGCAGAATAGAGCAAGAAAAGTCTGAATTTCAAAAAATGAAGAATATCTTATGCAATAAGTCACTATCATTGAATGTAAGAAAGAGAGTCCTAGAGAGCTATATAGAACCTGTTTTGCTGTATGGTTGTGAATCTTGGAATATAAATGAACAAATTAGGAAGAGATTGGAAGCAACAGAGATGTAGTTCCTTAGACGAATGTTGCGAATTCCTTGGACTTCCAAAGTAACTAACAACGAATGCTTTAAAGAGGCTAACGAAACTAGAACATTATATACAACAATAAGAAAGAGACAACCAACTTTTTTGATCATGTGATGAGAAGAGAGGCGCTGGAGAACATCGTGACAACTGGAAAGATCTAGGGAAAAAGAAGCAGAGGCAGACCTCGAGAAATGATGCTGGATGGATTGCGACGGTGACATGGAGGAATATCAACGGCAGAGTTGATCCAGAAAACCAAACACCGAGATCTGTGGAGAGTCATGAACGCCTACGCCAGTTGGCACGGCACCTGATGATGATGCTGATGATTTCTATCCTGTAAAAGATTACCTTCGCCATAGCGATTCTTGTTCTAATCTCTTCAAGGCATCTCCTGTCAGATGTTAGGACTGTTCGAGATATTTGCACCCATTCGCTGCCTTCTTACAATTTAATTCTAGCTCTAGGTTTTCACTGTGTACAACAATGACGTCTACTAAATGTTGCAGATCCTACTCATTGTCTGCAATCAATACTGTATCATCCGCATATCTAACGTTATTGATGTTACGTCCCCAATGGTGATTCCTCTCATGTCTTCCAAATTTCTGAAAATAGTCTCACTGTATAGGGAAAAATGATCTGGAGACAATACACATCCCTGACGTACTTCATTATCAATTTTTATGGCAGCTTGTTGTTTCTAATATATTTTTTTACAAGTCTAAGTTCTTTCCCATCAATTTGTAGATCTGCAAGCATCTTCGTCATCTTGACATGTCTTTCTTTATCGAAAGACTGTTTAGTCAATGAAGCAAAGATACAGGTCTTTGTTTACTTCTATAGAACGTTCATTTAATGTTATCATCGTATAACCAACATTACTGTACCCTTGCCTTCTACGAATCCACATTGTTCTTCTACTATTTCGGGTTGTATTTTCTTCCTAACTCTTTGCATAATGATTCTTAACAAAACCTTCGTGAAGTAGCTCATAATAATAATTGTTCGATGTTGATCACATTCCAAGATTCCTGATTTCTTCGAGATTGCCATATTACATAATTCAGGAGGTATATCTCCAGTACCATATATTGCGTTCAGCAGTCTGGTGACCTGGTCTATTCCATAATCTTTCTAAGGCAGTGGTTCTCAACCGGTGGGGAATTCTCCCGCCCCTACCCCGAGGGGAATAGTACGGTTTCCGGGGGGATGGGGGAGGGGGGGGGGGAGAGATTAAGATTATTTCAAGACCGCGTTAATACAAGAATCGATTACTTGATATTGTTTTTCCCTCCATACTTTACAGTTCTGTACTTCTCGCCCTTCTGAAGTTCGTTTTATAGCGTAAGTAGACCCACAAATCACGATTTATGTTGACGTCTAGACTAGTATGTGTTATTAATTTTAGATTCCATTTTTATGTATACTACTGTGTAAAAGAAGGGGGAAGTTGTAGGGAGGAAGTACGAAAGGGGGCAATGATGATATTCTGAAAATATGGTGAAGGGGTGCATGGGCCAATACAGGTTGAGAACCACTGTTCTAAGGCATTGATCATTTATGTTGTGATGTTGTCTGGACCCGGCGTCTTGCCAGTATTCATATGGTTAAGAGCATTCTGAACTTCCATCTTGAAAATTAATGGTCCTTCATTATTATTCCGAATATCATACTGTTCTTCTCTTGTATCATCATAAAGATCTTTCACATAATCTTACCACACGTGTAAAATCGGATCTTTGTCTATTATAATTTTGCCATCCTTGGTTCTTAGGCAACCCATTGATATAGGTGTTTTTTTGTTAGTGTTGTCATTACTTCTTTCGGGCATTAATTTGGTATTCCATGTGTTGTGCTGGTTTTCAATTTCCCTGCAATTTTCCTCAAGCCATGCTTCTTTGCCTCTTTGCACAATTTTTTTAATTTTTCCCGTGAGTCTCGTCATATTTTTCATGGCTATGTTTGTTTTTCTTCTTACTTCCACGAATTTTAGGTTGTCTTCCGCCATCCATTTCTTACGTCCGAACATCTTCATTTTTGGTTAGTTGTTTTTGCAACATGGATGACTAATTTCTTTAATATTTCCCTTTGGGCGCTGATACCTTGAAATATTGTGTCAATGGTGAATTTATCTTTTATCTCCACTATTCAGTGCACGTAGGTCAAATTGTCCACTATGATTTCGTTCTGTTGATTTCCAGCTCTAGCATTAAACTCACCCATTATGATATTTAATTCTGAATGCTTGAATTTCTTAAAGGCATTCTCCAAATCATGATAAAATTCATCCAAGCTGTCATCACTGTTGTCTGTTATTGGTGCATAAACTTGTTTGATCAAAAGGTCTGCAACTAAACTTTACTAGTAATATTCTGTATCCAGTATCCTTTGGCAGATTTTGATCCCTCCATATTCATTATAAGTGCTACCCTCGCTGTTGTTTTTTTCTCTCCACCAGAATGGATTATGTTTTATTCCTCGGATGTTATTATGCCCATTCATTTCCATCTGGTCTCACATATACCAAAATGTTAATATTCAGTCTTATCATTTCGTTCTTAATATTACTGAATTTTCCATTCCCGCTCATAGTTCTAACGTCCCATGTTCCCACTTTAAATTTTAATATTTTGCACTCAGTCGCTTTGCTGACGGTCTGGAGTCGCCTGGTGCACATGACTGCCCCTACCTGGTGTTGCTCCTATAGAGCACCCATTTAAGCCGTTTCTCTGATTCTCTATTGAACGAAACATGACTGTATTGGCATTTGTTAAGAAGGTAGTTTGCCCCTTTTTTTCCTTCCCAGCAGTAATCATACTGGTCGAATACCGTAGTCATTGTCTCCACACACACGCTGTTAAGCTGCAGGATTTTTTGGAAAGGGGGGAAACTTCTTCCAAGAGGCCTCGGAGCTACAGGCCAGGAAAGGATACCTGGTCGAATGCGGCCACCTTTGCCTTTGACGTTTATGAGGGGTTCCAGAGTAGACAGGAAACGATGGCGGCAGCGCTTGATCTCGAGGATGCGTACAATAGAGTTCGCTATGATATTTTGATGACCGCACTTATGGAGAAGGGGGTCAATCCCTGGCGTATTATGACACTACATCTAGCTTAAGAATGGAGGTGGAGGCGGTCAGTGCAGCTTTCCGCTGGATAGAAAACACGATACATACATATTGTGATTGTAACTGACTCAGAAAGCATGCTGAGAAGGGTGAGAACAGGCAAGCTTCGTGCAGAGTGGCTTGCTTCGCTTCGGAGGTCACGGGTAGCAAGCATCACCTGGATCTTTTCTCCTGGGCATGCCGGTGTGCTGGGGAATGAACAGGCGGACAGATTGGCTGGCTCGGCAGAACTTGGAGGAGTATTGATGCATGACAAGGCAGATGTGGTTGCGGCCTTGTGGGAGCACGTGTACACCTCGGAGGAGCAAATGGATCACCATAGTCTGGTTAGAATGAGGCAGCGAGGCGTGACGAGGGGATCTGGCCGACGCTCGACGCTCAGAGGAAAGGCGAGACGGACATATAATCAGATTGCTACTGGAACTATTAGTGTTGGAACTCTTCGCTGGTTGCTGAGGATGGGGACGGAGCGCTTATGGGAATGTCCCGAATGCTGTGATGTCGGTTCCTAGATCAATCAATCAATCAATCAATCCACACAAGAAAAGAGATCCACTGCCTACCGTCATGAAATTGAAGACCGTAACTTACAACTGCCGGTTTCCGTGAATGCGATTCGTGAGCCGCTTACTACGCGTTCGAAACACAGCTGCGACCGATTTGGCAGCAGATCGTGTTGCGCTGGGGCTTTAACATGTTTGGGGTGGGGGCCCGGGCCCTTCTGAAAGCAACGGCAAACTACTGAACGTAAACTTGCCAAGACATCAACAACAACAGTAAAATGCTGGTGTTGACAGCGATGGAAAAAAAACATACATCTATCTGACGGTTGCTCTACAACTTCATCCATAACCTGCACCCATGGTTTCACGTAACCCTTTATTAGAAGGGGTGTCTAAACGGGTACTCCACCTTGCCTAATGGGGTCCTGTAGGCTAGCGGAAAGGGGGGGGGGATTAATTAGCAAACAAATTATCAAAACTGAACTTCCATGGTCGATTAATTTATCTACTAACAATTATTCAAAAGTGTTGAAGAAAAAGGTTTGAGAATCACGAGGACATAAAGTGTGCATTTCTCTCGCAGGGCGGATTTTCGTGAAACCCATATTCGCGTCTTCGTGGCGATCAGGGCTAAAATATTAGATGAACGTGAATCTCTGATAATCTGCTATAAGGTCTGGCCATTAGCGTGAACGCATGATGTGGCATGATGTGTTTTTTGTTTTGTTTTGTTTTTTTTTTGTTTTTTTTTTTTTATGGAAGGGTGCTATTAAAAAACGAAGTTCTGAATTTAAGACAAAACAACTGTTTCTGGGCTTGGGTTGGTCTTGTGTTTGTGCGCTCATGAACAGAGATAGTGCCGCAGATTCAAACTGACAAAAGAACACCTGGAACATGTTGCAATTTCACACATACTAGTTAACAGTATCATACGATTAGGTCACTTGTATCGCAAGTTCAAACTTGGGTCTGGTCCTAACTGAGGGCATAAACAGTCTGGGTGACTCTTTAACTATCATATTTTATAGAATTACAATGGCAAACTACTTAACTAGCAGTGCCTAGTACATCAGAAACATCTATAAATGTTGGGATTGATTACAACGTCCTGTTTAAGGGCATGCAACTAACGATCTTTCGGAATCGGTTGTTATGTTTGTCCACAACCTCCTGTCTCACATGTTTGGGATTCTTTGCCGATTCTGATGTGTCTCCATGCCACGGTGTCAAACTGTCTAGGATGGTGTGTGTGTTGTGCGTCTGTGTGTCTCTGTGTGTGTCTGTGTGCGTGTGCGTGTGTGTGGTGGTGTGCCATTTTTTGTTGCTGTTCATGATTGATTGATTGATTGATTGATTGATTTAGGAACCGACATCACAGCATTCGGGACATTCCCCTAAGCGCTCCGTCCCCATCCTCAGCAACCAGCGAAGAGTTCCAACACTAATAGTTCCAGTAGCAATCTGATTATATGTCCGTCTCGCCTTTCCTCTGAGCGTCGAGCGTCGGCCAGATCCCCTCGTCACACCTCGCTGTCTCATTCTTACCAGACTATGGTGATCCATCTGCTCCTCCGAGGTGTACACGTGCTCCCACAAGGCCGCAACCACAGTCTGCCTTGTCATGCATCAATACTCCACCAAGTTTTGCCGAGCCAGCCAATCTGTCCGCCTGTTCATTCCCCAGCACACCGGCATGCCCAGGAGAAAAGATCCAGGTGATGCTTGCTACCCGTGACCTCCGAAGCGAAGCAAGCCACTCTGCACGAAGCTTGCCTGTTCTCACCCTTCTCAGCATGCTTTCTGAGTCAGTTACAATCACAATGTGTGTATGTATCGTGTTTTCTATCCAGCGGAAAGCTGCACTGACCGCCTCCACCTCCATTCTTAAGCTAGATGTAGTGTCATCATACGCCAGGCTCTCCTGCACCAAACGCCGACCATTAGTTTTTGCCAAGAACCCCCAGGCACTTCTCCTACCTCTCAACACTGACCCATCCGTGTAGATAATCACATCACCCGGGCGAGAATTTTCCTGAATTAGTTGCTGAATTTCCATTTCCTACGAGTATCTTGATTCTATCAAAGGGTTATTAACTTCTGCTGGCAGCAATAGACTGTTTATAACAAAGTTTTAGGGCTTACTTCTCCCTGGCGTATTTTGACTTCACTTTATTTTTAAACTTGTATTAGGTGGTTTAATATTTGGTTTGGTGATTCTCGCGATTAGTGTGGCAATGATGGCGTTGGTGGTGACACCAACAACCTGTGGACAAGGTTCAACAAAACGAGATTGTGTGAGTGATTGCTCAGGTGGTCTGTTTACAAATCTAGCTAGCATTATAACATCCTACTCATCTTAAGATTATCTTCCCTATCAGTATACCATTGATAGTACACAGAAGAAGACCTATTTACCACTCTCTTACACATTCCAATACTCTTATTAAGACATATAAGTATTAATTAAAAAGACATAAGAATTTCTCTTACTGGCCTATATGAATTTCTCAAAGGAAACGTAGCGTGGCTAGAGAATACAGAATAATTATAAAAGATCTGTATAAAATAGGAATATTCTCTTGTGAGAAAGCTATCTTGATATATTAGTAACTATACACACTCAAAGATTATGACAAGTCTAGAATGGGACAGGATGCTTGCCCACATGGAATTTGACTGATCTCGGACCACCCAAAACGGCCTTGTTCCTAACTGGTTGCATAGATAGGTTGTTAATATGATTTTAATCTTGCTTTAACCTGCTATACTACCGTCACATTAGTATTTTAACAGAAAGATATGTTTATATAATTAACGACACCCCCCCCCCCCCGCCCCTGTCCAGGTATTCAAGACCCGCATGACTGGTTTCAAGCACATGTGTCAGATGTTCTATGTTTGCAGTCGAAATCTATTTTCCGACACAGAATGTGTACGAATATTCTAGAGCATGTTTCTTTTCATTATGTCCTATCAAAATAGGAGTGCTATAATAATATTATATTATAATATTTAATATGTATCCCTTATTAGCGATTAGATTTAGCCGTGTACATAATATGTTGTATGATTTAGTCTGCTGGTTTGATCCCACAGATAAATTTCCGGCACATGTATTTGATAAACACGCAAATAATTTTGTTAATTATCTACACCTACCCAGTTTTATGAGTCTGCCGACCTCTATACTTCAACCGGCGCCAGATGTTAAACAATTTTTATGAAATGCACCCACTGTTTATATTTGCACTATTGGCTGTCCCACTTTCGGGCTAAGCTCTCAAAATGTCGACCGGCTGAGTTGGCTGTTTCACTGGAAGACTGGAGCCTATTTGGCGCTTCGACTGACCTGGCCATTCTGCTCGGTTGTCTCTGTTCGACCAAACTACATAACACCCAGTAAGCTAAACTAGTATTACGTTACTTGTAAATAGTTTGTGGTAACCTGCAAACAGCTATAATGTTATTATATTATCCTGTTCCTTTTAACAAGATTTGTTGAGGCAGGCCATGCTTTCGCCACACATAGTATTGATCAACAGATCTACAGCAATTGTAGGACATTGTAGTAACAGAGAGTGCAAAGAAAGGACTCTCTGTGAATATCAAGAAAACAGTAACAATGGTGATTTCAAAGAAATATGTGACACCCAAATGTGAAATAGAGATAGAAGGGAAAATTCTTCACCAAGTGTATAGTTGTAAATATCTAGGGACATTTATAACATCAGATGGAAGATGCACAACAGAGATCAAGAGCAGAATAGAGCAAGAAAAGTCTGCATTTCAGAAAATGAAGAATATCTTATGCAATAAGTCACTATCATTGAATGTAAGAAAGAGAGTCCTAGAGAGCTATATAGAACCTGTTTTGCTGTATGGCTGTGAATCTTGGAATATAAATGAACAAATTAGGAAGAGATTGGAAGCAACAGAGATGTAGTTCCTTAGACGAATGTTGCGAATTCCTTGGACTTCCAAAGTAACTAACAACGAATGCCTTAAAGAGGCTAACGAAACTAGAACATTATATACAACAATAAGAAAGAGACAACCAACTTTTTTGATCATGTGATGAGAAGAGAGGCGCTGGAGAACATCGTGACAACTGGAAAGATCTAGGGAAAAAGAAGCAGAGGCAGACCTCGAGAAATGATGCTGGATGGATTGCGACGGTGACATGGAGGAATATCAACGGCAGAGTTGATCCAGAAAACCAAACACCGAGATCTGTGGAGAGTCATGAACGCCTACGCCAGTTGGCACGGCACCTGATGATGATGCTGATGATTTCTATCCTGTAAAAAGATTACCTTCGCCATAGCGATTCTTGTTCTAATCTCTTCAAGGCATCTCCTGTCAGATGTTAGGACTGTTCGAGATATTTGCACCCATTCGCTGCCTTCTTACAATTTAATTCTAGCTCTAGGTTTTCACTGTGTACAACAATGACGTCTACTAAATGTTGCAGATCCTACTCATTGTCTGCAATCAATACTGTATCATCCGCATATCTAACGTTATTGATGTTACGTCCCCAATGGTGATTCCTCTCATGTCTTCCAAATTTCTGAAAATAGTCTCACTGTATAGGGAAAAAATGATCTGGAGACAATACACATCCCTGACGTACTTCATTATCAATTTTTATGGCAGCTTGTTGTTTCTAATATATTTTTTTACAAGTCTAAGTTCTTTCCCATCAATTTGTAGATCTGCAAGCATCTTCGTCATCTTGACATGTCTTTCTTTATCGAAAGACTGTTTAGTCAATGAAGCAAAGATACAGGTCTTTGTTTACTTCTATAGAACGTTCATTTAATGTTATCATCGTATAACCAACATTACTGTACCCTTGCCTTCTACGAATCCACATTGTTCTTCTACTATTTCGGGTTGTATTTTCTTCCTAACTCTTTGCATAATGATTCTTAACAAAACCTTCGTGAAGTAGCTCATAATAATAATTGTTCGATGTTGATCACATTCCAAGATTCCTGATTTCTTCGAGATTGCCATATTACATAATTCAGGAGGTATATCTCCAGTACCATATATTGCGTTCAGCAGTCTGGTGACCTGGTCTATTCCATATTCTTCTAAGGCAGTGGTTCTCAACCGGTGGGGAATTCTCCCGCCCCTACCCCGAGGGGATAGTACGGTTTCCGGGGGGATGGGGGAGGGGGGGGGGGGAGAGATTAAGATTATTTCAAGACCGCGTTAATACAAGAATCGATTACTTGATATTGTTTTTCCCTCCATACTTTACAGTTCTGTACTTCTCGCCCTTCTGAAGTTCGTTTTATAGCGTAAGTAGACCCACAAATCACGATTTATGTTGACGTCTAGACTAGTATGTGTTATTAATTTTAGATTCCATTTTTATGTATACTACTGTGTAAAAGAAGGGGGAAGTTGTAGGGAGGAAGTACGAAAGGGGGCAATGATGATATTCTGAAAATATGGTGAAGGGGTGCATGGGCCAATACAGGTTGAGAACCACTGTTCTAAGGCATTGATCATTTATGTTGTGATGTTGTCTGGACCCGGCGTCTTGCCAGTATTCATATGGTTAAGAGCATTCTGAACTTCCATCTTGAAAATTAATGGTCCTTCATTATTATTCCGAATATCATACTGTTCTTCTCTTGTATCATCATAAAGATCTTTCACATAATCTTACCACACGTGTAAAATCGGATCTTTGTCTATTATAATTTTGCCATCCTTGGTTCTTAGGCAACCCATTGATATAGGTGTTTTTTTGTTAGTGTTGTCATTACTTCTTTCGGGCATTAATTTGGTATTCCATGTGTTGTGCTGGTTTTCAATTTCCCTGCAATTTTCCTCAAGCCATGCTTCTTTTGCCTCTTTGCACAATTTTGTAATTTTCCAGTGAGTCTCGTCATATTTTTCATGGCTATGTTTGTTATTTCTTCTTACTTCCACGAATTTTAGGTTGTCTTCCGCCATCCATTTCTTACGTCCGAACATCTTCATTTCTGGTTAGTTGTTTTTGCAACATGGATGACTAATTTCTTTAATATTTCCCTTTGGTCGCTGATACCTTGAAATATTGTGTCAATGGTGAATTTATCTTTTATCTCCACTATTCAGTGCACGTAGGTCAAATTGTCCACTATGATTTCGTTCTGTTGATTTCCAGCTCTAGCATTAAACTCACCCATTATGATATTTAATTCTGAATGCTTGAATTTCTTAAAGGCATTCTCCAAATCATGATAAAATTCATCCAAGCTGTCATCACTGTTGTCTGTTATTGGTGCATAAACTTATTTGATCAAAAGGTCTGCAACTAAACTTTACTAGTAATATTCTGTATCCAGTATCCTTTGGCAGATTTTGATCCCTCCATATTCATTATAAGTGCTACCCTCGCTGTTGTTTTTTTCTCTCCACCAGAATGGATTATGTTTTATTCCTCGGATGTTATTATGCCCATTCATTTCCATCTGGTCTCACATATACCAAAATGTTAATATTCAGTCTTATCATTTCGTTCTTAATATTACTGAATTTTCCATTCCCGCTCATAGTTCTAACGTCCCATGTTCCCACTTTAAATTTTAATATTTTGCACTCAGTCGCTTGCTGACGGTCTGGAGTCGCCTGGTGCACATGACTGCCCCTACCTGGTGTTGCTCCTATAGAGCACCCATTTAAGCCGTTTCTCTGATTCTCTATTGAACGAAACATGACTGTATTGGCATTTGTTAAGAAGGTAGTTTGCCCTTGTTTCCTTCCCAGCAGTAATCATACTGGTCGAATACCGTAGTCATTGTCTCCACACACACGCTGTTAAGCTGCAGGATTTTTTGGAAAGGGGGAAGCTTCTTCCAAGAGGCCTCGGGAGCTACAGGCCAGGAAAGGATACCTGGTCGAATGCGGCCACCTTTGCCTTTGACGTTTATGAGGGGTTCCAGAGTAGACAGGAAACGATGGCGGCAGCGCTTGATCTCGAGGATGCGTACAATAGAGTTCGCTATGATATTTTGATGACCGCACTTATGGAGAAGGGGGTCAATCCCTGGCGTATTATGACACTACATCTAGCTTAAGAATGGAGGTGGAGGCGGTCAGTGCAGCTTTCCGCTGGATAGAAAACACGATACATACATATTGTGATTGTAACTGACTCAGAAAGCATGCTGAGAAGGGTGAGAACAGGCAAGCTTCGTGCAGAGTGGCTTACTTCGCTTCGGAGGTCACGGGTAGCAAGCATCACCTGGATCTTTTCTCCTGGGCATGCCGGTGTGCTGGGGAATGAACAGGCGGACAGATTGGCTGGCTCGGCAGAACTTGGTGGAGTATTGATGCATGACAAGGCAGATGTGGTTGCGGCCTTGTGGGAGCACGTGTACACCTCGGAGGAGCAAATGGATCACCATAGTCTGGTTAGAATGAGGCAGCGAGGCGTGACGAGGGGATCTGGCCGACGCTCGACGCTCAGAGGAAAGGCGAGACGGACATATAATCAGATTGCTACTGGAACTATTAGTGTTGGAACTCTTCGCTGGTTGCTGAGGATGGGGACGGAGCGCTTATGGGAATGTCCCGAATGCTGTGATGTCGGTTCCTAGATCAATCAATCAATCAATCAATCCACACAAGAAAAGAGATCCACTGCCTACCGTCATGAAATTGAAGACCGTAACTTACAACTGCCGGTTTCCGTGGTCTAAAGACTTGCGAATGCGATTCGTGAGCCGCTTACCTACGCGTTCGAAACACAGCTGCGACCGATTTGGCAGCAGATCGTGTTGCGCTGGGGCTTTAACATGTTGGGATGGGGGCCGGCCGTTCTGAAAGCAACGGCAAACTACTGAACGTAAACTTGCCAAGACATCAACAACAACAGTAAAATGCTGGTGTTGACAGCGATGGAAAAAAAACATACATCTATCTGACGGTTGCTCTACAACTTCATCCATAACCTGCACCCATGGTTTCACGTAACCTTGATTAGAAGGGGGGTGTCTAAACGGGTACTCCACCTTGCCTAATGGTGTCCTGTAGGCTAGCGGAAAGGGGGGGGGGGATTAATTAGCAAACAAATTATCAATAACTGAACTTCCATGGTCGATTAATTTATCTACTAACAATTATTCAAAAGTGTTGAAGAAAAAGGTTTGAGAATCACGAGGACATAAAGTGTGCATTTCTCTCGCAGGGCGGATTTTCGTGAAGCCCATATTCGCGTCTTCGTGGCGATCAGGGCTAAAATATTAGATGAACGTGAATCTCTGATAATCTGCTATAAGGTCTGGCCATTAGCGTGAACGCATGATGTGGCATGATGTGTTTTTTGTTTTGTTTTGTTTTTGTTTTTTTTTTGTTTTTTTATGGAAGGGTGCTATTAAAAAACGAAGTTCTGAATTTAAGACAAAACAACTGTTTCTGGGCTTGGGTTGGTCTTGTGTTTGTGCGCTCATGAACAGAGATAGTGCCGCAGATTCAAACTGACAAAAGAACACCTGGAACATGTTGCAATTTCACACATACTAGTTAACAGTATCATACGATTAGGTCACTTGTATCGCAAGTTCAAACTTGGGTCTGGTCCTAACTGAGGGCATAAACAGTCTGGGATGACTCTTTAACTATCATATTTTATAGAATTACAATGGCAAACTACTTAACTAGCAGTGCCTAGTACATCAGAAACATCTATAAATGTTGGGATTGATTACAACGTCCTGTTAAGGACATGCAACTAACGATCTTTCGGAATCGGTTGTTATGTTTGTCCACAACCTCCTGTCTCACATGTTGGCATTCTTTGCCGATGCTGATGTGTCTCCATGCCACGGTGTCAAACTGTTCTAGGATGGTGTGTGTGTGTGTGCGTCTGTGTGTCTCTGTGTGTGTCTGTGTGCGTGCGTGCGTGTGTGTGCGTGTGTGCCATTTTCTGTTGCTGTTCATGATTGATTGATTGATTGATTGATTGATTGATTTAGGAACCGACATCACAGCATTCGGGACATTCCCATAAGCGCTCCGTCCCCATCCTCAGCAGCCAGCGAAGAGTTCCAACACTAATAGTTCCAGTAGCAATCTGATTATATGTCCGTCTCGCCTTTCCTCTGAGCGTCGAGCGTCGGCCAGATCCCCTCGTCACACCTCGCTGTCTCATTCTTACCATACTATGGTGATCCATCTGCTCCTCCGAGGTGTACACGTGCTCCCACAAGGCCGCAACCACATCTGCCTTGTCATGCATCAATACTCCACCAAGTTTTGCCGAGCCAGCCAATCTGTCCGCCTGTTCATTCCCCAGCACACCGGCATGCCCAGGAGAAAAGATCCAGGTGATGCTTGCTACCCGTGACCTCCGAAGCGAAGCAAGCCACTCTGCACGAAGCTTGCCTGTTCTCACCCTTCTCAGCATGCTTTCTGAGTCAGTTACAATCTCAATGTGTGTATGTATCGTGTTTTCTATCCAGCGGAAAGCTGCACTGACCGCCTCCACCTCCATTCTTAAGCTAGATGTAGTGTCATCATACGCCAGGCTCTCCTGCACCAGACGCCGACCATTAGTTTTTGCCAAGAACCCCCAGGCACTTCTCCTACCTCTCAACACTGACCCATCCGTGTAGATAATCACATCACCCGGGCGAGAATTTTCCTGAATTAGTTGCTGAATTTCCACTTCCGTGGCCCCTGCTGGCCACTCCCTGCACTCCCGGCTCAATGTTATTACAACTCTGCACAAGTCTGACTGCACGGCTGGCACTCTGACCCACTCCTCTCCTCGCCTGATGTTCTCCAAGGGGCACACCTGTCTGATCGTATCCTCCGCCTGAGCCATCCATGATTTCCCTCTTATCAGTCTCTGACCCTTAACTACGTCCAGCGCCTCATGCAACGGGTGATCTGTGTCTGCAGCTACTCTGAGGTATGCCTTCGCTTGCATCACCTTGTGCCTACCAGCAACAGTAGGCAGACCAAGGATGTAACGCATACACACTACTGGAGTGTCTCTGGTGCATCCCAGAATGACCCGCATCGCTTCATTCTGTATGCGCTCTAATTTCACCAGCTGACTCTTTGAGACAGTGAGCAGTCCTAGTCCATAATCAATCACTGAGAGGATCAAGTGCTGGTATAGTGTGAAGAGTATTCTCTGCTCTGTGTCCATTGCAGCCATAATTTTAAGTGCATTGAGTCCCTTTTGAGATCTTGTCACAACCGTCTCTACATGGTCCTTGAAGGACAGACTCCTGTCAAATGTGATTACCAGATACTTCAGTTTGTTCTCTCTGTTGACGCTTCTACCATCTATCGTGAGGCTTGGGGTATCATCTCTCACAATCCTGTTGTCCAGAGAGCACCACAACACCCCCGCCTTTTCCGGGTTGATGACAGCACTCATTTCAGTGCACCAGTCAATCACATTGTCTATTGTCACCTGTAGCTCCTGGGCTGTTTGATCCCTATTTCTCCCCTGCCTGTATGCAAGAATATCATCTGCAAATGTTAGAATCCTTCCAACCCCTGGTGCTTCTAGGTATGCAATCTTGCTCGTATACACATTAAAGAGCACCGGTGAGATTGCAGATCCCTGTGGCAGTCCCGGGGTTAAATATATGTGGATCTGAGGTCCATGCGCCCAGACGGAGAGCAACCTGACGAGAATGCAGGACGGCTGCTATCCAGTTCACCAACCAGGGATTGACCCCCTTCTCCATAAGTGCGGTCATCAAAATATCATAGCGAACTCTATTGTACGCATCTTCGAGATCAAGCGCTGCCGCCATCGTTTCCTGTCTACTCTGTTCATGATTTGTGTGTCGTCTCTTTTTATTTGATATCTTATTTCTGTGTCATCTCCTCCTTCTAACGGTGCTGTTGTCATACAGTGTTCTAGTGTACCTCTTCTCATGCAGTGTTCACAAAATGTGGATAGTCTACTTCTGATAAGAATTACCATGTCTTGTGATAGCTTGTTATTTTTGTCATGATGTGTTATTGTATCTGTCCTCGGTGTGGTCAGCGTTGTCTTTAAAGTCATATTTCCAAGTAATTTTAAACTAACCTATTGTATATGCTCACCTCGTTACATCAGAAGTGTAAACAAAACCATCTAAAGAAAAAATTAGAAAAGCTGTCAAACAACTGACAGATCCGGAACTCGCAGGTCCAAATGGTATCCCATGAGAAGCTATTAAAGTCAATATACTCTTCTAATAATTTTTTCACCTCTGTTGACCTGTCCAGCATCTTCTCTGTGGCATGATGTCAAACTGTCCAGTATCGTTTCAGTGGCATGATGTCACATTGTCGAACATCTTGTCCTCGGCATGATATCAAACTGCCCATCATTTTCTCCACGCATGATGTCAAACTGTCCAACATCTTCTCCACAGTATGATGTCAAACTGTCCAACATCTTCTCCGTGTCATGATGTCAAACTGCCCATCATTTTCCCCACGCATGATGTCAAACTGTCCAACATTTTCTCCTATCATGATGTCAAACTGTCCAGTATCGTTTCAGTGGCATGATGTCACATTGTCGAACATCTTGTCTATGGCATGATATCAAACTGTCCATCATCTTCTCCACGCATGATGTCAAACTGTCCAGCATCATCTCGGTTGCATAGTGTCACACTGTCCAGCATCTTCTTCACAGCATGATGTCAAACTGCCCAGCATCTTCTCAGGTCATGCCCAAAGAATGTGGGCTGTGTTGGTCAGGTATGAGTTACCAGTTCTTTTTGTCAGCTAACTTGTTTCAAGGTATCTTAATGAATCTTTTTATCCGTTCACATTATTCTCATCATTGTTCTCTATAGCTTCCACATAATTATTTTACTTGTCTACTAATTGTCGATGACTCGCTAACGTATATTAGGATTGGCTCAGTATAGTTCTTAAGAACTCTTCTTATATTTTGCACCTGTGTTGACAAAGTTATATTGCTGAGAGTATTCTTCATCTTGTTAAATTCCGCTTTTGCTTGGGCTATTTTACTTTTAACTGTCTTAATACATCTTCCATCTGCTGGTATTAAAGTACCCAAATACGTAAACATACTGACCCTTTTCAACCTGTTTCCTTTTAATTTGATGTTGCATGTGGGGTGTCATTTTTTTTTTCTTAGCAATTACTTATGTTTTTCAAAGTCCTTTTGGTTTGTCTTCCCGGTGTAATTATTTCCATCATTAAAAATACTACTAAAGCAATCTATGAGGATGAATTGGAGGAAGAAAAACTACAGACATAAATGAGCTTGGCAGAAATGTGCATACTTCAATCTTAAACCCAGAACAGAACAATTTAATCTCAGAGTACACCCCCAGCGAATGAGTCTCCCGTCGGGCAACTGAAGCACCAGACAAATCCTATAGCGTGTCTACAACACTGCTCTGACTTCGCCAGGCAGAACGAGAAATTCTAGCCCACAGTGGCGACCCTTGGAGACAATCTCTGAGGGATTCTGAAGACCCTAAAGCTAACCGATCTGATCGTGACCCGTGCCGGAATAGATGCAAAGCAACTATTGATCGGGGAGACGGGAAGTAGATGAAGCAACAGCAGAGTAACAAACAGAACGTTTATTTAATGTAGAGTGCATTATTTATTGACTGGTGAAGGGATTATTCCTTAACTAGAAACAATATAAAATGACACAAAGTAGTGCAGCTTTACATAATAGATTTACGGCACATACAGGACGTTGCGGCGATTAGCCTTCATCAGCAAACAAACACATTCACAAACACAACATATAGTCAAGAAGATCTCCTGTGACTACTACATCAAAAGGTGACGACAGGACGAGAAGAACAAAAGGATGCAAAAAATGAAAGCAATGAAGAGAAAATGAGAATTTAAAAAAATTTTCATACTTACCTCACTCCTTACTCTCTCTCTCTCTCTCTCTCTCTCTCTCTCTCTCTCTCTCTCTCTCTCTCTCTCTCTCTCTCTCTCTCTCTCTCTCTCTCTCTCTCTCTCTCTCTCTCTCTCTCTCTCTCTCAACAATCTTGCTTCTCTGTGCCTACCAATGCCATGTATATTTCTGGTGGTCGGGTCTTATATAACCCCAATAACACAAGCACTGGGTGATTTGATCCTACAATATGCGGTATAACAATCAACCTTACTGACTCTATTCCATAGGGGACAGTATGAGTAAAAGCTCGTACTTGTAGATCGACCAACTCCGCATACCTCATATGGTATATCGCAGGCACTATTCCTCCTCTCTCTCTCTCTCTCTCTCTCTCCCTCTCTCTCTCTCTCTCTCCAAACAATCTTGCTTCCCTGTGGCTACCTATGCCATGTGTATTGCTGTTGGTCGGATCCTATACAGCCCCAATAACACAAACACTGGGTGATTTGATCCTAAAATACGTTGTATAACAATCAACCTTACTGACTCTATTTCATAGGGAACAGTATGAGTGGAGCCTCGTGTTTGTAGAACGACCAACTCCGCATATTTCATGTGGTATGTCGCAGGCACTATTCCAACCCCTCTTACTCTCTCTCGCTCTCTCTCTCTCTATCTCTCTCTCTCTCTCTCTATCTATCTCTCTCTCTCTCTATCTACAATCTTGCTTCTCTGTGGCTACCTATGCCATGTGTATTGCAGGTGACAGCCCCAATAACAAAAACACTTGGTGATTTGATGCTAAAATACGTTGTATAACAATCAACCTTACAGACTATATTTCATAGGGAACAGTATGAGTGAAGCCTCGTATTTGTAGACCGACCAACTCCGCATACTTCATGTGGTATGTCACAGGCACTATTCCAAACTCTCACTCTCTGTCTCTGTCTCTGTCTCTGTCTCTCTCTCTCTCTCTCTCTCTCTCTCTCTCTCTCTCTCTCTCTCTCTCTCTCTCTCTCTGCAATCTTGCTTCTCTGTGCCTACCTATGCCATGTGTATTGCTGGTGGTCGGATCTTATGCAGCCCCAATAACACAAGCACAGGGTGATTTGATTCAAATACGTTGTATAGCAATCAACCTTACTGACTCTTTTTCATAGGGAACAGTATGAGTGAAGCCTCGTATTTGTAGACCAACCTAATCCGCATACCTCATGTGGTATGTCGCAGGCACTGTTTCAACCTCTCTCTCTCTCTTCCCCCCTCTCTCTCCAAACAATCTTGCTTCTCTGTGCCTACCCACATCATGTGTATTACCAATGGTCGGATCTTATACAACCCCAATAACACAAGCATTGGGTGATATGATCTTATAATACGTGGTATAACAATCAACCTTACTTACCCTATTTCATAGGAAACAGTATGAGTGAAGCCTCGTATTTGTAGACCGACCTACTCCGCATACCCCATGAGGCACATCACAGGAACGATACCCACCTCTCTCTCTCTCTCTCTCTCTCTCTCTCTTTCCCTCTCTCTCTCTCTCTCTCTCCTCTCCTCTCTCTCTCTCTCTCTCTCTCTCTCTCTCTCTTTCTGTCTCTCTCTCTTCTTATATATCCTTGCACTGGCCATGTACACTAGTGTATGAATATCTGTTGAGCGGTGTATATGTATGTATGTGCGCTCACGCATATCAGTCCACCCAGACTTTAGGGCTCGCCTCATAATAACATATATAAGTGCATAATGTGGTTTTGGTTAGTACCACCATCATGCTTGCGCCGACTCATGCTTCGTTAGTACATCCACTGAGATTTCTCAGATACCCCTACCAGATAGGTTGCCGTCCTGCCGTCCTGCCTCCGCCCCCCCCCCCTCTTCTTTCAATGTGCTCACGTAACCGTAGCACCTATCACCTCGTCATCATCTTCCATCTCACTCCGTCGGTTGGGTATAAAATGAATACATCGGAGATATTCTGAGTTACTCATAGATCGGAACTGTGAGGTAAGTATGAAAAAATAAATTTAATTCTCATTTTCTCTTCATTGCTTTCATTTTTTCATCCTTTTGTTCTTCTCGTCCTGTCGTCACCTTTTGATGTAGTCACAGAAGATCTTCTTGACTATATGTTGTGTTTGTGAATGTGTTTGTTTGCTGATGAAGGATAATCGCCGCAACGTCCATATGTGTCGTAAATCTCTTATGTATGTATGAGCTTTATGAGATGAACTGTATTTCGTGGACTGTGTGGGTGAACATCTAGGAAACATCCAGATGGGAAAATTACTGCCGATTCCATCAGAAATGAACTGGGTGTTTTGTGGGGGACTATTATGTTGACATTCTGGCGGCGGAATTATGCACAGTGTATCTGTGCAGGCTGTTTTGTCGAGACTCCTGTCTTTTCCACTTTTCACATTGGGCAGTGGGAAGCATTTTGTGTGATATTCACTGGCGGATATTCACTGAACGGAGCATAATGGGGACGACCCGTTGCTGTGAAGTTGGAACTGCGACTAACTAACTAACTAACTAAATCTCTTATGTAAAGCTGCACTACTTTGTGTCATTTTATATTGTTTACATTTTCTCAGCTTTACCGAAATTCCACCCAATTTTATTCATATTCCTTAACTAGAGAATGTGCTTTTTATTAACCAATGATTAGATCATTCCTTAACTGTCTTATTCTTCTTCTGCGTTCATCCGGAGTGTTGTTTCAGATGTAATTGCGGTGTGTCACGCTATGCGCCTTAGGCCAATACATTCGACTTTAGCGGGCATCTTTTTTATCGGGTTTACCTTCCCAGGAGACTTTCACTGTTGTGGTGCCCTCCACATCCCAGCTGGTCAAGTTAGAACGGTCGAATACTCCACGGTCAGCCCTCAAGGGAAAGCAGGGGCAGTACATAGGCATTTACCGCCATCCAAGGTGTCGTATTTTATATGTGTCGTCCCTGGGGTGAGGGGAATCAACACCAACATTCTTTTAACCCCATATCACTATCTTGAGGATCTTCTAGATTTCTGTCCACAACACCCCGTCAGTCTCTGGATCACTCTCTCTCTCTCTCTCTCTCTCTCTCTCTCTCTCTCTCTCTCTCTCTCTCTCTCTCTCTCTCTCTCTCTCTCTCTCTCTCTCTCTCTCTTACTACTGAACCAAGCCCCAAAATGCACTACACAACACTGGCTCTAACAAAAACAACAAATTAGTTTAATAGAGAAAAGTGTCATGTATGTGCAAAGTGTATGTGTAGAATGTCTGTCGTATAATCTAGTGTGTATGTAGAATCAGACCGAATAGCTCAGGAGCAAAGTCTGTTTCATCACTGTACTGGCCACACAACAGCACCATATATGATGGACAGAAGACCTCACCCAAATGATGTGTCTCTCAGGCCAAGTGTCGACTTCCTCCGATAGCTCTTGGACAATCCAGATGCTTGGTCATCAATAGTGGAAACAGTCCAATATTGATCATCAATCTAACACACACAGTGTAACTACTCTGTTCATAAATGTTCTGTGATCAGAGAATCCTAAAAATAATGTTACTGTCACTTTGGAAAACTAAATGTTAGTATTTAACAGTTCATAGGAATTCCCCAATTGTAACACACACTGTTAATTGGTAATGATAGGAATTCACCAATTGTAACTCAATATGTTAATTTTCCAGGTCACATCTACTAGTGTTCCTGGTACAGGTGTTATTGTCAGTGTCTTGATTTTACTGTGATGTAAACTATCACTCAGGAAACACGCTTATATAATCATCGTTTCCTGCTCAGCAGAGGCCAGTTTCTTGCAGACCCTCTGGGTCATGGGCCCAGTGCAAAAGCCTCTCAGTAAACTCTGCCTTCAATGCTCGAGCCATGACTTTCTTTTAGTTGGTGGTAAAATCTGGTGGAACCATATAGTTATTCCTGTTTGAGATGGAGACTATGAAATCACACACTGAATAGATGTCCGCCGATATAAATCAACAATAGACACTATAGTCTCTCTCTAGAAACAAACTAGGAATATTGCACACGTCCGTATCGCTTCACAACTTTTGGTCGACTACCTCCAAAGTTGTTTATCCAGACTGTTTTTAATACTGTTGTCTGAATGACGTCACAGAACTGTCTAGACACTAGACGTCTAGAAGCTATTTTTCTCTCTCCGTTTCCGACTTAATGTCAACAACTCGCGGTATGTACCTTTCATCCGGGAAAGTGTCTCCTGTCTGTGATCTAGAGAATAATTTCCCCACAACAAAAGATCTGGCCGACTTTTACCCAGACAGTTTGTCTATCACATCAAAAGGATGGCCGCTGCCTGCAGACGTATGGCGCGACAGTCCTTCCTCGATCAACAACACATCAAAGAATGACGGCTGCTTGCAGACGCAGGGCGCGACATATTTTCATCGATTGACATCTTCAAGATTTTACGTGACACAAGGAGGCTTCCATAATTGCAGAGCCGACACATAGCGCTCTCGTACTGGGCTCACCCAAGGAATCGCCACGTCCTGCACATGGCTGCTTTAATTCCTCACTTCCATGGATTGGGCATTTTGTTCGCCACAGGCCGCTCCCCAGCAAACCAGGGACGATCAGACTGCAGACGAAGTCCACTCAGCGAGCTTTCGCTGTGGACATGTGCTGGATTCCGTGCCCCGAAAACAAGATAGTCAGAGCTGTTCTGGGCACGAAGGACATCCTATTCACTCGCAAGGTTTTGCTTTGTGCCAATTTTATTTACATCCTTAGGCCGGCACATCCGGCTTCTGCGGGCGTTTTTTTTATCAGGTTAGCCTTCCTAGGGACATTCGACTCTCACTGATGTGGTGTCGTCCACATCTCAGCTGGTCAAGTTAGAACGGCCATAGACATCAAGGTCAACCCTCAAGGGAAAGCAGGGGTAGACCATGGGCATTCCCCTGCATCCAAGGAGACTTCTATAATTGCAGAGCCGACACATAGCGCTCTGGTACTGGGCTCACCCTAGGAATCGTCTCGTTCTGCGCATAGTTGCTTCATTTCCTCACTTCCGTTTATTAGGCTTTTCGTTCGCTACTAGCCACGCCCCACGCAACCCAGGAACGGTCAGTCTGCAGACGACATCCACTCAGCAAGCTTTCGTTTCGGACTTCCACGTAATGGATTCGCTAGCCAAGCGTTCCATTTTGTGTTAATGAGACGTTTCGCCATCTTTGATTACTTTCCACTCAGCAAGCTTTCGCCACGGACTTCCACGTAATGGATTCGCTAGCCAAGCGTTCCATTTCGTGTTAATGGACGTGTTTCCACCTTTGGTTAGGCTCACTCAATGAGCTTTTGATTTTTGATACAGACTTACATCGTAATGACTGAGTGCGACTGAGACGCTTTTTCCACCTTTGGTAACGCTCACGAGGTAGGTTGCAGATGCTGCTATCTCAGCATCTTACCTCCAAGTAAGCTCTCACATCCTAGAGATATATATTTAGAGGCGTTCAGTCATATCCCTCAGTTGAGAGCCGTAAAATGAGGGTCTGGACCAATCATGTAGCAGGCCCAGCATCTCACCTACCTCGGCAGAGGGTGAGTAACGGCCAGGCCCTCACCTCAGGGGGATATTGGCTTAGAGGCGTTCAGCCATATCCCTTAGCTGAGAGCCGTAGATCAAGTGTCTGGGCCAAGAATATAATGCTGATCGTCTTCGCGCCTCTGACTTTCGTTTTTTTTTATTAATAAAAACATTCTTGACAAATACTTTCGCAGCAGTTCGTCTTGCGGTGATCCAAGAATTTCACCTCTAACGCCGCAAAACGAATGCCCCCTTGGTCCCTGTTAATCATTACACCCAGTTCCAACAACCTACAAAATAGAACCGAGGTCCTATTCCATTATTCCATGCACCATTATTCAGGCAGCCGAGGCCTGCTTTGAACACTGTGTTGTTTTTGTTTGTTTTGGTTTTTTTTTTTTTCTAAGTAAACGCGCTGGCCACCAAGGACGCTCAGCGGAGTGCACCTACGGGAGAGAGTGGGTAGACGGTAGGGTAGGAACAACGGGCAGTGAACCAGCGGGAGTCGGAACGCCCGCCTGCACCTGAGATTCAACTACGGGCGTTTTAACTGCAACAACTTTACTATACGCTATTGGAGCTGGAATTACCGCGGCTGCTGGCACCAGACTTGCCCTCCAATAGATCCGTGTTAAGGGGTTTTAAATGTACTCATTCCAATTACGGGGCCTCGATAGAGTCCCGTATTGTTATTTTCCGTCACTACCTCCCCGTAACCGGAGTGGGTAAGTTGCGCGCCTGCTGCCTTCCTTGGATATGGTGGCCGTTCCTCATGCTCCCTCTCCGGAATCGAACCCTAATTCCCCGTTACCCGTTACAAACATGATAGGCATGCCACTGTCACCGTCCTAGATCTCTAGGGGATTGAAACTCGGGCTCATACAGGCAACAAACTCCGTTCAGATACAATCTAGCAACATTTATTTACATGTATATTACAGTACGCTGGCGAAGCGAGTTTTCACAAGCCAGCATTCAACAAGTTGCGTATCACAGGAGTTTACAATGAACATGATTAACACAATAACTCTAGCAGCTATCTAAACATATGTCTAAGACCCCTAAATACAATTGGGTCTACTATCAAGTCCCCTTAAGGTAAGCCCTGTTGCTTCCTCGATGTCCAGTCCGTGTCTGTCCTTCCACACGCGTCGCAATCCGACACGGGTGGCAACTCTCTCTGAGTTTCTCGTGGACCCCGCAATCGGCGGGCCCCATCAGTGTCCACGGGGCTGTGGACACACTGACCGGTCCTTCGAGAAGGCTCTGGATTATTCGAGCCTTCGAGTGACTCGGTTCTTTCCCCTTCGCTGGAGTTCTGTCCCTTCGCCAGTATCTCTTACTTTTATGTTGGTACCGTCCCTATGTGAGGCTGTGACAGGAGTCCCCCTCCCCCCTGCTTTGATGGGTTCTTATATGGTAATTAGTTCTGTACTAATTCTGTCACAGGATCACATAAAGTCGGTGTTTGTAGTTTGGTGGATAGTAACTTGGCAACTGACATATCTGCATCACCAACTCATGTATTCTCCCATACACCACTTTAAGATGAATGCTGAAGAGGTTTCTCTCTTCTATGTCCTTAAACATGCTTATCTGACCGAAGTTCCGTGACGTTTCCCAGTTGTTTTTACAACCGCGCCCTTCTCAAGTATCCATATGATACCAAGATATTAAAACTCTGTGTAAGAGAGTTCTAACAAGACAAATGTCTTGGCTATTTAAGTACACCTGCACATCTTGTGTGTGTATTTCGATACATTTTTACTTCCGTATGTTGTATAATGCTGAATATGTAGTTATGCTGTTGTTTTATCACATCTGACTACGTGTTCCTGTTGGCTTGTTCGTGTATTGACTGATATGTTGCAGTTTCTAATAAAGTGACTGTATTTTAATTGTTAGTGTTCAGTTTTTGAGTTTATATAAAGTGTGTGCTCACTGTGTGGTTTATCTCCAAGCGTCACGAGTTGGGATATCCCTTGTCATGAATTACCCCAATGTGTGTAATGCATGATCGGGCACTCCAAGCAGTGGTGCTTAGATGTAGTGTATTAAATACTAAACATGTATTAACAATTAGACAGGTAATACATTTTTACATGAAAGACGCAGACAAATTAAAATAAATACGTTTTGCGTACAATTTGTCCGCTCAGTATATCGCTCTCTCATTTAATTCATTCACTCTGTCATTCATCCATCTTTCATACAAAATAGTATTTTGTTAAAATATATAAATAAAGTTGAGGTAAGTATTATTGCCCTTAGAAAAATGGCTTAGGCGATAAGTTCCCTTTAAGGTAACAAGTACTTTTTGTACGTGTACTCAAAAAATGGTTTATAATTTAAATGGAAAAAATTGTATAGGAAAAATATTTCACCTATGAGTGGAAATACTTGTAATAATATGGTAGAAAATATACAAGTTATAGGTTGACATATTTTATATACATAATTAAATACAAGTGTAATACATATTACTAATAAATAACTAATTAACTAACTAACTAACTAAATCCATCGACGATGTGTGTGTTGTCCTCCTGTTGTCCGTGTGTCGTGACATCAACGTTAACAGTTAATATAGCTGTCCCTTGCATGTTGTAATCGACGTAGTTCTATTCCGGCTGTTTGCGAAGTTTCTTAGCCATAGCGAGTATGCAGTGTTCTTAATCTTTACAGATGAATGTCAGTTCACTGGTTGAAATCATTTCACAGATCTTATATATCGCTCGGATTGTTTTTAACACTTTGGCAATTGGTAATATAGGGTTCTCAAAGTGTCATGTTTGTGGGTGTTATACGTAACCTATACACTTGGGCGTTGTTACTTCTGAATGAAAGTTCTCTAGTAGGTGTAGAGGTACACTGTTCTATGCCACAGACTAAAATATCACAGATTATTGTATGGCGAATAATTAATGTGCCTAGTGATCGTCTGCTGGTGCATTAGTTTGCCGTGATAAAAAGTCAGCAATAATGTTATCAGTGCCCTTGATATGGCGAATTTCAAAGTCGAAATCTTGAAGAAGAAGACACCATCTTTGCAACCGATGGTTCTTTGGTACACCTTGCTTAAGTACCAGCAACGGCGAATTATCGGTTAAAACAACAAAATGCGAACCTAAGAGGAACTTAGATAATCGACGCATACAAAAAAGTAGACTTAATGCCTCCAACTCAAATGTGGAGTAATGGATCTCTGCCTTTCTTAGCTTGCGGCTGACGTAGAGTATCGGATGTCTCAAGCCCTGATATTCTTGCATCAGGCATCCTCCAATTGCGATAGCACTCGAATCTGTGGTCAAAATAAAGGGTATATCTATGTTTGGTAATCTTAATACTGATGGGTTAGAACAAATGGATTTCAATTTGCACATTGCATCCTCTAAGCGGATACTCTTACAAAATTTTTCTGGATGATCTTTTGTCAACAGATTAGAAAAAACTGATGTGAGTTCTGCCCAGTGTGGTATAAACTTGGCATAATAGTTTATGAGACCTAATAAGCTTCTAACCTGCTTCTTTGTAGTTGGAACTTCTAGGTTGAGAATTTTTGATACTATTTTATCATCTGTCAACAGTTTGCCTTCGGAAATCCTATGACCTAGGAAGTCTATCTGTTTATAGCCTAGTTCAACCTTGGAAGGTTTGATAGTAAGTCCAAAAAGAAAAATTTGGTTAAAGACTTGTTGGAGTGTAAGTAAGTGAGAAGTCATGTTTGAAGAATGGATACATATGTCATCAATATAAGATTGCGCGTCCTTGATGCCGTGCAATAGCAGTCTAGTTAACCTAACAAATGTGGCGGGAGCGTTCTTGAGACCAAACGGAAGATATCTCCATTCGTACAGCCCAAGGGGTGTAGCGAATGCTGTTATATGCCTTGAAGAGGGGTCTAGTGGTACTTGCCAGTAACCTTTAGCTAAATCAAGCTTAGAAAATAAGGATGATTGAGACATATTCAAGATGAGGTCTTCACAGCTGTTCATTGGCTCAGCATCTGTCGTGGTTATAGTATTTAACTTTCTATAGTTTATGCACAAACGAATGGTTTGGTCCTTCTTTTTCACCAGGACAATTGGCGAAGAATACTGGGACACAGATTTCTGTATTATTCTATTTTTCTCTAAGTCCAAAATTTCTTTATCTAAATTTGCTCTATAATGCAAAGGAATCGAATATGGTCTACATTTGATCGGTGTCAGATCTGTCAACACAATTGAATGTGTTATTTTGTCAGTCCGTCCAGGTTTGTTTGAGAAGATAGTTCTATAGTCGTTCAGAAGAGACAGAATGTCTTGTCGCTGCTGTTGTGTCAAAGTGTCAGAGATTTGTATGTCCTTCATAGTACTGTCGTCGTTCATAATTGGTACTGGAATTTCCGTATTGTCTACGTCTGTCTGATTTATTACTCACGCTACTGTTTGTAAATTGTCTTCAATGTCATTGTCGTCGTCGTCGAGACTAATAGTTGTCAATGTGTCGGTAAATTGGTCGTACTTAGTCGTTATCCCATATTGTCGGTACTGTGAGTATGTTTTCGTCGTCTTCGTTGTCACAAGAATGAGTCGTTAACGATGCTTCGTTTGTCGAGGTGTCATTCAGTCGGGTAATTATTGTTTCGTTTCTTTTGTCATTCTTGTCAGTCTGGTTGTTCGTGTCACTGTCATTTCTAGAATAGTATGGTTTTAACATATTTACATGGAATATTTTCAACTTTCCATTCAAAGAAATTTCGTAATCAACTTCCGAAATCCTTCTCACAACTTTAAATGGTCCCTGCCAAGAGGTTGATAGTAAATCTCTCTTGTCAGGTAGTAATAGTAAAATATCTTGATTTGGTTGTAATACAATCGTTCTTGCCCCTTTGTTGGCGTACTGCCTGTACCTAAAACCTTTCTCCTGTAATGATGTTCTGGCCAGTATGCAGGATCTAATGATTTTGTCTCTGGTGTCAGTGACCAAATCATAGGTGGAAACTGGTAATTGGATGTTTACAGGTTGTGATATTATAGTCTTTGTAAATAGTGAGAGGTCCTCTTGGGTTCGCTCCATATATCAATTCAAACGGAGAGAACCCCGTACTTGATTGTGGGACTTCTCTGTATGCGAACAGCACCGTTGGGAGAAGTATATCTCAATCGGCTGGATTTTCAGCTGTCACTTTGGATAACATATGTTTTAGTTCCCCATTTAATTTTTCGCAAATTCCGTTCGCGGACGGTCGATAGGGACTTGTAAAACATTGTTTTATGCCTAGTAACTTAGTTACCGATTGGGTGGCATTAGATATGAATTGCGTTCCTCTGTCTGATATTATCTTCTCGGGAAAGCCAAAACGGGAAAATATCTGTAATAATACGTCCGTCACATCCTTAGAGGAGATAGATTTTAATGGAATCATTTCTGCCCATCTCGAACATAAATCAACAAGTGTAAAAATATATCTATTTCCTTTGTTTGAGATGTGATTCAAAGGATCTATTAAATCAACCGCCACGATTTGAAATGGCCTCGAGGCAGTTGTGGTTGATTGAATTTCTGCCGTAGGGTTTTTCCCCTTTTTTATTAGTTTCTGACAGGTATCACATGATTTACAGTGGGTTTTTATGTCACGGCAAATTTTAGGCCAATAAAATTGGCTCAGGACTCTGGCCCTGGTTTTTTCGTAACCCATATGATCTCCAAAAGGTGAGTCATGGGCTATATGTAGCACTTTTTCACGATGTGACTGAGGTAGAACCACTTGCTGTATCGTGGTTTGATCTTTGGTATATAATCTTGTTAGAACATTGTTATTTAATTTAAATGTCTAAGAAGCGTTTTTCGTTAATTTTGGCTTTAATCCTACTAGTCGAAAATATGGTGAAAGGGTTGGATCTGCTTTTTGTTCTTCTATCAACTCGGTGGTGGTAATATGAGGTGAAATGATCTGTAGTGCTTCCTGAAGTTGGTCAGTGTGGGTTTTGTGTGTCGTTTGTCTTGTTACTATGTTAGCGTGTTGTGTGTGTTGTTGCACATTTACAGGCTCCGTAATTTGTGGATCGATGGCGTCCTCAGTTCGAGGTGTTAATTTGATGGTATCATTGAAAGATTCAACCGCCCCTGTATTTTGCACCTCTGTGAATTCATTTCAAATTACGTCATTGGTTGTCTCCCTTGTGCTTTTGGCAGTTTGAGACAAGCATGCGTGGCTTTTCACTTTGGAATCGCTGTTTGGTTTTTGGATATAGTTTTTCTGTTCCCATTCTCTGATTTCCTTTTCAGAGCAAGATCTTATGTTGGGAAGATTCCCAAGGATGATTTCAGCGGCAGGATTTTCTAGTACTGCACATAGCACTTGTCCTGATATAAAAGGTGTCCGAATTTCGGCCAGTGCTAGGGGGTATCTTTCAATTGTGCCTGCGAATGTGCGACGCGTTACGTATTTGTGTGTGTAGTCTTTGTCGTTAACTAATGTTCTCTTAATTCCACAAAGAGTCACCCCGGAATCTCGTATTAATGTACATTGTTTGTTGTTAACAAAACCTGTTGAATAATTTAACTTGCCTGTTGGTGATAAGGCCGCGTTGGCCATTTCGTTCGAAACTGGGATTGTGTGGCCACATAACAAAGTTGTATCTAGCTGAAATTTTCTACAGGTGTTACACTTGTTATCAGAGATGGTATTAATGATGTCTACTGCATTCCCTGACTCACTCGCACTTTCATTCTGGATGTCACATTCGTTCTGTTGTTCAATTTCTTCATCCGAGGATGTGTCAATTAATGCGGCATTGGCCTGCTTCATCATCTTTCTCCCATCACAAACTGATGAAAAATGCCCATAGCTAGAACAAAAAGAACATTTAACCGCTCTCTGATATGCGTTCCTTTTGTTCCTTTGTTTCTCCACTACCATTTGGAGATGATGTGGATAATTTGGTGATTTGTCACACATCGCGAACTGTTCGTGCATCAGATGACAATACTGGCACATGACTGGTTTTGTGAACTTAGAGCGTTGTTTGAACCTATTTTCATTTGGTCTTGAAAATTTTGTTTGTAATCGCTGCTGTTTCATTTTGACTCATGTTTAGCTGAAAAATATCGCGGTTCGCTGTAAAATATTTGCTTCCTTTATTTTCTATTTCTTGGATGGTTTTACAATCCATTTGTCTCAAAAATTTAGAAAACGGTGTTGGAATTGTGCTAATAATTTTGTCAATTATAATTAGCTCTTTCAGTTTATCATGGTTGTTATTTGTTTTCGCTTAGGTTATCCATTTTGTACAAATATCTTCAACTGTAGACACGTAGTCTATGAAAGTTTGGTTAGGTGATGGTGCTAATTTTGAGAACTGTAGTTGATAGCCTGCTGTATCTTGTGAGAAATGTTGGAGTATTCTCTGTTTTAAATAATCATAATCTTTCCTCATATCTTGTGGAACTGTGTGTATCACTTTTAAGGGCTCTAGAGCTAAATTTCTCATTAGAATAAATGACCAGTCGACTTTTGCGACCTGATGGTGAGTCATCAAGCATTCGAAGTTCTCTAAGTATGCGCTTATAGAATCTCCTGAACAAAATGCTTTGACAAGGCCTTTATATTTGTTGTATTTTTGTTCATCTTCTTTACTTCTAATTTTGTTTACTGACATTTCTAGGTTGGAGTCAATTTCCATTTGTTTTAGTTTTATCTGTGTCTCTGCATTTAATTGGGCTTGCTTGGTCGCAGCCTCAAGTTCCATCTGCATCTTCTTTTCTTGAGCTTGCAGTTGCATTTTCTTTTCTTCAGCTTGCAGTTGCATTTTCTTTTCTTCAGCTTCCATCTGCATCTGCATCTTTTTCTCTTCTCTTTCTGCTTGTATCTTTTTCTCTTCTCTTTCCATTGCTCTTTCTTCTCGTGCAATATTTTCCGCATGTGTCTTTTGTGTCCATTCTGAAAGTTTTTCCTCTTTATATCCTAACCTAATACCTAATTCAATGCACTGTTCTAATGTTGACATCTTGTAATTTGGTTATTATTTACTTTCTTGAAATTAAATCCCTTTCAAATTAATTTGGGTGTTCAACAGTTGGTTATTTCCCTTAATGTTTGCCTTTAAATTTATATGAGGAGATTTACTTGGTTATAAGATTAGCATATACATACAAAATCAATACATAGAAAAATGTTACATCAATTAATGAGGATGAGGAGTATCGCTTAGGGATGTAATGAGCATGAAATGAAACTCATCTTATTTTCCCTGAGATCTCGACTGTAGTCTTGTTTTCTCGCCACTGCTGGAGTACAGGTTACATACACCCGATAATTCGCGGAACAATCTGCTGTTGGAATCAAAAAAAAATTAGTAACTGTCATTGTAATTGTCACAGTCATGTCAAATTTCATAAATATTATCATCATTTGAAATATTTTTGTAGAGGGACTATAATAGTTCATTCACAGATAGCTGCAAAGTTTCTAACTTTGTCATGTGTTAACGGTAATATATTCTTTTACTTGGCAAAACCAAGAGCTGTTCTGAAAAGTACTGCTTTGATTGCCAAAACCGGCGCTTGCCCCCAAATAGCCTGTCACCGTCCTAGATCTCTAGGGGATTGAAACTCGGGCTCATAAGGCAACAAACTCCGTTCAGATACAATCTAGCAACATTTATTTACATGTATATTACAGTACGCTGGCGAAGCGAGTTTTCACAAGCCAGCATTCAACAAGTTGCGTATCACAGGAGTTTACAATGAACATGATTAACACAATAACTCTAGCAGCTATCTAAACATATGTTTAAGACCCCTAAATACAATTGGGTCTACTATCAAGTCCCCTTAAGGTAAGCCCTGTTGCTTCCTCGATGTCCAGTCCGTGTCTGTCCTTCCACACGCGTCGCAATCCGACACGTGTGGCAACTCTCTCTGAGTTTCTCGTGGACCCCGCAATCGGCGGGCCCCATCAGTGTCCACGGGGCTGTGGACACACTGACCGGTCCTTCGAGAAGGCTCTGGATTATTCGAGCCTTCGAGTGACTCGGTTCTTTCCCCTTCGCTGGAGTTCTGTCCCTTCGCCAGTATCTCTTACTTTTATGTTGGTACCGTCCCTATGTGAGGCTGTGACAGCCACATACCATCGACATTCGATATGGCAGACACTTTGTAAGATGCGTCGGCGGCACGTAAGGCCATGCGAGTCACCAGTAGGAACGCCGCTCCCCGCAAAGGGCAACGACGATTGGTTTTGAACTAATGAAAGTGTTCTTTCCGCGAGGTTCGGAGCTTGGTAAGCATATATTAGTTCTAGAATTGCCATAGTTATCCAAGTAGGGTGGTGTCATCTAAGATACCTGGACTGATGTAATGAGCCATTCGCGGTTTCATCGTGAGACATTGTGAATTTAGACATGCTTGGCTTAATCTTTGAGACAAGCATATGATTACTGGCAGGATCAACCAAATATCTACCACACAGACGGACTATTCACACACACGCAGGCCAAGAATAGCAATCGCTCAACGCACTCTCTTTGTACCCGGTGATACATGAAAAACTACAGGAAGCCTACCGACGAGCTTTCAAGCTACGCCGGCGGGGCTGACTGAAAAGCTATGGCAGCTTACTGACTGCAGGCCCACTACTCAAAGAGAGTGTGTGTGTGTGTGTGTGAGAGAGAGAGAGAGAGAGAGAGAGAGAGAGAAAGAGAGAGAGAGAGAGAGAGAGAGGTGCTTATCGAGACTTTGTCGAGCTGTGGTACACATTTGCTCTTAAGCCCGCTCAAACCACGACTCTGGCTTTACACTGCGGTTACATTCTCGAAACGCCTGCCTCGCTAACTTGCGTTGGCTGAGAAAATCCCGATTAGGTGCACCTCACACAGCCACCCGAGACAACGAACGCGAGTGATAATAGCAAATAAAACATTTTTATTGATTGTAAAAAGAGCCGTCTTTTAACTCTATAATTGGGCAAACGTTGACTGAACATTGGCCATATATTAACTTAACATTGGCCATGTATTTGACTGAATATTGGCCATATATTTAACTGAACATTGGCCATATATTTAACTGAACATTGGCCATGTATTTGACTGACCATTGGCCATGTATTTGACTGAATATTGGCCATATATTTAACTGAACATTGGCCATGTATTTGACTGACCATTGGCCATGTATTTGACTGAACATTGGCCATATATTTAACTGAACATTGGCCATGTATTGACTGAACATTGGCCATGTATTTGACTGACCATTGGCCATGTATTTGACTGAATATTGGCCATGTATTTGACTGAATATTGGCCATATATTTAACTGAACATTGGCCATGTATTGACTGAACATTCGCCACGTATTTGACTGAACATTGGCCATGTGTTGACAGGGAAATGAGTCAAGAATACACTGATGATGATCGCACGTTGACTTAAGGGTGATTCATTCGAAGACAATAAATCGAGAAAACGTGCTTCGAGAAGGCACTTGCTTTGTGCAGCGGCTTTTACCAAACATCCCAGCTTTCCGTAAATGATAGCAGATCCGTGTTCTCTTCCGTCCACACACAACACAAAAGCTCTGGATCGATCTTGTAGCCGGCTGTTCTTGTGTGCAGTTGTTGTTTTTTTTTTACTTAATTAGCTTTCTTTGTCAATCCCCAGAGCATCCAACAGATGTGACCATAAAAATACATCTACTCAGCTTTGACTCGGTCAGCGAAACCACAATGGTGAGTAGATGGATTAAATGTATGTGTAAGTGTGTATGTGCGTAGTTATGTAGGTGTGTACGTGGGTATATACTATTTGTGATGTGGGTGGTTTATAATGCATATGAATCATTCAGTCCATAAATGCTCGGATCCCCTCCTCAGCAAATCCTGCAGCGTGTGGCGGCTCACGACACCAGTTCTGTGTTGGTTTATCAATCTTCTTTGGCTTCCTTCGTAGTGTTCTTGTTTGGCCACACCTCTTTTAATTTGCTGTTCTCGCAGTCTGGCCATGGTTGTAGATTCACAGTCATCATTTGGTTCTCGCAAAAGTCTTACTTCTCGTAGAGTATTCAGAATGTCAGCCTGGTCCATGGCGCGTCCACCTTCCACAGTAGCCTTACCTGCGAGCTTGTCAGCCAGCTCATTTCCTTGAACTCCCGCATGCCCTGGAACAAAGATGAAACTAATCTTTGCCAGCCGAGATCGTTCCAGAGACAGCAACGACTCTCTTCGGATCCACCCCATCTCTATCCTCTTGAACATGCTCATTGAGTCACTGAGGAAACATGCCCTAGTGAATGTCTGTGTCTCGAGCAAAGTTATTGCTTTACTTACTGTCATGATTTCCATGGTCAGGCTACTTGTGGTCTCAACAAAAGCATCAAAGTCCTCTTCACAATTCTCCCTCCGGCGTGAACCATAAAGGCCCATGAGCTTCTCACATGGCGGACGACCGACCCATCTGTTTAGATGACAACATCACGGTCTAACGAATTCTCGAAAATCAACGCATGTACTTCTTCCTCTATAGCAGCCGGATTTTCTTGTCTGCATTTTCTGTCTAGTTTGATGCAAATAGAAAAGGACGTACATAAATCTGTTGGCACGTTTACCCACTCCTCGGCAGGTTCCATGTCCTCAAGTGCACATACCTGTTGAAGAATGTCTTCGGCTTGACCCATCCACGACCTTCCTCTTTTTAATCTGCTGTCCTACACCTTCCTAATTTCACTATGCAGTGGATGTTGTGTGTTTGCGTTAACTCTGAGGTAGGCACGTGCTCTGCAAATTTGTATTCTGTCTTCAATGGTTGGAAAACCAAGAAGGCAGCGCATCGCCCTGCATGCTGTATCGCTTGTACATCCAAGAATCATGCGCATAGCTTTGTTCTGTATACTTTTCATCCTTTCTATCTGCTTACGGCTGAGAGTTAGGATCGCCTTTGCATACTCAAAAACAGACATGACCAGCCCCTCGTATAGAAGACATAATGATCCTGCTCATAGTTTGCTGCCGCCATCACCCGCATCGCAGCCAAACCCCGCTTGGCTTTTGTTATCACTTGATCTATGTGCTCATTATAAGTAAGGCTTTAATCAAAACGTATCCCCAGGTAATTCATTGCCTTCGTTCTTTCCACAGTCTCTGAACAGAGATTTACCGTTGGTGTTGGATGTACAGCAAGTGAAAAGTGGGGTGTACTTAAGGAGCAGTATTGATAGATTAACGGTAGGGATTTATGACACCGAGGATCATAAGAGGCAGGACCGGTTTGCAGTAAACAGCCAAATACTGCAGCCCTTGTTTGGTAGAAAGAAGATAGCTCTCGTAAGAGAAAAGGGAAAGAACAACGCGAAACACTCTCGTTGAGCTGAAACAAGCTGGGAAGGATGTGTATAAGGCTTCCAGGCATTGTTCAAATGACTATTTGATCAAATTATGCGAGTGCATTTAAAATTCAGGTGATAAGGGAAACACCAAAGGTATGCGTGAGGGGATAAAGAAGACCTGCGGCCCAATAATTAAAAGAAGTGTACCACTGACAACCTTGAGTGGAGAAACCATTACTGATCAGAAACAGCAGATGAATAGATGGGTAGAATGCTATTTTAAGCTTTACTCAAACGAGACTAAACTGGAGAAAGATGCCCTCAACGCCATAGAGGCTCTGTCAACTCTTAACCACCTGGACACACTTCCCACCATAATAGAAGTTAAGCGTGTTATTGATAAATTTGCTTCTGGCACGGCACCAGGTAAGGATGGGATTCCAATAGATTTTATTAAGAATGTGAAAGATACACTCACTATTCAGATGCACCAGCTATTATCGCTATGGTGGCGAGAAGGACAAGTCCCATAGGATTTCAAGATTCAAGCATCATAACACTGTACATATGTAACAACTATAGGGGTATCTCTATTCTGACGTGGACAAGATCTTAGGTTCGTACCGGAATACGATCAGCGTTGCCAGTAGTGGGTTGGGCTTAATCTTTAAACCTCAAATCCCGAAAGTACCACATAAGTCACTTCTATAAGTATATGTATCGCTGGGAAAATATTTGCCAGAATTGTTCTGCACAGACTTCAAGTCCAGTGAGATCAAGTCTACCCCGAATCATAGCATGGCTTTCAACTGAACCAGTTTACCATTGATATGATATTCTCATTGCGACAGCTGCAAGAAAAATGCCAAGAACAGAATCAACCACTGTTTATTGCCTTCAACTGCCTCACAAAGGCATTTGATTTTGTCAGTCGTGAGGGTCTGTTTAAGGCACTAAAGAAGATTGGCTGCCCACCAACTCTTCTGTCCATTGTGGAATCGTTCCACACAGGCATGAAAGGTATCATCAAGTTTGATGGTACAGCTTCAGAAGAGTTTGAAATCAAGAGTGGAGTTAAGCAATGTTGTGTACTTTCCCCCACCCACTTTGGAAAATACTTTTCACTACTATTGCAATATGCCTTTCGTGATCAGGATGGTGGTATTCACTGACACTCGGATGATGGTCTCTACAATGCTCAGAGATCGGAGGGAGAGACTGAACAATTTGGAGGGTACTGATCAGTGAGTTACTGTTTGCAGATGATGCGGCAAATATGACCCACTCTGAGGAATAATTACAACGTCTACTACCTACTAGAAACTCTTGTGTCAAATAGGTCCAGGTTCCATCGTGTTATGACAATTTTCATGTCCGTATAGAACATAACAGAGAGTCTAGAAACGAATATACAAATTCCCATTGTAAAACAATACTACTTATTGTGATTGTCCAGCAATAATTGCACACAGTCACCATGATTACACGACAGCTTTGCTATTGTGAAGCAATGTGTCCAAGGTATTTTAACATAGCATTGTACACAACCGGGCGCTGTTGTAACGCGGTATCAAGCAGCCTGGCCTGCCTGCCTGCCTGTCCGCCCAGTGGGCATGTGTCGAATGCGGATTTTTAATGGACTTGGACACCCAGGCGATCCAGTATAAACTGGTATCAAAATAATGTCATGGGAAGTAAAGGAGGCTTGTTTGATAATAACCACGCTACCATCGACTGCAGATTGGTCTATACAAAATATGCAGCTAGCACCATATACCAAAGACACCTCAGGGTGTGTAAAGAGTTATTTACTTGAATTTACTCACTATTCCACACACACTGCATTTTTGTTTCTCACAACCATGGACTGTTATTGAAAACATAAAAAAGAAAATCACTGTTAGGACAACTATGTATATCCAATTAGAATGCAATACTGTCATGGTGAGGGTGAAGTAATTTAGGAGAATTTGAGTTCTTATGTATGCATTGTTTACCAACTATAGTTTTGTTTTCTTACGCTGTTTATTAGGATTACTCCGTGGAAGTGTACCTGGCTATGGAATGGTTTGATCATCGTCTAGAGTTCGGAAGCTTCCACGCGTCCAATAGACTAGAAGTTGACACTAGACTCATGTCCATGGTGTGGGTACCAGATGTCTATTTTAAAAACGAAAAACGAGCATCGTTTCACAATGTCACAGTGCCTAACAGATATATGCACATCTACCCAAACGGAACCGTCAAATACAGTATGAGGTTTGTGATGTGCTATGGAGGTCATTACCTCAGTTTTTCTCACAAATCAACCTTTTGTTTTAAGAACGCGTGTATGACTCGTGTATTTATGTCCTCTCGTATGTGCAACTTTCTGTTAAACTAACAGGGTTATGAAATCATATTAAAAATTATCAGTTTGAGTGACATGTGTAGAATGGTTATGACGGGCAAAGAGACATAAAGATAGTGAGTGAGCGAAAGAGAGAGAGGTATAAGGAGAGAAAATCTGAAATACAGAAACGCCATATAATGCATGAAATATTTTACAATGACATTAAAGGTTGTAATCATATTTTCTTCCATAAGTTTACGATTGAAAGATTTTATTCATCATTGCTGTGTCAGGATATTACATAAGATCATAAATATTGTAACAAGCTATGTAGAGGGTCCCAAATAGCCCTGTCACAATGTTTCAAAATTATTCTCTTTGTAGCCCTGGCTGGGATAGGTCTTTACCTGCCAACCCTCCTCCGTTTTCCCCGGACTCACTGTCACTCTTTCTTTCGACCTAAGGACCTATTTCCTGCAAGGTTCTTCTGGCTGATCCATATATATAACACAGTGATCGTTGGAATAAACTAAACTTTGATTTATTAAATCAATAAAGGACAGCACAGGAAAACATCAAGGCAGTTAACACAGATAGTTCTAAACAGGACACAACACTGATAAAGTTCAGGCACAGAGCCTCAGGTAGCCAGATTCACAGACCCCAGCTTCATACACTGTCCGATCCGTCCAAACACAGCTCCCCGAGTGTGCAAAAATCTCCTTCCTTCCAGGTTTTGGTAAAACAGCCTTCTGTAAACCAACCCGGGTTTCCATGGACACAGGGGTTTTAGTAAAAAAAAAAGTTCTAGGGAAAAGTGCCATGTAATCACCTGTCATAATGTCAGGTAGGAAATAATGTCCTGGAGAATAGTTCTCATATAATAATGGGTGTGTCTGAGTGATTGGCGGGGTCCAGCCAATAATACAAAAGGACTCAATCCAAACGTATCGAGATGACTGGTGATGTGTCAGTACAGCTGATGGTCATTCTTTCAAGGTCAGCAGTGACTCTATCTTGTAGAGATCATATTCTTAAAACAGGCATGGCCCAAACCCTGCCATGGCATAGTCATAACCGCTTTCTGCGTAGAGCCCTGTCGAGACCTTCAGCTCTGTTCACACTTTTCAAAGAAGAACCCTGGAAAGGACAAACATTCGAGTGAGGGATCAAGCTGACTCAAGCACCACACATTATTTATGTATTTCAGCTTACCAACACCAGTTTATCAGTGGCTTGCTTGAATGCGTCGGACATGTCAGGGTAGCCCCTGGATTGGCTACGTCCTGGCTTGCATAGACCTCCAATCTGTAGACGTCCGGTCGGCTACACTATGCACCCTGTTACATACACGAATCACTCTCATACCGAGCCTTTATTATTATTGGGCACATTCATTCCATGCTTTCCTCTCACTTGCAAACCATGCCTTTCTCGCAACCAAGATCTTGTGGTGTGGTGTGGGTACATTTATGTATGTAAAGAAGTTTCGTTCCCTATTGCCAGCAAGACCAAGAAAGAAGATACCACCCCTCCCGGCCGCCGCTCTCGACTGAGCTGTAGCGCCAATGTACGGCAGTGCCCTTCCCAAGCCATACGTGTAGATGAGTTCAGGTTCTCTCAGTGAGATAGAGAAGCCCATTATCTTCCCGACATCATCCTATCGAGTTAAAAGACGAAAGAGATAGCACTGTGGATAGCCTCTTCCGGCTCAAGAAGATAGATCATAGATTGGTTGACCCCATTCCCAAGGAGCACACCGTAGCTATCTAATGTGCTTATATTTAAAAGAGAGATGCTACTAAGTAACGGTTAAGCCGTAGGAAGAAAGATAGCAACAGCTCATCTGCCGCCAAGAACAAATGAAATCCTCTGGGGAGATATATTGTTCAGATTCACTCCCCCTGCTATGCCAAGAACAAGACGCCTAGTCAGATTGCCAACGGTCAACCCACTCACAATATGGGCATAACCGGCTTTTCGCCAGTTCGTTTCAGTCGTTAAGACAATAGATATTTATAGGCCAAGTTTTGCCTGAACCAAAGAAAACCCAAGTTTACCTTTTCCTTCCACCAGTAGTAGACCTTTTAAATGTCTCAATCTTTAACTTGAACTCTTGACATTCGGCCGTGGATGGCCATCAGTAGAAACGGACATGAATCCTCCAGAAGCCGCACCAGTGCGCATTTGGCGCAGGGCGCTCCATCGGGACTACCCGAAAGGAAAGACAATTATATACTCGCTCCATGCAAAGATTGTGTTATGAAGGTAACCCAAAGAACCATCTTTCATGGAGATTGAGCGAACAAGAGAACTGAGAGCTTCCGAAAGCCGTTTCCCCCTGTTTCCCCAAAATCAAAGAAGGCTTGAGGACATGAGCCACTGGCGTTTCGCTACATAGGCCCCCTCTTAAGAAAGTCGAACCCTACGAACTTTCTACTGTCAGTGGTTCTGTTCGAAAGACCCCACCCTCACATTCAACCATAGGATGTCGTGATAGGAAATCCGCTCCCACATTCTCCCTTCCGGGATGTATTCGACCGTGAACTGATACGGTTGTAGGAGCAATGACCATCTCATTAACCTCGCGTTCAGTTTCTTAGAAGTTGCCAAGAACGTCAGAGGTTGATGGTCGGATTGCACTTTGAACCGGACTCCATACAGATAAGGTTGAAATTTTTGTACCGCCCACACTAGAGCTAGACATTCCCGTTCGACGGTGGAGTAATTCCGTTCGGCGGGTAACAGTTTTCGACTGGCATATGCCACCGGACACAGCACCGACGGATTATCTCGCCCTTCCTGCAACAGAGTTGCCCCAATCCCTATGTTACTCGCGTCGGTTCTCAGAACAAACGTTTTCTCCAAATCTGGGAGTTGCAGGACTGGCCTATCCACCAACGCCTGTTTCAGCTTCCCATAAGCCTCTTCACAGCTCGGGGTCCAGACTATAGGATCTGGCGATCCCTTTCTTCAGGGGTTTCGGTTAACGGCGCCCCTATTTCGTTGAACTTCGGAATGAATTTCTGTAAAACCCACACAGAGACAAGAAAGACCTAACATCTTTTTTGGATTTAGGACGGGGTGCGAGACGGACTTTCAATATTCTTTTCTTCCGGTACCAGTCCCCTGGGGTAATAGTATGTCCCAGAAATTCCAAAGATTGATAGCCAATCATGCATTTGGCTGGACGGGCGGTTAACCCTTCCTCTTTTAATCTATGAAGATTTGTTCCAAGGATTTCAGGTGATCACTCAGATTGTCAGACGCGATGAGAATATCATCCATAAACGAGACGACAGAGGGATCCCTTAAAGGGTCTAATACTTTCTCATCATGCGTGTGAACACACTGGGCGCATTACTCAGCCCAAAAGGCATCACCTTAAATTCGTAATGGCCGCTCGGAGTACTGAAAGCGAGCAAGGGCCGAACCTCAGGCTTCACAGGGATCTGATAATATCCCCCGGCTTAAATCGATTTTTGAGAAGTACTTTGCCCTATTTAATCTGGCAAACAGTTGATTGGTGTTTGGTAACGGCTCAACTTGGAATGTTGTACAACTGTTTTAAATGCCTGTAATCAATACATAAGCGGTGCTCCCCGCTTGGCTTCCTCAACAAGACAACCCCGGCATTATACGGAGAAGTCGAAGGAGTGATGATGTCATCGTCCAGAAGCTTCTGGATTTCAGCTTCCAGGGCCTTCTCTTTCGAAAAGGGCACTGGATATATTTTTTGGCGAACGGGGTCTTGGGTATTCAGAGTCATATCAAACTCGACTAACCCTGTCCGCCCTGGCCGATCGGTAAGAATCTGCTGATGGGACTCCAACAAACGGATGACCAGATCTGTTTCTTCAGCCGACAGATCAGGATTTATATGTACATCCCTATAGGTTTCTCCAGGGTGTAAAGGATACCCCCTATCCGCGTCTTCGCCCGATTCAGTTTCCATCGCGACCGCCATAGTCATGAGTGGGAGAGAAGTACCATCGGATCGTTCCTCATATTTTTTGAGGAGGTTAATGTGGAAGATTTTAGATTTCCCCCTGATCCGGATAGCATAATTGGTACGGGACACAACCCTTTCCACCGGGAAAGGTCCCTGCCAACCAATTTCGAGTTTATTGGAACCTACTGGAAGTAACAACAGAACCCGATCCCCCACTTTAAGACTCCTATCTTTCGTCCTTCTATTGTAGTAGGCCGCGTGTCTCTTCCTGGCCGCTCTCAGATTCTGAGCTGCCAAAGCCCAACCCGTCTGGAGTTTCTTCTTTAACTCTTCGAACGTATTTATATGAGGATACAACTTCTTCGGAAGTTTCTTCCTCTGTCCAACATCTCAATAGGGCTTCTAAGGGACCCTTAATAGGTCTCCCGAAGAGTAGAGTGGCTGGTGGCAACCCGGTCGACCCATGGGGAACCTCCGATAGGCGAACAAGGCGGCTGAGATATACTCATCCCATCTGTCTGGTTTCTCTTGAGCCAGCTTCCGAAGCATGGTCATCAAGGTACCATTAAACCTCTCTACTTGCCATTAGACCTGAGGGTGGTACGGGCTTGTGTGAATGTGGTTAGTCTGGAAGATACGAAAGACTTCTTCCATCAGCTTACCACAGAACTGAGACCCATTGTCCGTTAGGATCTGGTTGGGAAATCCCAACCGAGTAAAGGTCTCCATCAGTGCATCAGCCACTCGCTTAGAGTCGATTGTGGCCAAAGGTATCGCCTCACCCCACATGGAACAGCAATCCACCATCGTGAGAATGTACTTATTCCTCTTCCTAGTCCCGAGGAAGAGGACCAACAAGATCGATGGCAACTCTCTCGAAAGGAGAGCTTCATAATGGGCATGTCTCCCAGGACTACCGGAGCCGTCCAGTGTTTTGGTGCCACACACGCTGGCACTCTGGGCAGAACTTGACGTACCTACGCACGTCTCCAGTCATCCCTGGCCAGTAGTAATGGCAGGAAATGCGCTGAAGAGTTGCCCCGACACCCATATGACCACTGAAAGAAATGGTGTGTCCCATATGAAGAAGCTGTTCCCGATAAGCCTTAGGAACTACCAGCTGTCCATGCTGGCGATCCTCCACTCCGGCTCTCCGGTACAGTAACCGATTCTTCATATAATACTGACCCCGTCTTGGTGGGTCAGAACTTTTTGGCAAATGGTTTGAAGCAAGGTTGCAAAGTAGCATCCTGGCTTTGAGCAGCTCGTAACTCCCCAGGCAAGGGATTCACGATCAAGGCCGGCGTCTGCTCATCCTCCGATTGAGATCTGGTTTGCATCGCCCCTACGTACATGGGTTCGGTTGGAATCCCTAGCAAGACGTAGCGACAACCCAAGATCATTGGGAAGATAGGATCGAGCAGAACGGCTGCCTGTATAGTGCCGGTAACATATTTTGATTTGATGTTCCACCTTCGCAATTGGAAGAGACATCGCTACCCGCACTCTTTGTCGCCGTTTGAATCTCAATAGATTCTCCGGTTAGCTGCTCTGGGCTCACTAAGTGTGATGAAATTACAGCCTCAAACTGCAGACCGGTGTCATAGAGACACTCGACTGGTTGTCCGTTCACAAGTATCGTCTCTACTACTGGTGGTTTCTCTGAATCTTTTGTTCTCTAGACCCCTCCCTTCTACCTCCTTGTTAGACCCCTTTCCCCGGTTTCTACAAGACAGGCAGCATAGTGAGAGTCTTTCTGTTTGCGCCGGCAATCAGCCGTATTGTGTGTAGGAGATTTGCAGTAGGCGCACCACTTTTCACTTCACTTTCTTTTAGGAGATCCAGGTGGACTCTTACCAGAGGGTTTCTTATTGGAACTTTATCGAAGGATCCTCCTTCTTAGTGTGAGCTGTTTTAATGTTCTTCTTCTTTCTAGACCATGTATCTGGTGATCGGGGATTGGGTTGTGACAGTTCCCCATTATCTCCATGAGCTAGCACATACCTTTCCGCTAATGTATTTACCAAGTCTAACCTCTCTGCCCCATTTTCTAGCAAGAAAGTTTGTAATGGCTTCGGCATCATCCTTTTCATTTGGTCCACGACCACTAATTCTTCTAAACTTTCATAGTCGTTAGCAAATCCAGCTAATGACATCCACTTCAAAAGGTAAGACTTCAGTCGAACACTGTAGGCTGCGAACATCTCTCCTGGCTCTCTCTTGGACTTTCTGAACTGCTGACGGTATGTATGAGCTGTCATCTGGAACCTTTTCAATAATGCTTTTTCCAGCGCCTCATAGTCATTCTCCATACCAGGTGGCAACCTTGAGTAGACCTCGTACGCTGTCCCCCTCAGGCCCTGCGAGATTTTCAAGTTCCATTTCCCACGTTCCAGTCCCATAGCCAAAGCCATCGACTGGAATTTTTGAAGATACTTGTCGATCTTCTCTTTGTGTTCATCAAACGGGAGCAAAGGGAACTTCATTGCCTGATATGGACCGCCACTAGAAGATGTTGAGTCAGGGAGAACTGCGCCTCCCACTGCACCCTCGGTTTCCTTGGCAGTTTGAGCTTTTAACTCCAACTCCCTCATACGAAACTCATGGTCTCTGACGGCCTGCTCTGCCTCCATTTTCTTGGCTTCGCGCACCGCCTGTCTGAAGTCTCTCTCCCTTTCCTGCACATATTTCTGTAACTCCGCTCCATCATAGCCCATCTCACGCCCTGTAGCCTGTACGTCAGCGACATTAAACCCAGCTGATGCCATCTTAAACTCAGAGGGAAATGTATACACTTCTATATCAAAACTTTATCGATCAAATAACAATTGGATAGTTTATACGACCACAACACGTCATATGTCGGTCAGTCTGTGTCAGACAGAGTACAGACAATAGCCAGGCACGGTAGGCAGAACCTATTGATAGTAGACAAGGATATCTGTCCCCTATCACTAAATCAGCCAGAACTCCACCAGGATTTCAAATATCCCGCGACGTGCCCCCAGAAATTGTAACAAGCTATGTAGAGGGTCCCAAATAGCCCTGTCAAATGGTTTCAAAATTATTCTCTTTGTAGCCCTGGCTGGGATAGGTCTTTACCTGCCAACCCTCCTCCGTTTTCCCCGGACTCACTGTCACTCTTTCTTTCGACCTAAGGACCTATTTCCTGCAAGGTTCTTCTGGCTGATCCATATATATAACACAGTGATCGTTGGAATAAACTAAACTTTGATTTATTAAATCAATAAAGGACAGCACAGGAAAACATCAAGGCAGTTAACACAGATAGTTCTAAACAGACACAACACTGATAAAGTTCAGGCACAGAGCCTCAGGTAGCCAGATTCACAGACCCAGCTTCATACACTGTCCGATCCGTCCAAACACAGCTCACCGAGTGTGCAAGAATCTCCTTCCTTCCAGGTAATTGGTACAACAGCCTTCTGTAAACCAAACTTCCAGGTTTCCATGGACCACAGTTTTTTTAGTAAACAAATGTTCTAGGGAAGTGCCATGTAATCACCTGTCATAATGTCAGGTAGGAAATAATGTCCTGGAGAATAGTTCTCATATAATAATGGGTGTGTCTGAGTGATTGGCGGGGTCCAGCCAATAATACAAAAGGACTCAATCCAAACGTATCGAGATGACTGGTGATGTGTCAGTACAGCTGATGGTCATTCTTTCAAGGTCAGCAGTGACTCTATCTTGTAGAGATCATATTCTTAAAACAGGCATGGCCCAAACCCTGCCATGGCATAGTCATAACCCGCTTTCTGCGTAGAGCCCTGTCGAGACCTTCAGCTCTGTTCACACTTTCAAAAGAAGAACCCTGGAAAGGACAAACATTCGAGTGAGGGATCAAGCTGACTCAAGCACCACACATTATTTATGTATTTCAGCTTACCAACACCAGTTTATCAGTGGCTTGCTTGAATGCGTCGGACATGTCAGGTAGCCCCTGGATTGGCTACGTCCTGGCTTGCATAGACCTCCAATCTGTAGACGTCCGGTCGGCTACACTATGCACCCTGTTACATACACGAATCACTCTCATACCGAGCCTTTATTATTATTGGGCACATTCATTTCCATGCTTTCCTCTCACTTGCAAACCATGCCTTTCTCGCAACCAAGATCTTGTGGTGTGGTGTGGATACATTTATGTATGTAAAGAAGTTTCGTTCCCTATTGCCAGCAAGACCAAGAAAGATGATACCACCCCTCCCGGCCGCCGCTCTCGACTGAGCTGTAGCGCCAATGTACCGGCAGTGCCCTTCCCAAGCCATACGTGTAGATGAGTTCAGGTTCTCTCAGTGAGATAGAGAAGCCCATTATCTTCCCGACATCATCCTATCGAGTAAAAGACGAAAGAGATAGCACTGTGGATAGCCTCTTCCGGCTCAAGAAGATAGATCATAGATTGGTTGACCCCATTCCCAAGGAGCACACCGTAGCTATCTAATGTGCTTATATTTAAAAGAGAGATGCTACTAAGTAACGGTAAGCCGTAGGAAGAAAGATAGCAACAGCTCATCTGCCGCCAAGAACAAATGAAATCCTCTGGGGAGATATATTGTTCAGATTCACTCCCCCTGCTATGCCAAGAACAAGACGCCTAGTCAGATTGCCAACAGTCAACCCACTCACAATATGGGCATAACCGGCTTTTCGCCAGTTCGTTTCAGTCGTTAAGACAATAGATATTTATAGGCCAAGTTTTGCCTGGACCAAAGAAAACCCAAGTTTACCTTTTCCTTCCACCAGTAGTAGACCTTTTAAATGTCTCAATCTTTAACTTGAACTCTTGACATTCGGCCGTGGATGGCCATCAGTAGAAACGGACATGAATCCTCCAGAAGCCGCACCAGTGCGCATTTGGCGCAGGGCGCTCCATCGGGACTACCCGAAAGGAAAGACAATTATATACTCGCTCCATGCAAAGATTGTGTTATGAAGGTAACCCAAAGAACTATCTTTCATGGAGATTGAGCGAACAAGAGAACTGAGAGCTTCCGAAAGCCGTTTCCCCCTGTTTCCCCAAAATCAAAGAAGGCTTGAGGACATGAGCCACTGGCGTTTCGCTACAAATATAGTGAACATTGTTTACAGTTAACACACTAGTTAGCAGGAATAGTAATAAACCAACACACTAAGTAGCAGTAACCGTAATAATAATAGTTATAATAATGAAATTGATAGCAGTAGGTGTCTTTGTTATACTAAAAGTAGTAGCAGAAATAGCAGTATTGATAGATTAAATAGTAGTAGTAGTAGTAGTAGTAGTAGTAGTAGTAGTAGTAGTAGTAGTAGTAGTAGTAGTAGTAGTAGTAGTAGTAGTAGTAGTAGTAGTTGCATTTCAGAAAATTAAGACTATCTTATGCAATAGGTCACTATCATTGAATGTAAGAAAGAGAGTGCTGAAGTGCTACATAGATCCTGTTTTATTGTATGGATGTGAATCTTGGAATGTAAATGAAAAAAATTACGAAGAGCTTGGAAGCGATAGAAATGTGGTTCCTGGGACGATTGTTGCGAATTCCGTGGACTGCCAAAGTAACTAACAACGACTGCCTGAAAGAGGATAATGAAACTAGAACATTATATACAACAATAAGAAAAGAGACAAACAGCTTTCTTTGGTCATGTGATGAGTAGAGAGGCATTGAAGAACATCGTGACCACTGAAATATCGAGGGGAAGAGAGGCAGAGGCAGACCAAGAGAAATGATGCTGGACTGGATTGCGACGGTGGCATGGAGGAATATCATCAGCAGAGTTGATCCAAAAAACCAAAGACCGACATCTGTGAAAAATCATGAACGCCTATGCCTACGCCACCCGCCAAAGTACTTGATGATGATGAGTAGTACAACGTTATTATTTTATTAACTGCAGTCTTTCTACAGCACAGGAATATGATGACTCCATATGTTGACTCCATATGTTAGTTCTATGTTGGCATAACAACATCGCGCGCATACAAACTCATACATTCAGATGTGTAGATCTATTTCATTATCAAGACCTGACACATGGAACTCACATCTCCGTTGACATCAAAGACAAGCACCAGATAAAACACTGCTCTCCAATCTACAATACACACCATCACAAAAGACATTCAAAATGGCAAAAGCAACAACATATAAGTATAGTACCAAGTGTAGCATTTGGGGTATTAGGTTTCAGAAATACAACATCCAAATAGGTCATTTTTTTTCAAATTTAAAAAATAAACGAAGTTACAGAACATTGTTTTAATGAAGTTAAAATGAAATATACACACACGAATTGTACGGTTTGTTGTTGTGCAATGTGTTGTCTGGTGCACGAAGTTCCCGTTGTGTTTGCTTGTTCTGAAACAAGTCTAATAATCAAAAATATAAATGCTGGAAAAATACTATCTCATAACCGCGTCATTTTCGACAACAGACGTCGGGTGCCTCACCATAGTCATCTGTCCATGTTCAATGATACAAATTGAACATTACATTTTTTTTTTAAATTCACGACAACAGTGTTTTACAAACATAGATAATCATCCTGTTTAAGTTAATGTGCAGTTAAAGATCTACCCTAGGTTTGCTAGAATAATTTGTTCGCAACTTTATGAATTCCCATAACATTCATCCATGTAAGTCTTATTTTTTTTATTTATGTATATTAAATTTTTAAGCTTGCTAATCCCGATGTTAGATCACTCCATAGTCTACGAGAGAAGGCGATTCACATTTATTGATATTCGTGACAGAAAAAGAACAGTCAGTCATTATTAGTGGACCCCCAAAATAGGGAACAAGTGAAAGCGAAATGTGCACTAATATTCCAATCCCTTATGTCCACTGTCAGTTGGTTGAAGAAATAAATGTCCTTAGACCATCAATCAGCTACAGTGCTGATTTCTGCACTAACACTACGGTCTTCTTTTTGTTTGACCAGTTGTCTGTAACTTTTTCCTACCTAGCGTGTCCTGTGATAGCTAAAGCATTCTTCTACAAATGCAATAAATAGTCTTGTGACTGTGTAGTCTAAAGACTGCCCGACTGTCTACACTCCACAGTTAAAACATTTGATCAAAAAAGAGTGTTCCTTTTCCTTATCACAAAAGGTAACGAGATAAATGTAAAATAACATTTTCCTAGGATTACTCCATGGAAATGTATAACTTTTTTCCATAGGATTATTCAGTGGAAGTCTACCTGATCTTGATCTGGGAGGACAGACGTCTAAAGTTCGCACACTTAAATAACTCCACGAGGCTGGAGGTGGACACCAAAATGATGGACATGGTGTGGGTACCCGATGTTTACTTCCGTAACGAAAAGAAAGCGGCATTCCATGACGTCACCGTGCCGAATAAATATATGCACTTGATCAAGGAAGGCACAGTTCAGTATAGCATGCGGTATGTGTGGCTTGTGTGTGTGTTCTGTGAGACTGACCGTATTAGTGTAAGACTGACCGCGCGCGCGCTTGTTTGTGTGTGTGTGTGTTTTTTTTTTTTTTTCTGTGAGACTGACCACATATGTGTGCTGTGTGAGACTTACATTGCATGTATGCAGTCTTAGCATGCACGAAACTATCTGAAATCGGACATTGCACGAGATTGTCAGGATATATGCATGACCGTCATAATATATACAAGACTCTCGAGATGTGTACATGACTGTCAGGATAGATACAAGACTCTTGGGATGTGTACAAAACTGTTACGACATGTACGAGACTGTCACGATGTCATGATAGATACAGTTTACGAGGCTGCCGGAGACCATTAGGCTATTTTCTAAATTCTGTAACATTGATCTACTACACAGCTGTTGCAACAGATAATGAATGCTAGAGTCTGAGTTTCATCGGTCCATTGTTCACATACTCGCTGTTAGTGTGCTGGGTGTGTGCATCTATTAGATTTATGTATAGATTTATTGATTGGCATACTCAATTGGAGAATTTGGTGACAACTGGTAAGATCGAGGGGAACAGACCAAGGGGAAGACCTAGAAGCAAGTACCTGGATGGCTTGGCCTTGTGGCATGGTCGAGACAGAAACACGGAGCTGATCCACGACTCTGGTGATCGAGTGAGATGGCATGGCACATGATGGATGGATGGATACTCATCGTTTGTACACTGTGTATGAGTATTTGCGTGTATATATGTTTATGTGTATAGAGTCATATTAATATAGTACTGGTGACCTTCAAGCTATGTGTGTAAATATGGCAGTCTCGGCATACATGTACTGACACATTCTGTTAAGACCCGGACTAGAGACTTGAACAACAGAATTACACAACTGATCATGTTCAGTTGTTTCACTCAACTATACTTCACACCAAATGAGGTGACTCAGGGTTGTAGTTGTTGTGCCCTTTTTTGAATCACAATGTCCCCGGGAAGGTTAACCCGGTCAACAAATGCCCGCAGAAGTCGGATGTGTCGGCCTAACGGCGCAAGAACGCAGCTCTGCTGTAAACAGGCACAACGCAATCACATCCGAAAAAAAACTCCGGATCAACGCAGAAGAAGAAGAAGAATCGCAATGTAACAAACTAGTGCAAAATGCCATTGTAGTGTTTGTGTATCAATACAGGATCTATTTGGTCGAAAGTCTGCCTGTGCATCCATTATTTGTCAATGGGTTCTTTTAATCTCTCTAGCTTGATTGTGCTTAATGCCTTCCCAGGAATATACTTTAATATTATTCATTTAAAAATTGTTGCACTTTTGCAGCTTCATCACATGTCCTTCTCTCCCGTGTGCTGGTATTTCTTCGGTCTTCCAGAATCAGCCTAAATATTTATGCGGAAATTCTGTGAAGGTGTTTATATTAGCTTTACTAGTGTTTGCTGATATACTATCTGTACCAGCAGTTTACTTCTGTTTCAGAAGTATTATGGAGTTTCTCATTTTTTTTTATGTAGATGGTTTCTCACAGTCCATATTCAGCTCCACTTCTGCAGGATGAATTTCTGGAGGGTCTTCTAGGGCTGGTCTTTTTCAGAAATTCGTCAAAATATATTTACTGCAGAAATCACACAACTTACGTGAAATTAACTAGATAAATCCTTCAAGTTGAAATATACACAATTTCGCACAGTAATGTCACTTATCTACCACGGTAATTTTAAGCTGACTAACATGTCTTTCTGTTTACACAATTCTGGCTTGCGTTGATAGATCATAATTGCTTCTGCAAATTTTAACAAGCGAGTATTTTGTGTTCTAAACAACACGCTAAATGCAGTGTCTCTGGACACAACGTGACCACTGGCGACAATGTGTCTGCCGATTGAAGACGCCGTGAGCTTCCGGTGTGTCGGCTCCTCGCGGCTAGCCACTCCTGTGTGTTGTATCTTGTTGACCCATTGAGGTATGTGTTCTGACACCCGTTTGTTAAGCTGTCTCTCCGTTCGACCAATGTAAATGGCCTGGCATCTACATGTGAATTGGTAAATACAATTGTTTGTGGCGTACAGAGGAACAGGCTCTTTGACTGTTGGTGTGGAATGGGTACGGTTTTACATCTAATGACTGGAGTTGCCGCACAGAATGTTCGACCTACTGCTGTAGTAAGCCGGTCTTGTAGACGTTGCATTACGTCATCCCCTCGAAAGGTTAGCTGGATGAATACCTTGAGTTTAGGGACTGTAGTTACGTCTGCTTTGGGTTTGGGCTGTTGGCAATGGCGCTTTATAAATCCTGTGGAGTACCCATTCAGGTTTAAGACATTCTTCAGAGTTTCAAATTCCTCTGTCAGTGTGTCCTGGGTGCATATCTTTCTAGCACGGTCAAACAAGGTCCGTACTAAGCCCCGTTTGTACTGGACAGGTGTGAAGCTCTGAAAATTTAGGTATTGGCCAGTCCATGTTTCTTTGCGGTACACCGATCTTTGAATTGTGCCGTCTGCTCTACGTCTCATTAGAATATCTAGGAACGGTAACGCTTCGTTGTGTTCGTGTTCCATAGATAGAGAGATGTTTTTATGCGTCTTGTTCATTGTGGCCTGAAACGATGTTGCTTGTAGCTCGTCTGTGGTGATAATTAGTATATCGTCCACATAACGCCGGTAAAAGGCCAAGTTGTTGATGTCTGAGGATCTCTTTTCTTCTAAGTGTGCCATGAAGATGTCCGCTAGAATAGGACCAAGAGGACTCCCCATGGCCACTCCGTCAATTTGGCGGTATGACTTAGTTAGAAAATTGAATTGGATGTTGGCGGTACATAGTAGTAGTAGCCTCTCCAGAATAGGTGTTGGTATGCCTAATTTTAGTTGTCCTGTCCATGGTTAACTCTGCACAACACCGAATGGCGAGATGGTTAGCTGAAATGTTAAAGCCAGTACGACAGTCCTTCGATCCAAAAATACTCAGAGATACATTCCAACTGGTGGAATTATTGGATACTATGGACATAAATAACAAACACATGGCATCCATGGATATAGCCTCCCTATTCACTAACGTTCCATTAGAAGAGACAGTGAAAATAATAAGGGAACGCATTGAAGACAAACAACTAAAATTAGGCATACCAACACCTATTCTGGAGAGGCTACTACTACTATGTACCGCCAACATCCAATTCAATTTTCTAACTAAGTCATACCGCCAAATTTACGGAGTGGCCATGAGGAGTCCTCTTGGTCCTATTCTAGCGGACATCTTCATGGCACACTTAGAAGAAAAGAGATCCTCAGACATCAACAACTTGGCCTTTTACCGGCGTTATGTGGACGATATACTAATTATCACCACAGACGAGCTACAAGCAACACCGTTTCAGGCCACAATGAACAAGACGCATAAAAACATCTCTCTTTCTATGGAACACGAACACAACGAAGCGTTACCGTTCCTAGATATTCTAATGAGACGTAGAGCAGACGGCACAATCCAAAGATCGGTGTACCGCAAAGAAACATGGACTGGCCAATACCTAAATTTTCAGAGCTTCACACCTGTCCAGTACAAACGGGGCTTAGTACGGACCTTGTTTGACCGTGCTAGAAAGATATGCACCCAGGACACACTGACAGAGGAATTTGAAACTCTGAAGAATGTCTTAAACCTGAATGGGTACTCCACAGGATTTATAAAGCGCCATTGCCAACAGCCCAAACCCAAAGCAGACGTAACTACAGTCCCTAAACTCAAGGTATTCATCCAGCTAACCTTTCGAGGGGATGACGTAATGCAACGTCTACAAGACCGGCTTACTACAGCAGTAGGTCGAACATTCTGTGCGGCAACTCCAGTCATTAGATGTAAAACCGTACCCATTCCTACACCAACAGTCAAAGAGCCTGTTCCTCTGTACGCCACAAACAATTGTATTTACCAATTCACATGTAGATGCCAGGCCATTTACATTGGTCGAACGGAGAGACAGCTTAACAAACGGGTGTCAGAACACATACCTCAATGGGTCAACAAGATACAACACACAGGAGTGGCTAGCCGCGAGGAGCCGACACACCGGAAGCTCCCGGCGTCTTCAATCGGCAGACACATTGTGTCCAGAGACACTGCATTTAGCGTGTTGTTTAGAACACAAAATACTCGCTTGTTAAAATTTGCAGAAGCAATTATGATCTATCAACGCAAGCCAGAATTGTGTAAACAGAAAGACATGTTAGTCAGCTTAAAATTACCGTGGTAGATAAGTGACATTACTGTGCGAAATTGTGTATATTTCAACTTGAAGGATTTATCTAGTTAATTTCACGTAAGTTGTGTGATTTCTGCAGTATGTACCTGACGAGATGCAGCGAAATATGCCAGGCAATAAATCGTGCAATCTATTGTTTGTGTCTTCGTTATTCAAATTCACTACGGGAAAACATTGTTTTGAAAATATATTTAGCCCATATGTTCATTTGATCTTCTACCTTTCTTGCTGTGCATTCTAATTATTGTCTTAAATCACCATTATCCGCTTCCTGACTTCTGTATTAGCTTCTGTGTACTTATCGTGGGTCTGAACATTAGTAGCTTTGTTCTTGCTATTATTTAATCAAGTTATTAATCATTCTGTTTCTTTTATTGTTAAAGATTTCCAGGGTTCTACATGCTTTGTGTTTTCGCTTCATTTCTGTAAGACTATTCACACCATCTTCTAGGGTCTGTTTTCCAGTAGTCACTAAATTTTCATGTATATGTATTTCTCCTCATAATGTGACCAAACAATCTTGACTGTCTACGGCTAATTTCTCTAATCGGTTATGGTTTTCATTTGTTTTTTCTAAATTTTCATATTTACTATCCTGTCCGTCCATGGTATTCTTTGAATTTTTGTTTTGTTTTGGGAAACCACATTTCCACTGCCATTAGATGTTAAATTTTCAGTGTCGAGGTAGCGGGTTCAACCTTTACACTGGTCATTTGGACTAAGATATTGACTTTTTGTACTTTACTTCGGGATGGAAATTACAAGTACCTCTTAAGTCGGAATGAGTTCGCCTGATGGCAAGGGACACTAGTAATAGGGAAAGTACACACCCAAAGCTAAGTCCATTGTGGACCATGCTGAAGTTCAAAGCGAACGAAAGAAAGACAAACATTCTTTACTTGTTTGATCATTGTCCTTGTTTCACATGCATAAATAGTATATCGCGTAGGTTTGCCCCTTCAGTTTGTGGAGCCGAGAGGGGGAGCTCCGCAAGTATCTCCTTATATAGCTTTATGTGACGTCACTCGACTCCGGCAAAATAGGCTCCGCATTCTCAATGCGGGGCCAAAGGGATATAACTCACAAATAACCAATCGAGTGGTTTTTGCAATATTTCTTCCCTTTGTATTTTTTATTTATAAATTGAATTTATTAATGTGGCGGATATTATTGGTTGTAGTGGGAGGTACTTAAACACTATCATCATACGGGCTTCAGTTCGTTCAATGAAAACCTTAAAAAAGTAAATATGGTCGGTATTATTGGTTGTAGTGGTATTGCTTATTGTCATCGTTTTTAAAGGGTGGGTGAGTGGTGGAAAGGCTAGATGTACACTATCATCATACATGTTTCAGATCGTTAAATGAAAACCTTAAGAAAGTAAAGATAGTCGGTATTACTGGTTGTAGTAGGTATGGCTTAGTTTCATTCGATGTTAAGGAGTGGGTAAGTGGAGGAAGGCAAGATAAGTGCTTCTGATTACTGTAAATGGGCGGGCGAATGGTGGAATTGCTAGATAAATTTGTCCGTGCCTTGTTAAGAGACGGATGAGGTGATAGATAAAGGCTCCCATCCGTTGTTAAAGGGTGGGTGAGTGGAGAAAAGATTAGATAAGTGCTTCTGATAATTGTTAAGCGTGGGCGAGTGGTGGAATGACTAGATAAATATATCCGTTCCTTATTAAGGGCTGTGGTGGTCGAGTACAGGAGTGGATAAATAAATGTTTCCATTCGTTGATAAGGGGTAAGTGAACGAAGGAAAAGGCTATATAAGTGCTGCCGATGGTCAGCGTGGCAAAGAGTATGACACAGTGGTAGCCGTGGCTGAGTGTATGGTCCAGTGGTCGGCGTGGCTTAGTGTGTGATACAGTGGTCGGCACTGCAGAGGGCATGACTCGCATTTTATGTATGGTTCGCTCTCTCTCTCTCTCTCTCGACATCTCTCTCTCTCTCTCTCTCTCTCTCTCTCTCTCTCTCTCTCTCTCTGTCTGTGTGTTTAGGCTCTTGTGTGACATTGGGGTGATACCAGTATTTGTCTGAATATTGACCGTGTATGAACGTGTGTGCGCGACTGTCGGCGTGATTCTATCCTTCTGTCTATCTATCTGGCTAACTGTCTAGCTACATGTCTATGTATTATATGTATCTCTATGTCTGGATGTATGGGTGTCTGTGTATATCTTCATATATGAATGATCAATATTCTCTGTATTCAACCGCGGATGACAATGATCTGATGTCAGTGTGTATCCTCCAAATTACTGTGTATGTCTATAAGTAGCGATTAATAACTGTGTGCCTTGATCGCAGTTAATTAGCTGTTAGGGAAAATGCATATGCCATAGTAAGTAGTATGTAGTAATATGGTAGGTAAATGTGGGGCATAATATTTGAGGAGCGCACCTGAAACTGAAATACTTTCTTAGAGACGCTTATGTGTCGTTCATATCTCACGCGTTAGGATACTTAACTGCTTCCGGTTGTATATAGTTAAAAAGGTAAACTTTAATTACTAAAAGTAATACTATATACGAGGTAGTATTAAAAATAGTAGTTTTGCTGTGTACAGTGAATAGTAAAGATGGTGGCACGGGTTAGGGGGTCTGCCATCAACCAAATCGATGCATATTTGAGAATCAGATCGTCAGAAGTCCTTGGGTTTTCCCACAATATATCTAATGAAAAGTGGCCGACTGTGTATTATTATGGCTGTTATTACTATCTGTAGTGGGGGGGGACTTAACCACTATCATCATACCAATTGTGAGGTGTTAGAGATATAGGTATCGTCTTCGGTCTGTGTAACGATGTACAGCCAGTCAACGAGTCACATGTCAAAGGAATACACCCGGGACACGTGGCTTATGGCTACAACCGGAGTTGCTGCTTCCGGTCTCATGCATAAGGATACATCCGGTCACATGAATAAGGATACATCCGGGACACGTGGGTAATGAATATATTCGGTCAAAGATGGTGGCAGTTTTGATTGTAGTATATGCAACTATAACCAGTTCATAATAGTATCAGGTTAATTCTTTCTCGTAGACATAGAGGAGAGATGTGATCACCGATGCCAGTCCGGGAAGGCGTACCTGTTACTTAACAGCTAGCGGGTCATACACCGACGAGTGGTTAGCGCAATTTATCAAGTGTATAATATTACACACGAATACAACAAGCTGTCCTGGCTCATCCTTAGGTGTCTCATGTAACATTACATGTCACGAGCTGTCCTGACCAGCGAAGATATCGCGTCTCATATCAGTCATTTACACTTTCATTAATGTTTCTACCTGTTCTTCGGGGTCTTTCCAGCTTTCCCCGTAAACCCATTTCTAATGTCAATATATTTCTTTCTCGTGCCTCTATTTCTGTCTTTGTCTGCTCACTGTTCCACGTTTCCCACCCAGACAAAAGTACAGATTTTGTGTATCACTTCAACATTCAAATAAGAAAATATGTTAGACAAATTATTAAAATGTTGGACAAATACAGTGAAATCTAAACTTATAAAAAGTAGAAACATTTTTTACCCAAACTAATAAAAAGCTTGGCCAAAATAATAAATATCTCAACCAAGTTTATAAAAAGTAGGGAAATGATAAACACATCAACTAAAATGTTGACCAAAATAGGAAATATCTCAACCAAACTTGTAAATATGTCGACCAAATAGGAAAATATGTTAGCCAAACTAATAAAAATGTTGCCACATTCAGACATAGCTTGATCCAACCTATAAAAAGAAAGAAATGTGTTAGTCAAATCAAGAAATATGTCGACCACAGTAATACAATATGGAAAACGATGAACAAACTAAGAAGTGTGAATAACAAGGTCAGAAAACATGACCACAAAAATGAGAAAAATAACTGCGGATTAAGAAAAATAATGATCAAACTAAGAAACATGTATATCAACAGAAGAAATATGTTAGCCAAATGGGGAATATGCTGGCCAAAATAATAAATACTTCAATAAAACTTATAAACATATCAACCGAGATAAGAAAATATGCTACGCAAAGTTAGGGAAAATGTTGGCCAAATTACGAAATATCTCAAACACACTTATAAAAAGTAGGACAAAATGTTATCCAAACTATTAAAAATTGTGCCAAAGTAAGGAAATATATCATCCAAACCTATAAAGATGTCAACCGAAATAAGAAAAAATTTTACTCAGTTAAGGAAAAATGTTGGCCAAGTTAAGACATATCTCTACGAAATTTACAAAAAGTAAAAAAAAAAAATATGTCGGCGAAAGTAAGACATTATTTTAGCGTAGGCCAATTTTGTGCAAACAGAAAAAAAATGGTAGTCAATTTAAAATTACCATGGGGGTAAAAATGATATTACTGTGCGAACATGTGTATATTTCAGTTTGAACGATGTATCTAGTTATTTTACTCTACTTCGTGTGACTTCTGCAGTATGTACCTGACGAGATGCAGCAAAATAGGTCAGGCAGCAAAATCATACAATCTATGGTTTGTGTCTTCGTTATTCAAATTTATTGTCTTTCTTATTCTACTCCTTATAATTTTTGAGTAGAATCATACTTATATAGGCATCTGTAAAGAAGATCGCTTGATCGATTGTCTAAAAAAGCGCCTATTAGAATAGGAGACAGACGATTTATTTCCATTAGGTTTGGAAATTTTCCCTGTCAGCAGAAAACCGGTTGTGCTGTAATCAAAGAGAATGTTAGTGTTAAGTGGTATGAAATATTGAAAGTCGGTTAGATGATGTGGTAGATGCTAATCAAGGGATCAATAAGACAGACGTGGTTTTAAAAAAGACCGACTTCATAACAGACACGGTTGTTTGGTTGGAGACTTGACAACATTGCGGATGTGAAATGACAAAATGGGATAGAGGTGGACAAAGTAAGAAATGCTATTTTCGCTAGACTTCGAGAAAACCCTAGTGTTATTGAGAGCTGGAACAATGGAAGGTTAGTGTAGCAGACATTGTGGTATGGAAAGTTGAAGATCTCAGTCATGTGAAACTGCCCCTTGATGACGAATACTCAGATGATATCGAAACTATCCAAGTTGGAGTCACAGACTGCATTGCGATAATGTTGTTATGACTGTTTCATTGGAGCTCGTGTACAACGAAAGTTTGGAGTTCTTGGTGCTGTGACATGCAAAAGTTGTGAAGCTATCAATGAAAGACAGAGCCACTTTGTGGTAAAAGAAAAATCCAGAGTGTGGAGAGATGCTTGAATAGGTCATGGTTATATGGCTTCACACCTGCATGTTAAAGGTCACGATTATATAGCTTCACACCTACATGTTACAGACCATGGTTATATAGCTTCACACCTACATGTTACAGGCCATGGTTATATAGCTTCACACCTACATGTTACATGTCATGGTTATATAGTTTTAAACCTACATGTTACAGGTCATAATTATATAGCTTCACATCTACATGTTACAGGACATAATTATATAGCTTCACACCTACATGTTACAGGTCATGATTATATAGATAGCTTCATACCTACATGTTACAGACCATGGTTATATAGCTTCACACCTACATGTTGCAGACCATGGTTATATAGCTTCACACCTGCATGTTGCAGGCCATGGTTATATAGCTTCACACCTATATGTTACAGGTCATGGTTATATAACTTTACACCTACATGTTACAGGCCATGATTATATAGATAGCTTCACACCTACATGTTACAGGCCATGGTTATATAGCTTCACACCTACATGTTACAGGCCATGGTTATATAGCTTCACACCTACATGTTGCAGACCATGGTTATATAGCTTCACACCTATATGTTACAGGTTATGGTTATATAGCTTCACACCTATATGTTACAGGCCATGGTTATATAGCTTCACACCTATATGTTACATGCCATGGTTATATAGCTTCACACCTACATGTTACAGGCCGTGGTTATATAGCTTCACACCTACATGTTACAGGCCGTGGTTATATAGCTTCACACCTACATGTTACAGGCCATGGTTATATAGCTTCACACCTATATGTTACAGGTCATGGTTATATAGCTTCACACCTACATGTTACAGGCCATGGTTATATAGCTTCACACCTACATGTTACAGGTCATGGTTATATAGCTTCACACCTACATTTTACAGGCTATGGTTATATAGCTTCACACCTACATGTTACAGGTCATGGTTATATAGTTTCACACCTACATGTTACATGTCATGGTTATATAGCTTCACACCTACATGTTGCAGACCATGGTTATATAGCTTCACACCTATATGTTACAGGTTATGGTTATATAGCTTCACACCTATATGTTACAGGCCATGGTTATATAGCTTCACACCTATATGTTACATGCCATGGTTATATAGCTTCACACCTACATGTTACAGGCCGTGGTTATATAGCTTCACACCTACATGTTACAGGCCGTGGTTATATAGCTTCACACCTACATGTTACAGGCCATGGTTATATAGCTTCACACCTATATGTTACAGGTCATGGTTATATAGCTTCACACCTACATGTTACAGGCCATGGTTATATAGCTTCACACCTACATGTTACAGGTCATGGTTATATAGCTTCACACCTACATTTTACAGGCTATGGTTATATAGCTTCACACCTACATGTTACAGGTCATGGTTATATAGTTTCACACCTACATGTTACATGTCATGGTTATATAGCTTCACACCTACATGTTACAGGCTATGGTTATATAGTTAACTTCACACCTAATGTTACAGGCCATGGTTATATAGCAGACACCAGCTATAACAAGCTAACAAAATTAATGCTCTTGTGCACGCAAAGACGGTGAGAGTTAGCGGGAGGAGGAGGAAGAAGAAAACCCGGCGGGAATACATAACTTGGCGGAGGAGGAGTGCGGCAAACAAAACGGGAGTAGAATATCAGGGGAGTGAGAAAATGGACAGACAGGAAGAGACTAAAGAGAGCGATGGATCAAGGGAAACAGGTGGAACGAGGAAACATGGGACGGGCAAATAGAAAGAGACACAGCAGAAGAGAGGGAAACATAGATGGGCACAGGGAAGGGGACATTTGTTGCGAATTTCTGGTTAATTGCGTCCACTAGTTGTATGCATAATGTGTTGTGACCTCACACGTCTTTCTTCTGTTTCTGTAGATTATCCCTGACCTTGAGTTGCAGGATGTTGTTGCAGAAGTATCCCCTGGACACGCAGCGATGTCCTATGGTAATACAGAGCTGTAAGTGTGCGCCTGAGTGCGTGTATGTATGTGTGTTTGCACGTATGCCTATGTGTTTGTGTGTGAGTGTGCAAGCAGCCGTGAATAAACAATTTCATAACTGGTTATTTTAGTTGCCAACCCAAAGAGATATTTTTCTTTCCCTCACTTCAATATATGTGAATGTATTGTTCATGTTATTTCAGCGACTACAAGTGTTCCCGCGCCCTGATATTTCTGTCAGCATAAAGCAAACGATGTGCTGCTACATTTGGTATCAAAACAGGGTTGACTACAGCAGAAGTGTTATTTTTTTAATCAAGGAATATACTGAGAACAGTAATTGAACGTTCTATAGAAGTTAACAAAGATATACACCTCTGCTTTATTGACTACACAAAGGCTTTCGATAAAGTGAGACATGTCGACATGATTAGGATGCTTGAAGATCTACAAATTGATGGAAACGACCTTAGACTTGTAAAAAAAAACATATATTGGAAACAACAAGCTGCCATAAGAATTGATAATGAAGTAGGTCTATATCAGCCTATTAAGAGAGGTGTGAGACAGGGATGTGTAATGTTTCCAGATCTTTCTTCCCTGTACAGTGAAAATATTTTCAGAAATATAGAAGATATGGAAGGAATCAACATTGGGGGACGATACATCAATAACATTAGATATGCAGATGATACAATCTTTATTGCAGACAATGAACAGGACCTGCAAAATTTAATAGATGCGGTTGTTGCACGCAGTGAACAGCTAGGGTTAGAATTGAATTTTAAGAAGACAGATTATGGTCGTCACTAGGAAGGAAGAAATACCACAATGTAATATACAAGTAAATTGGCATATTCTTACAGAAGTAAATCGGTACAGCTATCTCGGAAAAGTCATAACATCTGATGGGAGATGCCTCGAAGAAATTAGAACAAGAATTGCCATGGCGAAGGTAGCCTTTTGCAAGATGAAAAACATACTGACCAATAAAAAGATATCAATTGAAACGAGAAAAAGAGTGTTGAAGTGCTACATAGAACTAATACTTTTATATGGACGTGAAGCGTGGACAATGATCAGACAAGCTAAAAAAAAAAACATCTGATGGCTGTGGAAATGTGGTTTCTGAGGAAAATGCAAAGAATACCATGGACAGACAGAAAAACCAATGAACAAGTCCTACAAGAAACAAATGAAGATCGTAAACTGATTAGAGACATTAGACTAGACAGCCACAATTTTTTTGGCATGTTATGAGAAGAAACGAATTGGAGAACTTGGTGACAACTGGCAAGATCGAAGGGAGGAGACCAAAGGGAAGACCAAGAATTAAATACCTGGATGGCTTGGCCACGTGGCTTGGTAGAGGCAGAAACAGGGAGCTGATCTACGAATCTGGTGATCGAGTGAGATGGCAAAACATGACCGCCCACGCTTATCGGCATGTCACATGATGGATGGATGGAACAAAGAAAGCAAAACAATAACAAACAAACGAGTACAACAAGTGAATACCTATCTCGGCGTGTTTACTCTCTGTAAGATGGATAACCTTCCTGGCTGTTCAATAAATATCAACGATCTCAGTGGTGCGGCTGTAGAACCATTCCATGTATTAGTTGTTTGTGCCAGAAAGGATTTATTGATGGGTGGTGTGCATTAAGTATATGCTATTTGCATATATGTAACTGTGTGCCAGTTACTGCATATAGTGATTGGTATATATATGTGTATTGTTTAGGATTTGGTGTGTGAGTTACTGTGTATTGTGCATTGGTTTATGTGTATTGTGTAGGCGTTAGTGTGTGAGTTACTGTATATAGTGTATTGGTTATGTGTATTGTGTAGGCGTTAGTGTGTGGGTTACTGTATACAGTGTATTGGTTTTATGTATTGTGTAGGCGTTAGTGTGTGTGTTACTGCGTATAGTGTATTGGTGTATGTGTATTGTGTAAGACTTATGTGTGAGTTACTGCATATGATGTATGTGTATGTGTATTGTGTAGGAGTTAGTGTGTGAGTTACTGTATATCTAAATGCCATTGCAGGGCGGACAGGGTTGTCTAAAACTTATCTAGGATGGAAGAGCCGACAGGCGGACAGACAGTGCTGCTTTCTTTGCATTTATACAAATGTTAGAAATTCTGAGGAGATGTCAACATGATCAAGTTGACTACCACTTTCTTTTACATTGAATTTATTGAACAGTTAGTATAAAATCTGACGGTGTACGAAAAAGGAGGGGGCAGTGGAGAAGAACGGAAGGGAATATTGTCAAATCCACGTGGGGTATCCTTGACTAATGAAGAGAGGGTCGGCCAGAGTTTCCACTGTGATGAAGCAGACTCGAATTGTGCATGCTACGAGACTGCTATTGCGTCACAGGCAATGCCACGATGGCAGTAAAAAATCAGAGCTGAAGTCTTACACTCACAGCTTGGAGAGCTGAAGATCATGTTGCGCTAAAATCTTATGTTGTTGTTGTTTGTCCATCAAGAATGATGATGACCATTCATTTCATCCAGTGGGGTTGAAGGTGTGGAGCCGTGGGTTCTAAGATGGCTGATAAGGCCTATTTTGGCTCGAAATGTTCTTTGACAATGTGGGCAAAGAATGCTTGACGTCTCTGGAGGAGGATTTCCTGCAGTGGTTTTTCTGTCCTGCCTTTTCTTCACAGCTCTTGCAGTCCTGGTTGCCTCACATATGACTGCACCTTTGCGCAATGATGCACGCCACGAATTTCGGTCTCTGGCTGCAGCCTCCCAGGTGTCATGATGAATTCCAAAAGCATTCAGTGAAATTTTCAGAGTGTCTTTAAAACGTTTCCTCTGGCCACCTTGGGAGCGTTTACCACAACGCAGTTCGCTGTAGAAAATTCGTTTAGGGAGCCTGTGATCTGGCATGCGAGTCAAGTGACCAGCCCAGCGAATCTGATTCTTCATCAGTAGAGTGTGGATACTGGGCATGGATGCTCTTTCTAGGACTTCAGTGTCTGGAATCTTGTCTTGCCATTTAATCTTCAGGAGCTTCCTTAGGCATACTGTGTGGAAGTGGTTTAATTTCCTAGCGTGTCGCTGATAAACAGTCCAGGTTTCACAATATATATATATATCCTCTATAGCGTCCTCTATAATGTCCTTCCCCGGACCAGGCTTTGTGTTATGGAGAAATAACCCCATTTTACAAACTATCGTCTTTCACGACGGCAAGGTGCCAGTCAGTCAATGTCCTTCCTATCAATTTGTAGATCTGCAAGCATCTCTACCATGTCGAAAGCTTTTGTGTAGTCAATAAAGCAAAGATGTATAGCTTTGTTTACTTCTAGAGAACGTTCAGTTACTGTTCGCAGCATATACACAGCATTTACTGTACCCGTGTCTTCTACAAACTCACATTGTTCTTCTCCTATTTCATGTGGTATTTTCTTCCTCACTCTTTGCGTGATAATTCGTAGCAAAATCTTCGTGATGTGACTCATACTAATTGTTCGATGTTCATCACATTCCAAGGCTCCTTATTTCTTTGGGATTGCAAGAAATACAGAATTGCATACTTCAGAAAGTATATCTTCAGTATCATATATTGTGTTCATCAGTCTGGTGGCTTGATCTATTCCATATTCTTCTAAAACATTAATCATTTCTGAAACGGGGATCTTGTCAGTTTTCATATGTTGAAGATACTACCAGACTGTATTCTGAACAGGGCAGCAAGTTGCAACAGCACACCACATAACTATATTCTGTACAGCCTGAAGCAAGACGCCACAGAACTGTATTCTGCACAATCTGAGGGAAGGCAGCAAGTTGAAACAGCATGCCACATGACTGTATTTCGCAAGTGTCAATAAATAATTTAAGTGTCTTACTTGGGAATACCTCTGAGAGTTTCATGTCATCGGCTGTAACAGTGAATTGGTTCCGGTTTGCCGTATTTTACCGGAATTTTTCTTGCGGTTACGTTCGGTTATTTGTTTTTGTGTCTCCGATATGGGGACAGTAAGAATACTCATGATGTTAAATTCCACGATTATTTCAAGATTGAGATACCGATTACTTGATATAGTTGTTCCCACCCCGTTTTGCGTTCTGCATTTCTGGCAAGTCGAGAACCCGTGTTATACTGGAGAACCAGGCTGCCTATTCTAAGTGGTAAGTAAACCCGTAAATATCGTTTTATAAGATGTATTACATTGTTATGCTATGTATTATTAAATGTAGCATCAATTTTTACGTGTATGATGTAATTTTCTACCATTAAGTTGGCATTCAATCTCACACTAAAATTATGAAGATCGCATGCTGTAATGTGGTATTTCAATAGCGGGGGATTGCAGTTTTCGTTATCATACTCCATTTCATTATTGTTATGGAGTATTCAGAGCAATTAACATGATAATGAATGCATGTGTACATTCAACACCCATTATTGTATGTATCGTTAGACTGAGACCAAAGAGAATCTACACAGCTAAACACAAATCTAGCCCCAGGATTAATATTATTAACACTCACGATCCTGAAAAGTGCTTTCAGTTTCAACAGCAACTTGAAGACGCTTTCAATGATACACCAGAAAATTGTACAGTAAATGAAAAGTGGGGTCAGCTTAAGGAAACTCTTTATAAAACTGCCGTAGGGGTTTACGGCACTGTGGATCATCAGAGGCAGGACTGGTTTGCGGCAAACAGCCAGACTCTGCAGCCCTTGATTGATAAGAAGACGACAGCTCTCTTAAGAAACAAGGAAAGACCATCGCGTAACACTCTGAGTGAGCTAAAGCAAGCTAGGAGGGATGTGCAAAAGGCTGCCAGGCAGTGTGCAAATGATTATTGGATCAAGTTATGTGAGTCCATTCAAATCGCAAGTGATAAGGGAAACATCAGAAGCATGTATGAAGGAATAAAGAAATCCTGTGGTCCAGTGATAAAAAGAAGTGCACCATTGAAAACCTTGACTGGAGAAATCATCACTGATAAGAAACAGCAGATGGACAGATGGGTAGAGCACTATTTGGAGCTTTACTCAAGTGAGACCAAACTAGCGGATGATGCCCTCAACGCCATAGAGGCTCTACCAACTCTTGACCACCTGGACACACTTCCCACCATAACAGAAGTCAAGTGTGCTATAAATGAACTTGCATCTGGCATGGCTCCAGGTAAGGATGGGATTCCAATAGAGGTTATCAGGAGTGGGCAAGACACACTCACTCTACAGATCCACCAGCTAATAGAGCTATACTGGCGAGAAGGACAAGTCCCACAGGATTTCAAAGATTCAAGAATCATAACACTGTACAAGAACAAGGGCGATCGGAGCGACTGCAACAACTATAGGGGTATCTCACTTCTGTGTATTGTTGGAAACGTATTTGCCAGAATTGTTCTGCGCAGACTTCAAGTCCTAGGACATAAAGTCTAACCCGAATCACAGTGTGGCTTTCGACAGAACCGATCTACCATTGATATGATATTCTCATTGCGACAACTGCAAGAAAAATGCCGTGAACAGAATCAACCACTGTTTATTGCCTTCATCGACCTCACAAAGGCATTTGATTTGGTCAGTCGTGAGGGTCTGTTCAAGGCACTAAAGGAGATTGGCTACCCACCAACTCTTCTGTCCATTGTGGAGACATTCCACACAGGCATGAAGGGTATAATCAAGTTTGATGGTGCAACTTCTGAAAAGTTTGAAATCAAGAGTGGAGTTAAGCAAGGTTGTGTACTAGCTCCCACCCTCTTTGGAATATACTTTTCACTTCTACTGAAATATGCCTTTCGTGATCAGGATGGTGGTATATACATTCACTCACGCTTCAGATGGCGGCCTCTACAATGCTCAGAGATTGAAGGCCAAGACCAAAATTAGGAGGGTACTGATCATAGAGTTGCTTTTTGCAGATGATGCTGCAGTTACGACCCACTCTGAGGAAGAATTACAATGTCTACTATCTGCATTCTCCAATGCTTGTTCTGAATTTGGTTTAACAATTAGCAAAAAGAAGACACAGATTATGTCACAAGGTGCACATGAGGTACCATCAATCTTTATTGACGACGCCGAACTAGAGATAGTAGACCATTTTACATATCTAGGATCAGTGGTAAATAGCAAATTATCCCTAGATCAGGAAATCAACATCCGGATTGGTAAGGCAGCAACAACAATGAACAGGTTAAGAAAAAGAGTCTGGGAGAACAGGAAGCTTACTGCCAAACAAAAGTCCTTGTCTATCAAGCCTGTGTCCTTAGTACTCTTCTTTATGGCAGTGAAACCGGACAACTTACTCACACCAAGAGAAACGTTTAAACAGCTTTCATATGCGGTGTCTGCGAAGAATTCTTAGTATTAAGTGGCAAGACAAAATCACAAATACTGAAGTATTGGAAAGATCAGGTTGTGTGACGGTTTATTCCATGCTCAGTCTTCGTAGACTTAGATGGATAGGACATATTAGGAGGATGGATGATGGTAGAATACCAAAGGACATCTTTTTTGGTGAATTACAGATGAGTAAGAGATCTCAGGGTCGGCCTCTACGACGATACAAAGATGTGTGTAAGCGGGACATGATTGATACAGGCATTGATAGTGCACATTGGGAGCAAGTCGCCACTGAACCTGTTGCATGGAGGACAAACATCAGAAATGGAATAAAGACAAAGGAGAAAATTATTGCAGATAAGTCACACTCTGAGCGTGTGAGTCGTAAGATGGTGGAAATAACCACGTGTTCACATACACCCACTGTGAACGAACATTTACAGCGCGAATTGGCCTTACCAATCACATTCGCTACCGCCATGGGTAAAAGTTATTATGCCTTTTTGAAACACAATCTATCGTCTGTCAAGACGGCAAGGTACCAATGAAATGAAATATTGTATGTATGTGTAATTTTTCATCACTCTTCAAGGACAAGATCATTGATAATTTTGCATCTTCCCTTTTGTCAAAATGCATCTACGCCGGCGGCCTTCGCGTTGACATGACAGCGCGTGCAGCCATGCACTGCATCTGACGTCGTCAAAGCATGGCGTGGAGATGTGTATATCTGAGTGTGTGAGTGTATATATAAACTGGCAGAGTTATCTGTCCTTGAGATCCTAAAATTACATACAGCGACAGTGGTAATATCCCTTGGCGACAGTGTAAACAACAGTTGCGTGAGTGTGTAAGTAGGGTCACAACAAGTGAAAGGTCAAACTGGTTTTTCTTCTATATGTCTGTTTTAAATGATAAACTGACACACACACTTTAATATCTCGGCTTAAAAATGACCTGCAGACTTGAATATGGTACCGTTGGATTTGTTTTTGTTTTTTCAAGAGGTATCCAACTATGCAAGTTATATACTTAAAAAGTATTTTAGAAAATGTTACTAAAGTGGCTAAAATTAATGAATCCCAAGATGCCACTGAGAATGGTAAGTGGGAACGGGTGACAGAAAGCCAGGACAATTCATCTGGAGTGCCAGCAGACGTGTCCCAGTTTGACAGGCACTTATCAATGTCTGACACTTAGCTCGTCAAGCATCAATACAGTACAGTCTCTGTTGTTGATCAGTTTTGTCACCTCCTAGTCTGCTGTCTGCCCTTTTGTCAATCTCGCAACAGAAGAATCTGTATGTCTATATAACTGTGCGTATGTATCTGCCTGCGTTTCCATTTGTCTGTCCGTTTGTTAAATGTCTGTATGTATGTCGTGTCTGTTTAACTGCACATGTCTGTGTGATTGTTTGTCTGTATGCATTGTATGTCTCTGTTTAATTGCACAACACGTGTCTGTGTGATTGTCTGTGTGCTATGTATGTATGTATGTATGTATGAATGTATGTGTATATGTATATATATATGCTTGTCTGTTCGTCCCCGTCTGATTTACTATCCGCGTGTGAGTCTGTCTGATAGCTTTCGGTGTATATGTGTAAGTTGCCTGTCGGGCTCTATGTTTGCCTGCATGTCTGTCTATGCGGATCTAATCATGTGTATGTCTGTATGTCAGTGTGTCTTGCTGTACTTGTCTGTGTGCGTACATCAGTGTGTCCTGCTGTGCTTGTTTGTGTGTATGCGTCTATCTCTGTGTGTGTGTATGTGTGTGTGTGTACGTGTATGTAGAGAGAGCCGCGTGTTATATTATCGTTGTATGTTGCCACCGTTATATTTTAAAATGTGGTTGTATGTTGACACAATGCCCTTGCTTGAATGCAGACACATACACCACAGACAATGTGATGTTCTACTGGCAGTCAAGCGGCGTGGCCATCACCCACGACAGGGAGATCGCGCTCAAGACCGAGCTGCCACAGTTTTCTATCGTGGAGAACAAAACCGAGTCTTGTAACGGAACAATGGATGTTGAAACCCGTATGTTGCTCTCTCTCTCTCTCTCTCTCTCTCTCTCTCTCTCTCTCTCTCTCTCTCTCTCTCTCTCTCTCTCTCTCTCTCTCTCTTCTCTCTCTCTCTTTCTCTCTCTCTCTCTTCTCTCTCTCTTTCTCTCTCTCTGCCTCTCTCTCTTTTTCTCTCTCTCTCTCTTTCTCTCTCTCTGCCTCTCTCTCTCTCTCTTTCTCTCTCTCTGCCTCTCTCTCTTTCTCTCTCTCTCTCTTTCTCTCTCTCTCTCTCTCTCTTCTCTCTCTCTCTCTCTCTCTCTCTCTCTCTCTCTCTCTCTCTCTCTCTCTCTCTGAGTTTGTGTGTATGTCATTTCTGAATAAAATGCAAAGAATACCACAGACATAGAGAAACAGGAATGGCAATATCCTACACACACAAACACAATAGAGGAAATTACATCCTAAATTGATTAGAGAAATCAGACGTAGACAGTCAATCTTTTTTGTGCACATTATTTAGCCATTGGCACCTTGCCGTCTTGACAGACGATAGTTTGTTACATTGTGCTTCAAAAAAGGCATAACTACAACCCATTGCGGTAGCGAATGTGACTGATAAGGCCAATTCGCGCTATAAATGTTCGTCCACGGTGGATGCATGTGAACACATGGTCATTTCCACCATCATGCACCATCTTCCGTCTCGCACACTCGGTGTGTGACTTATCTGCAATCATTTTCTTCTTTGTCTCTTTATTCCATTTCTGAATTTGCCCTCCATGCAACACGTTCAGCGACGACTTGCTACCGATGTGCATTATCAATGCCTGTATCAATCATGTCCCGCTTACACACATCTTTGTATTGTAGTAGAGGCCGACCCTGAGATATCTTACCTATCTGTAATTCACCAAAAAAAGATGTCCTTTGGTATTCTACCATGATCCATCCTCCTAACGTGTCCTATTCTTCTAAGTCTACGAAGACTGAGCATGGAACAAACCGTCACACAACCTGATCTTTCCAAGTATTCTTCGCAGACACCGCATACGAAAGCTGGTTAAACGTTTCTCTTGGTGTGAGTAAGTTGACCAGGCTTCACTGTCATAAAGAAGAGTACTAAGGACACAGGCTTGATAGACAAGCACTATTGTTTTGGCAGTAAGCTTCCTGTTTTCCCAGACTCTTTTTGTTCACCTGTTCATTGTTGTTGCTGCCTTACAAATCCTGATCATTTCCTGATCTAGGGATACTTTGCTATTTACCACTGATCCTAGATATGTAAAATGGTCTACTATCTCCAGTTCAGCGTCGTCAATAATGATTGATGGTATCCCATGTGCACCTTGTGACATAATATGTGTCTTCTTTTAGCTAATTGTTAACCCAAATTCAAAACAAGTATTGGATAATGCAGATAGTAGACGTTGTAATTCTTCCTCAGAGTGCATCGTAATTGCAGCATCATCTGCAAAAATGCAACTCTCTGATCAGAACACTTCATTAATTTTGGTCTTGGCCTTCAATCTCTGAGCATTGTAGAATCCGCTATCCGAGCGTGGGTGAATGTATATACCACCATCCTGATTATGAAAGGCATATTTCAGTAGAAGTGAAAAGTATATTCCAAAGAGGGTAGGAGCTAGTACACAACCTTGCTTAACTCCACTCTTGATTTCAAACTCTTCTGAACTTGCACCATCAAACTTGATTATACCCTTCATGCCTGTGTGGAACGATTCCACAATGGACAGAAGAGTTGACTGACTAACCAAATCAAATGCCTTTGTGAGGCCGATGAAGGCAATAAATAGTGGCTGAGTCTGTTCACGGCATTTTACTTTCATTTGTCGCAATGAGAATATCATATCAATGGTAGACCGGTTCTGACGGAAGCCACACTGTGATTCGGGGTAGACTTGATCTCCCAGGACTTAAAGTCTGCGCAGAACAATTCTGGCAAATACTTTCTCAACAATACACAGAAGTGAGATACCCCTATTGTTGTTACAGTCTCTCCGATCGCCCTTGTTCTTGTACAATGTTATGATGCTTGAGTCTTTGAAATCCTGTGGGACATGATTTCTCGCCAACATAGCTCTATTAGCTGGTGGATTTGTAGAGTGAGTGTGTCTTTCCCAATCCTGATAACCTCAGTTGGAATCCCATCCTTACCTTGAGCCTTAGTTAGTTAGTTTAGTCGACGGATCAACATCATGGCACACGGGTGTAACCCATAAGTGCTCCGTTCTTCTCCTAACTCAAGCCTGAGTCCGGAGAAACTCAGCTCAGTGCACGAACTCCGTAGCACCGGCGAGGATCCTGAATACTTTGGGTAGATTTTTCCCTATAAATTTTGCCTGAGCAGCGCCGTTAGGCTACTCTTTTTCGATTTCCAACTGCCAAGGATGTTTTACGTACGCAACAATACACACGGATGTCCGATCTCACTACCCAGAGACCAGGTGAAATTTTATTACTAGAAGTCCACGTGAAAAAATCCCGTCCCTCACCGGGGGTTAAACCCGGGACTCTAGCACTTGAGGCGGGAGACCACTCAGTCCCCCAAAATCCGACGACATATTTATGCTCGGTGATTTAAATGCTCGAGTGGGCAAGGAGTCGAGTTCATGGCGGTGTGCCTTGGAAAATACAACATCGGCCGCATGAATGAAAATGTGCAATCCACCTTGAGCCTTGCCAGAGCAAGTTCATTTATAGCACACTTAACTTCTGTTATGGTGGGAAGTGTGTCCAGGTGGTCAAGAGTTGGTAGGGACTCAGTGGCGTTGAGGGCATCATCAGCTAGTTTGGTCTTACTTGAGTAAAGCTCTAAATAGTGCTCTACTGATCTATCCATCTCCTGTTTCTTATCAGTGATGATTTCTCCAGTCAAGGTTTTCAGTGGTGCACTTCTTTCTTTTGATCATCGGACCACAGGCTTTCTTTATCCCTTCATACATGCTTCTGTTGTTTCCCTTATCACTTGCATTTTGCTAGGAATTACATAACTTGATCCAATAGTCATTTGCACACTGCCTGGCAGCCTTTTGCACATCCTTCCCAGCTTGCTTCAGCTCACTGAGTGTGTTACGAGTTGTTCTTTCCTTGTTTTTCAAAAGAGCTATCTTCTTTTTATCAATCAAAGTCTGCAGTGTCTGGCTGTTTGACGCAAACCAGTCCTGCCTCTTATCATCCACAGTGCTGTAAACCTCTACCGCTGTTTTATAAAGAGTTTCTTTACGTTTACCCCACTTTTCACTTACTGTACAATTTTTCTAATATATCAGTGAAAAAGTTTTAAAGTTGCCGTTGGAACTCAAAGAACTTATCAGGATCGTTGGTGTTAATAATATTAATCCTGGGGCTAGATTTGTGTTTAGCTGTGTAGAGTTTTTTTGTTTTTTTTTTTGCGGGGATCTCAACCAAAGAATTATACGTATCACAGTCAGCACTGTGATAACTTCGAGTTAATGATATTTGGTTCAGATGTTGTCTCCGTGTGATGATGACGTCCAGTTGATGCCAATGGCCGGATCTTGGATGTTTCTATGTGACCTTACGCAGCTCTTTTGTTTTAAAAAAGGAGTTTGTAATATATAGGTTATTTCTAGTGCAATGCTCCAACAGCCTTTGCCCATTTTCATTCATGCGGCCGATGTTGTATTTTCCAAGGCACACCGCCATGAACTTGAGTCCTTGCCCACTCGAGCATTTAAATCACCGAGCATATATATATATATATATATATATATATATATATATATATATATATATATATATATATATATATATATATATATATATATATATATATGTGTCGTCGGATTTTGGAACTGCCTTGATCATAGAACGAATCCTTCGCATCATCAGAGGAAGTGAGTGTCGGTGCATATGCAGTGATAATGGTGGCAAAACCACAAGAGGTTGCCAAACGCAGTGGTAATAGTCGTTCATTACCTCCAGCTGGAATTTCAATCATTCCCAGTAGCGAATTCTTCACTGCAAAGCCCACACCATGTTGCCTTTTTTTCTGCCTGTCCTCTACCCTTCCAAAAAATATGATGTAATTGTTTTCTTTGAGTGAGGCGAGTCTCCTGCAAGCCAGCATATCAATGTTAAGACGATTGAATTCAGCATCAATCACAGCCGTTTTTCTTACATTGTCAAAATGCGTTAGGTCAATGTAAAATCCTGAACACATGGTTCTTACGTTCCAGGTTGCAAGCCGTAGCTTGAAGTTTCTATTTTTCTTCTTTTTTTTTTTTAGTAGTACCTGGTGCATTGGTTTTACAGCCTGCCAGTCAGATTTTGTCTTAGCCCCAAGCACCCAAGCAGGCAGGCTGTGGCGGATCAGCACCCAATTGGCCGGGGGCTGCCCAGCTTGAGGCGGGCGGTAGCTGATCAGTGACACCTGTAGATGTCTCCAACCGTCAGAGGCAACCCGTGGCGCCCCATGTCTAATCCAGTTGACAAGGACTTAAAACCCGTAATTGCTACCTTTCGCTTTGATTCCGAGACCAGTTAAGACCAGGGATGTCCATCGCACAAAGCCTGGGCTAAAATATAGAGACCTTGTTGCCCATGCAGCATGATCCCTCTCTCGGCCTGTCTAATTCACTCCAGAGGAAAGGTAACACCAATATATCTGGAACAAGACAAGACCAGCTGCCAACCAAGCTTAGTGCCTGGTCTTCCCTGCCATGCATTTTATCTTTAGGCTGCATTTCCTCACACTAGGATAAGGCTTGTACCTTCCCAATTGCGCTCTTCTGCCCGAAGCCGTTGGCACAATATGGGGGGGGGGGGGGGGGGGGGGGGGGTGTCCACGTTTGATAAGCGCCAGCCAACAGTCGGCGCTAAGAGAAAGCAGGTAGTACGGTCTACTGTCATATCTGACTAAGACCTGACACAAACGTGCACATTATGATCAGAAACAAACTTGAAAACTTAGTTACAACTGGAAAAACAGATGTTAAACGAGCAAGGAAGGCAAAAAAATAAATATCCTGATGGCTTGGCCACATAGTACTGTCGGGACAAAATCTCAAACTGATCGTGTGAGATGGTGAAAAATTACCGCTCACGTTTATCAGCATTATGATTATTGTCTATTTGACTGTCGGACTATCTGTCTGAATCTTTATATATGGAGTGTCTCTCTCTCTCTCTCTCTCTCTCTCTCTCTCTCTCTCAATAGTATGTTTCTCTTTACTTCTGGCGTTATTTATTTAATACAACAATAAGCAGTAAGTAACAATTGTCGGCTTCGTGGCTTAGAGGTTAGCGACGTTTCTCCGTAATCTCGTATACTCTCGTGGGTGACGTGATGACGGTGAGAATCAGCAGTGGTTCGAATCGCATCGATAACTTACGGAGTATGTGCGCCGGCCGCTCAGAAAGCAATGGCAAACTACTGAGCGTAATCTTGCCAAGAAATCAACATACAGCTGAAAGATGCTGGTGTTGACAGCGATGTCCTGTAAATGATATATGTAAAGGATATGCACAAAAAAAAAAAAATTAATCATTAAGAAAGTTAAATGTAGAATAACCCAAGCAAAGGCAGAATTCACTTTAATGTTGCGTATCCCTTACGGGACGTTGCAGTCAACACCAGCATTTTTCAGCTGCTGTTGGCAGGTTGAACTATCAGTTGAACTACTGGTCAGTGGAACTAGGCAAGTGTTATGTTCAGTAGTTTGCCATTGCTTTCTGAACGACCGGCTCCCATACCAGCACGTTATAACACAACGCGACACGGTCTGCTGCACAAATCGGTCGCAGCTGAGTATCGAACGCCTGGTACCCGGCTCACGAACCGCGTTCGCAAGCCTTTGGCCACGGAGCCTAGATGAGGCATATTCTCTGAAATTTATCTTTGTCAATCGAGGTCAGGAACAGAGTTCTTAAGACCTATATTGAGCCAATTCTGATGTAAGGAAGTGAATCGTGGACAATACCATATAAGTGAGGAATTATGTGGAAACTGCGGAGATGTGGTTTTATAGAAGAATGATCTAAGGTCGGCTAGACATAGCAATGACGATATCTTGAAAGAAGTTAACTCTTGAAAGAATTTAACTCACAAACATACATAGAGCGCATACAGAACGAAGCTATGCGGGTCATTCTGGGATGCACCAGAGACACCCCAGTCGTGTGTATGCTTTACATCCTTGGTTTCCGACTGTTGCTGATAGGCTCAAGGTGATGCATGTGAAGGCATACCTCAGAGTAGTTGCTGACACAGATCACCCGTTGCATGCTGCGCTGGACGTAGTTAAGGGTCAGCGACTGATAAGAGGGAAATCATGGATGGCTCAGGTGGAGGAAACGATCAGGTGTGCCCCTTGGAGAACATTAGGCGAGGAGAGGAGTGGGTAAGAGTGCCAGCGGAGAAGTCAGACTTGTGCAAACTTATAATCACATTGAGCCGGGAGTGCAGGGAGTGGCCAGCAGGTGCCACGGAAGTGGAAATCCAGCAACTAATTCAGGATAATGCTCGCCCGGGTGATGTGATTATATACACAGATGGTTCGGTGTTGAGAGGCGGGAGAAGTGCCTGGGGGTTCTTAGCAAAAGCTAATGGTCGCCGTTTGGTGCAGGAGAGCATGGCATATGATACCACAACATCTAGCTTAAGAATGGAGGTGGAGGCGGTCAGTGCAGCTTTCCGCTGGATGGAGAATACGATACACACACATCGTGATTGTAACTGACTCAGAAAGCGTGCTGAGTAGGGTGAGGACAGGCAAGCTTCGTGCAGAGTGGCTTGCTTCGCTTCGGAAGTCACGGGTGACAAGCATCGTCTGGATCTTTTCTCCGGGGCATGCCGGTGTGCTGGGGAATGAACAGGCGGACAGATTTGCTGGCTCTGCAAAACTTGGTGGAGTATCGATGCATGATAAGGAAGACGTGGTTGCGGCCTTGTGGGAGCACGTGTACACCTCGGAGGAGCAAATGGATCACCATGGTCTGGCAAGAATGGGACAGGGAGGGGTGACGAGGGGATCTTGCCGACGATGGACGCTCAGAGGAAAGGCGAGACGGACATATAATCAGATTGCTACTGGTACTATTAGTGTTGGAACTCTTCGCTGGCTGCTGAGGATGGGGACGGAACGCTTAAGGGAATTCCCCGAATGCTGTGATGTCGGTTCCTAAATCAATCAATCAATCAATCAAAAACTCACAAACAGAAATGGTTCCTCACATCAGAAGCACACAGTCCACATTCTCTGAAAATATCATGAGAAGAGGAAAGCTTGAGTATGTCGTCACAACAGGAAAGCTGGAGGGTAGGAGAAGCAGGGGGATGGGGGCAAGAGGGAAGGTGCTGGACAGTTTGAAATCATATGATGGGAAACATCAGTAACAGAAATTATTTGCAGAACGAGAGATAGAAGGCTAGAGACAGACTGATCACCAACGGCACGCGGCGTCGACTAGAAGAATAAGAATAATAACACAAATAGCTAGTTGCTGATAACTTGTGATTGCTTTTATTTCATAAACACACATGGGAGATTTTTTAAAAAGTTGAAAGGCTGAAAAGGATCGTAGAAATAGTAGGCAAAAAAAGTTGAAAGGCTGAAAAGGATCGTAGAAATAGTAGGCGGTTGCAGAAAATACGAGTATTGGCAACACATGCACTTGGCGCAGGAGGGAGTGGGTCGGTTAATTAATATGGCTATTCAGTCAGTGTTCTGTTACGTACTTGTGTGACTGTGTGAGCATAGTGAGTGCTTGTGTGGGTAACAGTGCCAGTCTGAGTGAGCAGAATGGGTGTTTGTGTGGGTTACAGTGCCAGTCTGAGTGAGCAGAGTGGGTGCTTGTGTGGGTAACAGTGCCAGTATGAGTGAGCAGAGTGGGTGCTTGTGTGAGAAATAGTGCCAGTTTGAGTAAGCAGAGTGGGTGATCAGAGTGGGTGTTTGTGTGGGTAATAGTGCCAGTCTGAGTGAGCAGAGTGGGTGCTTGTGTGGGTAACAGTGCCAGTTTGAGTAAGCAGAGTGGGTGATCAGAGTGGGTGTTTGTGTGGGTAATAGTGCCAGTCTGAGTGAGCAGAGTGGGTGCTTGTGTGGGTAACAGTGCCAGTATGAGTGAGCAGAGTGGGTTATCAGAGTGGGCGTTTGTGTGGGTAACAGTGCCAGTCTGAGTGAGCAGAGTGGGTGCTTGTGTGGGTAATAATGCCAGTATGAGTTAGCAGATTGGATGCTTGTGTGGGTAATAGTGCCAGTCTGAGTGAGCAGAGTGAATGCTTTTGTGGGTAACAGTGCCAGTCTGAGTGAGCAGAGTGGGTGATCAGAGTGGGTGTTTGTGTGGGTAACAGTGCCAGTCTGGGTGAGCAGAGTGGGTGCTTGTGTGGGTAACAGTGCCAGTATGAGTGAGCAGAGTGGGTGATCAGAGTGGGTGTTTGTGTGGGTAACAGTGCCAGCCTGGGTGAGCAGAGTGGGTGCTTGTGTGAGAAATAGTGCCAGTTTGAGTAAGCAGGGTGGGTGATCCGAGTGGGTGTTTGTGTGGGTAATAGTGCCAGTCTGAGTGAGCAGAGTGGGTGCTTGTGTGGGTAACAGTTCCAGTATGAGTTAGCAGAGTGGGTGTTTGTGTGGGTAACAGTGCCAGTCTGAGTGAGCAGAGTGAATGCTTTTGTGGGTAACAATGCCAGTCTGAGTGAGCAGAGTGGATGCCTGTGTGGGTAACAATGCCAGTCTGAGTGAGCAGAGTGGATGCCTGTGTGGGTAACAATGCCAGTCTGAGTGAGCAGAGTGGATGCCTGTGTGGGTAACAATGCCAGTCTGAGTGAGCAGAGTGGATGCCTGTGTGGGTAACAGTGCCAGTCTGAGTGAGCAGATTGGATGCTTGTGTGGGTAATAGTGCCAGTCTGAGTGAGCAGAGTGAATGCTTTTGTGGGTAACAGTGCCAGTCTGGGTGAACAGAGTGGGTGATTAGAGTGGTGCTGTTTGTAAGAAAACGGACAACATAACTGAGCATGCTTGGATTCCAGATACAGACGTTAGTGTTTCTAGGAATAATCAAGGATGTAACTGTTTAATAGGATATCAACAGTAGAATTGGGTGTTTGTAAGACTTTTAGCAACACATGTAATTGTTTATAAGGATATCAATAAGATGTAACAATCAGGATATCAACAGTATATGTCATTGTAAGGATTCCTTTGCCGGTCTCCCTGGCCGAGGAGTTACAACACTTTCTTCGTAATCATGTTTATCACGCAGAGTCTCGTAGCGGGCGAGAGCTGGAGGCGGTTCGACCCCCGCTGGTGACTTGCGGGATAACTGAGCCGGCCGCTCAGAAAGCAATGGCAAACTACTGAGCGTAATCTTGCCAAGAAATCAACAGACAGCTGAAAGATGCTGCTGTTGACAGCGATGTCCTGTAAAGGATATGCGAATTTAAAAAAAAAAGGATTCCTTTATTTTCTGCTACATACTGGTCTAGTTATCCACTTCTGCCCTCATAGTAGAAGACACTTTCTGCTAAAGACTGGTCTAATCAGCCACTTCTAGCATCATTGTAGCAGACACATCCTGCTACAGACTAATTAAATCAATCACTACTAAACCCACATTGTGGCTGACAGTTAACATTATGGTCCTGTTCGGTACAATTTTTTTTTTTTTCAGCATATCCTTTTTACAGGACTTAGCTGTCAACACCAGCATCTTTCAGCTGTATGTTGATCTCTTGGCAAGATTACGCTCAGTAGTTTGCCATTGCTTTCTGCGCGGCCGGCTCACATACCCCGTAAGTTACCGATGCGATTCGAACCACTGCTGATTTGAACCGTCATCACGTTACCTGACGAGAGTATACGAGATTACGGAGAAAAGTCATAACCTCTAAGCCACGAAGCCGGCGTTCGGTACAATGGGAGAACAAAATAATTAGAAGTATACGAACACTGGCGTACATTTTGTATGACATTAGAAACAGGTGCAGCTGAAATTATAACCACCGAAGACATCAATCGTCTTTGTCAGACACACATCATTGCGAACTATTTAGTTATTATTTAAGTGTATTCAGTGGGACGTTTAGGTTATCTCTTGTCGTGAAATGTTCCATAAACCAGTACAACAGCCCATTTGGCTGACAATAAATGGACATCGTAATGGTACTAGTTCGTTTGACAGCCAAGCTCCGTTGACAGCCAAGCTCCGTTGATAGCCAAGCTCAGTTGACAGCCTTCGCGGCGGCTTAAGAAGGATGAAACTATGAATTGAAAACATGACCGGAGCTGACAAGTTTAACTCGGAGATGAGAAGTTTAGCTGGACAAATTGTGGAAGGACAGAGAAGCCCTAAATAAAAATCGAATACCTAACCTCATTATCACTAGGGTATTTTATATTTCTGGTGTCTACTGGGAAGCTATTCCGGGCTAATGTAATCTTGCCAAAGGAGTTTCCAATTATTTTAGACAAACGTAACTTAGCACAAAAATACATTGTATTACCTGAGGAACAGAATACACGTCTGGGGCAGACATCGTACTCTCTCGTCCACGGGCTGCGCCGAGATCGAGATGATAAACCTATCTTTATGGTTCACTATTTCCAAATGTTAACAAGCTCTTTATTTGTACACAGCAAAATTTGCTTGCATCAAAGCATACTTTACCCTCAAGCGAGATATCGGTTACTACATCATTCAAGTCTATGTGCCCAGCATTCTCATTGTGACCCTCTCCTGGGTGTCCTTCTGGCTGGATTTGGAGGCCATACCTGCACGTGTAACATTAGGCGTGTTAACAGTACTCACCCTCAATACGCATGGGTCATACATACAGTCGCAGCTACCAAAGGTAACCATTATTCTTTGTTACTTCCGGCAATCACTTCTCAGACAGGTAAATAAACTCACGCAGTTACCATGGGCCGGTCTCCCTGGCCTAGGTGTTAAACGACTTTCTTCGTAATCCCGTTTATCCACGTTGAGTAACGCAGCGCGCGAGAATTGGTAGCGGCTCTCGCCGGGTTGGTAACTTACGGAATAAGTTAGCCGGCCGCTCAAAAAGCAATGGCAAACTACAGAGTGTGGTCTTGCCAGGAAATCAACAACAGCGGTAAAATGCTGGTGTTGACGGCGATATCCTGTAGAGGATATGCGGGGGAAATAAGGTTACCATGGGTTAATGTGGTCACATAACTTTCATCTGTATGTATTCATATATTATATACTGATTGACACAGATACACTGATATATTAATTTAGTCTTACAACCGCCAACAGTCTTTATTCATTTAGATCAGAGAAGGAACACAGCAGGATATAACAATAGGGAGTAAAAACAGGAATGTGTAACTCCTGCGAAAAGGTGAGATACACTAAACACGAGCACAGAGTACATACCTACCTTACAACGAACTCCATAACAGTAAACGTAAATCACAGGAGGGGGGGGGGGGGGAATAATAATAAAATAAAAATGAGTATACTAAGAAACAATAAACGACGTTCCGATTAAATTAATCTTCATCAGGAACGGAACCACACAAGCAGATTCAAAGAAAACCATGAAATTAGAGAATTTAATATTAAAACACAAGTCCTTTGTTGATAGGCACTCAGCGCAAGAGTTAGTTCAGTTGTCAGTGGTGCCAAATAAGAAAATGTGGGGCCGAAGATGTGCAAACAATTAGATATGGATATATAAAGGAGAAGTTGGCAGAGTTATACGGTGGATTAAAATGTTGGAAGATATCAAACATTGATGTGAAAGATCTCAAAATAATAAAGAACATATCCTGGAAACAAGTAGTACTATTACAATATCTTATTATAAAGAGGTCGGTTATGAACAGAGGTACGGGTACGATAAGGAATTTTTTTTTTTGGTCACAGGATCTCTTCTCTCTCTCTCTCTCTCTCTGCAAAGGAGTAATAACGATAGAGATCAAAGAGAAACCAGGTTTTCGAATCCAGATTATAATTTAAACAATCTTCGCTATGCAGATGACACGGTATTGATGGTGGTTAATGCAAATTATCTGCAATAACTTTTGGACATTGCAGTAACAGAGAGTTCAAAATAAAGAACTCTCCTTGAAAATCAGGAAAACAGAAACAACGGTTATATCAATGAAAAAGCTGACACCAAAATGTGAGATAACAATAGAAGGGAACATGTGGATACATTTAAATACCCAGGGGCAATTAAAACAACTAATAGAAAATTACGCAACAGAGAGCAGAATAGGGAAAGCAAAAGCCATATTTCACAAAATGAAAAGTATCTTGTGACAATAAGCCACTATCATTGAATCTAACAGAGAGTGAGTGTGTGTGTTGAAATGCTATATGGAAACATGTTTGCTGTATTGCAGTGAATCTTGCAAAGTAAGTGAACAAATTAGGAAGAACTTGGAAGTAACAAAGATGTTGTTCCTGAGACAAATGTTGCGAATTCCTTAGACAGCCAGAGTAACTAACGACCATTGTCAGAAAGAGACTAATGAAACTAGAATATTACATACAACAATAAGAAAGACACAAACCCCTTTCTGTAGTAAAATGAAGTGACGAGGAGCTTTGGAGAATATCATGACAATTGGAAAGATCAGTGGGAAAAGGGGGAGACCAAGAGAAATTATGCTGGATGAACTGAGACGATGACATGGAGAAATATCAAGAAAACCACAACATCTAGCTTAAGAATGGAGATGGAGGCAGACAGTGCAGCTTTCCGCTGGATTGAGAATACGATACACACACATCGTGATTGTAACTGACTCAGAAAGCATGCTGAGTAGGGTGAGGACAGACAAGCTTCGTGCAGAGTGGTTTGCTTCGCTTCGGAAGTCACGGGTGGCAAGCATCGTGTGGATCTTTTCTCCGGGGCATGCTGGTGTGCTGGGGAATGAACAGCGGACAGATTGACTGGCTCTGCAAAACTTGGTGGAGTATTGTTGCATGATAATGCAGACGTGGTTGCGGCCTTGTGGGAGCACGTGTACACCTCGAAGGAGCACATGGATCACCATGGTCTGTCAAGAATGCGACAGCAAGGAGTGACGAGGGGATCTGGCCGACGCTCGACGCTCAGAGGAAAGGCGAGACGCACATATAATCAGATTGCTACTGGTACTATTGGGGTTGGAACTCTTCGCTGGCTTCTGAGGATGGGACGGAGCACTTATGGGAATGCCCCGAATGCTGTGATGTCGGTTCCTAAATCAATCAATCAAGAAAAAATACCAATATCTGAGGAGAGACACGAACGCTTACGCCAGCTGGCAAGGCACATAATTATATATTACTTATTTAGTTCACGTAATTGTTTCTATTTCTGATTGTTTTGCGAGGAATAGTCATAATTTAATTATACAACACAACTCTACAAATAAAATGTTCTGTATATTTTCTGTATAAGGCTCTGGAAAAAACATATTGCTATCTAGTCCCTTATAGAATTAAACTGCTTGTCTTACAAATATGGCTCAATTCCAATTGCTCATTCTACTACAATAAAGAAGGAGTATGCTACAATCAGCACAGTTCTGGAAAAGAAGCCGTATTTAGAAAATAACTGGGTGGTTTGTGTAGATCTTAAAATGATGAGCTTCTTGCTTAGCCAGAAAAGGGGATTCACCAAATATTCATGCTTTATGTGTTTGTGGGATAGCATGGCAAAAGATACGCACTGGACAAAGAAATAATGGCCGCTGAGGGATGAATGTATAGTTGGAGAAAAAATAATGTCAACAAGCCTCTCATTGATCGAAATAGAGTTCTACTGCCACCATTACATATAAAGTCTGGCTTGATGAAGCAATTTGTAAAGGCACTGAACAAAGAGGGTACCCAATTTTAATTACTTATGCAGAAAGTTTCCGGAATTGAGCATAGACAAACTCAAGGCTGGAATTTTTTATGGACCTCTATTTATAAAGTTAATAAATTATGAAAATTCTAATAATTCGATGAATAAAACAAAAGAGTCCGCAGCCTGGTCACCATTTGTTTTAGCTGTGCAAATTTTCTGGTTAACTTTAAAGCAAACACTTATTTTGAATTAGATGAAAACATGCTGTCGAGTTTTTGTAAGCTTGGATGCAACATGAGCATAAAATTTCACTATCTCCATAACCATTTACATTTCTTTTCCGAGAATCTTTACGACTTTAGTGAGAAGCAAGGTGAAAGATTTCAACAAGATATAAAAACAATGACAAAGAGATGGCAGGGACTTTGGGATTCCCACATGATGGCAGATTACTGTTGGACCCTTAAGCGTGATTGTTCCGGCATATATCATTCCAGGAAGTCCTCGAAAAAAAGCTGTTTGTTGACTATAGATTTTAAAAAATGCCAGTGATAAAGCTTTAATACATTTTTGGGTTTTATATGAAGGTAATAAATGCACAGTAATTACATTATAATATTAATACAGATTACCTTCAAAATGCCACTGATGGCATATAACGCTAGGTTTTACATAGCAATTGCCATACTTACTAAAACGATCATTTTTAGTTATCTCAAAACCTAGAGCTGATAGACAAATATCTTATTACATTTTTGGAATCAGCAACAGAAAATTACCCAACGACAGCTATAAAATGTCAGGCACCAAAATGTGTTTACCCAGTGTTATTATTAATCATATTAATTATTATTCAAGTATCTTATAGTATTGGTTCCAAATACAGACTTTTACAGTGATCACAGGTCGATTATTGGCACATTAAACGTAAAGTTAAAGAGGGTCAAGTATACACCATGAAATACTAAATTTGATCTGTATACATTGAAAAATGACAAGGAAATACAAGTCAACTTTAGCGTAGAAGTAAAGAACAGATTTGATATATTGTCAGATCTAGAAATCTTATTTCATGATGTGGATGACCAATGGGAAATGTTTAAGAGTTAAATCAGTTTTACTGCAGAAACAACTATCCAAAAATTAAAGAAAGTAGGTCGCAAGAAATGGATGACTGAAGACATTTTACGACTAATGGCCAGTGTTGCCATTTTAGTACTTTTCGCGCTAAATTTAGTGCTTTGTCAAGTCAGTTAGTGCGAACATTTTTCGTTCAGCGCGGCCGCGTAAATTTAGTGCTTCACAAAATTTTTTGTGTGCTTTTTAGTGCTTTTTGGGGGTGGGTAAAAATTACTTTAAAAATCATTTTGGGAACACTAAAAAGCCGAAATTGAACTGAAGCGAGGGAGTAAAACAGTCTTAGTACGTTAACGAGCAATATTCAACTAATTTAACTCCCTTTAATACGATTTAGTTGAAGTGAGTGACTGCAACGCGCAGGCAATATGCAGTGCGTTAAAAGATTATTTAAACAAGAATGGACTTGAGTTGCAAAGACTAGTTGCACTCGGCACTGACAATGCATCTGTCATGACAGGTGTAAACAATGGAGTATATACAAAATTAAAATCCGAAGTTTCTCATCTGGTACTAATTAGGTGTGTATGTCATTCCCTTCAGCTGGCATTGTCACAGGCTGCAGCTGCTTGTCTGCCCAGGAACATAGAGTTCATTATTAAAGAAACATACGACTGGTTCTCTCACTCAAGTCTTCATCAAGCAAAGTACAGGGAGCTTTTTTGCTTCAATAAATGATGGACAATATCCGCTGAAGGTTGTTCAATTAAGCCAGATACGATGGATCTCCATTGTCAGAATTGTCAGAATAATGCAACAGTTGGTCGAGCTTCGATCTCATTTTGATATAGTAAGAGTCAGCGAGCGCTGTTATACAGCAGAACTTCTCCATTCTATGTTTAGCGACATGAAAAACTATGTGTATCTCATATTTCTCAAGCATATTCTCGGAGAAGTTCAAAGTGTGAATAAGAAATTCGAAGCAGATATACAGGATCCAACAAAACTACTCAGCGATCTTGTCCAGCTCATTGATTCTATCAGTTCAAAGATTGCTATTCCTGGGGAAAAAATAACAGAAAGTGATGCTATTCAAGATTACTTAGATCCTAATCCCAATCTAGGTTATGAGTTTGAGAAAGAAATAGCAGACTACAAGTTTCCCGATGAGAAAGAAATTCGTGGAAGGTGCATCCAGTTTTTAATAGAGCTATTGACACAGCTGCGTTTACGTACACCCGATAACGTTCGAGTGTTGCAGTCCATGTCATGTCTTAGTGGAAGTGAATGTCTACAGCCAATGAAGCCCTGTATATTGGATCTTGCTAAAATGTTTGTAGAAGATGCAGCTACTCTCACCCGCATCGATTTCCAGTGGAGAAAACTTCATCATATGCAGTGGACACAGACCTCTGACACACTTGGACTGTGGGCAGAAATAGCCTCATACAGGGATGCCACCGGTGAAAATCCTTTCCAAGATCTTACAGATTTAGCTTTAACTGTGCTCATTTTACCTCATTCTAATGCGGACGTGGAGCGTATTTTCAGTCAGATGGGAGTTATAAAATCAAAATTGCGGAATAGACTTAGCATAAAGAGTTTGACAGCTGTTTTGACTATTAGATATGGAATGAAAAGATATGGCAAATGCTGTCATGATTATAAACTACCTAAGGATATTCTGCGAAAAATTGGATCACAGGAGGCATATACATGTTTCTTTCAATCATCCTCATCATCGCAGGAGCAAACACAGCAGGAAATAGCTACAGAAACTGAAGAGGAGTTGTTTGACTGGGATTTGGCAGATCTGGAATAAACTTCATTCTAATATTCAGTGATAATAATAAATTATAATGTGCTCCTTTATAACATTTTGAATGAATACCACCAGAGCTTGTTTTAGTGATTTCCCAAAAATTAGTATTGCAATTTGGTGCTTTTTTGGCTCGAAAGTAGTTCTGATTGGGATTTGGCGGATCTGGAATAAACTTCATTGTAATATGAAGTGATAATAATAAATTATACTGTGCTACCTTGTTACATTTGTACTAAAAACAGTTGGTGCTTTTTTTTTTTTTTTGGTGCTTTCCAAAAAAATGTAGTGCTTTTAGTGCTTTTTGGGGTCGATTATGGTGCATTTTCATCAAAGGGAGATGGCAACACTGCTAATGGCAACAAGAAGACACAACAAAAATAATCCTCACAAATACTTTTTTGCGCTCGCTCGCTTTGAACTCAAGCGTAGTCCATACACACAATTTATAGTAGTGATGGACTGAATTTTGCGTGTGGATTTGCTTTCCATATTAACAGTGCCCCTCGCCATCAGGCGAACACAACTTCAGGGGTACTTGTAATTAACGTCCCCAAGTCAAGGACGACAGGTCAACATTTTAGTCCAGCTGTCCAGTTGAACCACTAACCTCGGCATCAGCATACCGGATGTTTAAGAACAAGCGTTCTTATCCATTCGGCCATATGGACCTACCCTGACAAATATGAAGAGATTCACAGAAAACTCGGAACAGAGGCAAAAGAATCATGACTTAAGAAAAATTGCATGGAAAATGAAAAACAACAAAACAGTAAAAATACCAAATTAATGAAGACCCGGGTTCGAATCCTCGGTAAGGTGTGGAGTTTTTTCTGTCCGGAGCAAAAAGAAAACTCTAACCTGCACAGTTCGCGGCGACTGCACCAGCCATGCGGCCTTAATTCCACAAGCTCAAGACACCCCCCCCCCCCCCCCAAAAAAAAAAAATCCGTTCTACACCGCAAGGTACTATAGGCAGTAAATGACAGTATTTTTTTTTTACTAATAAAAGAAAATCGACATCAACAGGCTGCCTGAAAACAAAAGATGGAAACATAATAGAAAAGGATAATATGTGACGAGATCTTTTTCCCTATGCAGTGAAAATATTTTCATAAATTTAAATGAGTTTAGTTTAGTTTAGTCGATGGATCAACATCACTGCACACGGGTGTAACCCATAAGTGCTCCGTTCTCCTCCTAACTCAAACCTGAGTCTGGAGAAACTCAGCACCGGCGAGGATCCTCAAATACTTTGGGTAGATTTTTAACTCGAAATTTTGCCCGGGCAGCGCCATTAGGCTACTCTTTTTCGATTTCCAACTGCCAAGGGATTTTTTTAAGTGCGCAACAATACACACGGGCGTCCGATCTCACTACCCAGAGACCAGGGGACATTTTATTACTAGAGGTCCACGTGAAAAAAGCCTCGGTCCTCACCGGGGCTTGAACCCGGGACCTCCAGCACTCGAGGCGGACACCATACCTCGAGACCACGCAACCCCCTTCAAATTTAGATTATATAAGAGTAATCACCATTTAGGGACGTAACATCAATAACATTAGGTATGCGGATGATACAGTATTTACTGCAGACAATGAGGAGGTTCTGCAACATTTAGTCACTAGGAAGAAAGAAATACCACAATGTAATATACAAGTAAATGGGGATATTCTTAAACAAGTGAATCGGTTGAACTATCTCGGAACAGTCATAACATCTGGTGGGAGATTCCGTGAAGAGATAAGAACAAGAATCGCTTTGGCGAAGGCAGCCTTTTGCAAGATGAAAAACATACTGACCAATAAAAAGATGTCATTTACAACAAGAACAAGTGTGTTAGAGTGCTACATTGAACCTGTGCTTTTGTAAGGATGTGAAGTGTAGACAATTAGTTCACAAGTTGAAAAACATCTGATGGTTGTGGAAATGTTGTTTCAGAGAAAAATGCAAAGAATACCGCGGACAGACAGAAAAACCAATGACCAAGTTCTACAAGAAACAAATGACACCCGTAAACTTATTAGAGAAATTAGACGTAGACAGTCACAATGTATTGGACACGTTATCGGAAGAAATAAATTGGAGAAATAGTTGACAACTGGCAAGATTTAGGAACATAGAACAAGGGGAAGGCAGAGATGGGTGGCTTGGCCACGTGGTTTTGTCGAGACAAGAACACTGAGCTGATCCACAACTCTGGTGATCGCGTGAGATGGCGAAAAATGACCGCCCACGCTTATCGGCATGACACATGATGATGGTGACATTATTGGAGTTTTGGATTGGTTTATTAGTTTCTACTCTTATTTTGATTTGATTCAGTTTTTATCAGTTTCTCTTATTATTTTAATTTGTTTATTTTTGTTGTCAGTTCATATTATTAGTTCAGTGTGGTTCTATTCATGTGTTTTTACTATTATTTCAATGTAATTATATCAATTTGTTTCTGTCTCTGTCATTTCCTCTTATTATTTTAGTTTAATTCTTTTTGTATCAGTTTGTACTATTATTTCATTTATTAAAGTTTCTATTGTAATGTCACATTGATTCTATGTGTAACAGTTCCCGGTGTTGTTTCAGTGATTCTATTCTGTTTTCTAGTATAACGTCACACCGACCAGTGTTATATTTCAGTGATTCTATTCTCTAGTATAATGTCACAGCGAGTATGTGTGAATCTGTTTCCAGTGTTATTTCAGTGATTCTGTTCTCTAGCACAATGTCACACTGAGTCTTTGTGTATCTGTTATGTCAGCGATTCTGTTCTCTGGTATAATGTCACACTGAATCTGTGTGTATCTGCTATTTCAATGATTATTGTTCTCTAGTATAATGTCACACCAAGTATGTGTGTATCTGTTTCCAGTCTTATTGTATTCATTATGTTTGCATTAACAACTCCATCTACCAAGACAAGACTAACCCCAGGTGTTTGACACCGGTTCCCGCAGGTCTCGTATATCAAGGCTATCGACGTGTGGATCGTCAGCAGCCTAATTTTTGTGTTTGCTGCCTTGCTAGAGTTTGCATACGTCAATGTTTTAGCCAGGCGAGGCGACAAGGAGATCATGTCTGCGCAGATTTTCAGGATACCAATAGAAGTCAAGGAAGGTTCACAGGTTAGGCTAGTTAATTAACATCGGCAAAATTATTTTAAAATAATGATACAGGAGGCTATAGACAGAATGTTCTATATTGTGGTGTCCCTGTCCCTGGGACATGAAATTCTAGAAATATCACGATTATTGACATGCATCATCATGACAGTCATCATCTAGTTTATTATCCACAATGACAGATGACGATAGTGGATCTCCAGCAGTCTTTGTCATTAATAGATTGTACAATCTGCCATACTCTGATGTATGGCATACTCTGATGGCTGTCGTGATGTGTGTCCATCGTATGTGTTAATGTTTACTGAAACTCTTCTATCCAATATGGCTTCCAGTAGAATGTTATTTCTTGTGGTGTGACCAAAGTATCTTGTCTTTCTCCTTTCTTTGTTTTTCTTTCGGGAACCTCCTTTCTATTATTGCACTGTCCTGTGATTTCTGTTTCCAATTCCAAGCCTTTTTTCACTTTCGCGTTTGAGTTCTTGCTGTCTTTCCATTGCTTCCTCTTTGGTCAGCCATAGGACGGCCTCTCCGTCATCTATATAGTACTCGAGGTCGGCCTCATTGTCATAGTGTATCTCCTGGTAATCTATCGGTTCCCCCTGAGTTTCTTGAGCATCTTTCCTTTTTCTTCCTGTCGCCTTATGCCTCGTGCCTGAGTCCCTCTTGAATTTCCCGTCTCTTTTCCGCTTCTATGCACTCCTCCAAATCCTCCAAGGTAGGTTCCCCGGGCCACTCCATGCCGTCGTCAGGGTACTCATCTTGGGTTTTCTTCAGGAGTCTGTCGGGATATTGGTTTCCCCTTGAGTTTCTCGGACGTCATGGTTGGGCTGCTGTCTTTATCTTGCAGTTTTGATTCGGTCTTTTGTTGGGTTTTCGCCTTGGGGCTTGTCTCTGTTCTCCTACATGGCTTCTGTTGGTTTGTTTTGGATTAATTCCATTTCAGCTTTCAGCAGTTCTCTCTCCGCTTTAATGGTGTGCAGCATTTCTTCGTTTTCCTTCTTCATCTCGACCATATGTTCCACTTCTTGCTTGATGTTTTGCTGGATCTCCGTTATTTCAGCAAGCAGCTTTTCATTGTCGCTGGTCGGTGTCGGTGTTTGAAGTAACTTGACTTGTTTTTTCAACTCATTAATCTGGCTTTGTATTTGTGCTCTTTCAGCTTTGCGAGGTGCACGTGGCTGTCTCGCACCTCCGCATTGCTTCCTTATATGGTGTCTTTGTGGTCATGGCGAGCTTTAAGACGTCTCTGCGTCTTTGGAGGTAAGGACAGCCCATATATCTTGCACCATGCTTTCCCAGGCAGTTGGCGCACTTTCTTTTGTTATTGGGTGCTCGGAAGTCCGTGTCCAGCTTGGCCAGCGGACACTTCTTGAAGGCGTGGTGATCGGCGCAGTACCGGCAAATTTCCGTCTTACTGCGACGTGCTGCTCTGCTGTGGCCGGCCCTCTGGCATCTGGAACATTGAGTAATTCTTGGTATGAATCCTTCAGGTTGTTGTATTTTCTTGTCTATCGATACCTGGCGTGGTATCTCGCTGCCCTCAGTCGTCACCACCGCCAGCGTGGTAAGGATCTTTGAGTCAGGATCCGCTCCATATTCAAGATTCTGATGTTGAGATTTTCTTCCTGCATCTGCTTCATGATTTGTTCGTCTGACAGCTCCACTTGAAAACGCTTGACAACCCATCTGCCACATGGCGTTTAGACAGAATGACGTCATCGGAAAATGCGGTAGAAAATGATATAGGGAAAACCCCACAAGAAACTAAGGAAACTTAGAAACAGGTAACGTCAGACAACAACAGAGAAGGAACGGAGAGGATCTTGGGTGATTCGGCTGAGGCGCGACATATTGTGTGAAGCCCGTGTTCGTTTGGAGATTTGGTTGTGAGAAGGCAAAGGCTTGGCTGAGGACTATCAGGTGGAGGATGTCTAACGAAGAAAGTGTCAATACTGAGCAGAGGACCTGAAGGCATGGAACACCTAGACAATCTGTGAAAATGAGAACAGCGAGATAGATTGAACTCCTAACTACAGTCGGACATTACTGGGATAGAGTCGTAAATATTTTGTGTGAATGCCGTTCCTGTGTTAAAAGGGACAATTCATTTTCTCGATGAATCCATTGTATTGATCCAGCACATCATTAAAAGAATGTGTGAGTACTGTTGTTTAGGATGGCGTCGGTTGATTCTTCGCATTTACAGTTCGAGCTTATTATTGCTTCAACGTTAACGTTGCCAATTTGATAATTGCGGGAGTTGCGTTGTGGCACCATCTGACTGTTTTTGATTCGGTGTTTCCGACTCTGGTGTCTTTCTCCTCCTTCTCAGCTTTCTTGGTTCTTGTCTGTGGTGGGTTGTCGTCATTCTTCCTCGTGGTAGCTTCAGTAGTATCTGTATGTGCAGGTTCTTTGTTGCAGCTCGCAGGTAGATTCTCCACGGTAGTCTTCTTTATGCGTTTAGCGGCTCCCATGCTGCACATCTTCTGTGTCTGTTGTTTCTTGGTATTGAACTTGCAACGTGCCATTTTCCTCCCCCATATCAGGCTTCTTGACTTGTTCAGGTGACTTGTCTTGATAGCGCTCGCAAATGTTTCTGGCTTTCTTTAACTATTTCCAGTCTTTTGGAGATCCACATTGATACTCTTCAGTTGTTTTTGTATCGTTGTAGTCACGATTCGCGTTTCCATCCACAATGTACCGTAATTTTGAATACATTTAACATTTGATGAGACTCGTGTTCACTAACTGTAATAGTTGTTTGGTGATAGGTATGTATTTCGCGTTGTTGAATGAGCGCATTGTCATGCCAATTATTATTGTGATCTCCAGGGCATTTGTACATCTTCTGTTATTGTTTGACCAAGGCATGTGTACCTTGTTATATCTTCCAATCGTTTCCTATTTATAGAAATGTTAACTAGAGAACATTTTTTTTCTTTGAAAATCATTCGTTTTGTAATGTTAATTCCAAGTCCTTGAGCTTTAAATGTTTGCTATATCCAGTAAGTATTTCTGTTATTTTGCCTTCTCTGCCATTACAATACTAATGTATAGCTGATTCCACGCCTTTCCATAATTTGCACAATAAATACAGAAACTACGTCAGTTTTATGGGGTGGTGTCAACTGTTTTACCAGAGAATCTTGCCTATTCAGTGACAATAAAACAGAACACAAGATTAAGCCCTATCATTTTCATCTTCTTGGTGGTAGTTTCATTGTATGTTTAGTTAACACTTGGAGTATATCTGGTGTCCGTCTGTTTATTGCTGATGTATTGTTATTGGAATCTCATTATGCTTCATAACCATTTCCCCAGTTTAAATATGGCATGACAAACAAGATGTTCCGTTGAGTACTAATGAATGCCCTCGAGTGTTCCTATCTATATAAGTGCTTCAGCGTCTGTCGACAAACTGAGTGTTGCTAGTTGAGTACTGATTGGCGAGCCAACTCGTGTGTTTGGTGTCCTGCATTATTCTGATCACTGCAGCCTTCATTCTGAGCTTATGTACTCAAACTTTCAACATTGATATTATCAAACTACATATTATCAAACTACAAATGTAACTGTTGGTTCTGTATACAGATACCTGACTTTGTCTGAACACTAACATATATCTGACAACAACACTAACATTTAATCTGACAACAACACTGACGTATATCTGACAACAACACTGACATATAAATGACACCAACTCTGATATATATCTGACAAAAACATTGACGTATATCTGACAACAATATATATATATATATACACCACAGACATTGAAATATATCTGACAAACACACTGACATATATATGACAACAACACTGACATATATGCAACAATAACACTGACATATTTCTGCTACAAACCTGACATATATCTGGCAGCAATATTGACATATATCTGACAACAACACTGACATATAGCTGACAACAACACTGACATATATCTGACAACAATACTGACATATATCTGACAACAACACTGACATATATCTGACAACAATACTGACATATATCTGACAACAACACTGACATATATCTGACAACAACACTGACATATATCTGACAACAACACTGACATATATCTGACAACAATACTGACATATATCTGACAACAATACTGACATATATCTGACAACAACACTGACATATATCTGACAACAACACTGACATATATCTGACAACAACACTGACATATATATGACAACAATACTGACATATATCTGACAACAACACTGACATATATCTGACAACAACACTGACATATATCTGACAACAACACTAACATATAGCTGACAATAACACTGACATATATCTGACAATAACACTGACATATATCTGACAATAACACTGACATATATCTGACAACAACACTGCATATATCTCGCAGCAATACTGACATATAGCTGACAACACACTGACATATATCTGGCAGCAATATTGACATATATCTGACAATAACACTGACATATATCTGACAATAACCACTGACATATATCTGACAATACACTGACATATATCTGACAATAACACTGGCATATATCTGACAATAACACTGACATATAGCTGGCAATAACACTGACATATATCTGACAATAACACTGACATATATCTGACAATAACACTGACATATATCTGACAACAACACTGACATATATCTGACAATAACACTGACATATATCTGACAATAACACTGGCATATATCTGACAATAACACTGACATATAGCTGACAATAACACTGACATATATCTGACAATAACACTGACATATATCTGACAACAACACTGACATATATCTGACAACAACACTAACATATATCTGACAATAACACTGACATATATCTGACAATAACACTGACATATATCTGACAATAACACTGACATATATCTGACAATAACACTGACATATATCTGACAATAACACTGACATATATCTGACAACAACACTGACATATATCTGGCAGCAATACTGACATATATCTGGCAGCAATATTGACATATATCTGACAATAACACTGACATATATCTGACAATAACACTGACATATATCTGACAATAACACTGACATATATCTGACAACAACACTGACATATATCTGGCAGCAATACTGACATATAGCTGACAACAACACTGACATATATCTGGCAGCAATATTGACATATATCTGACAATAACACTGACATATATCTGACAATAACACTGACATATATCTGACAATAACACTGACATATATCTGACAACAACACTGACATATATCTGACAATAACACTGACATATATCTGACAATAACACTGGCATATATCTGACAATAACACTGACATATAGCTGACAATAACACTGACATATATCTGACAATAACACTGACATATATCTGACAACAACACTGACATATATCTGACAACACTAACATATAGCTGACAATAACACTGACATATATCTGACAATAACACTGACATATATCTGACAATAACACTGACATATATCTGACAATAACACTGACATATATCTGACAACAACACTGACATATATCTGGCAGCAATACTGACATATAGCTGACAACAACACTGACATATATCTGGCAGCAATATTGACATATATCTGACAATAACACTGACATATATCTGACAATAACACTGACATATATCTGACAATAACACTGACATATATCTGACAATAACACTGACATATATCTGACAACAACACTGACATATATCTGGCAGCAATACTGACATATATCTGACAATAACACTGACATATATCTGACAATAACACTGACATATATCTGACAATAACACTGACATATAGCTGACAACAACACTGACATATATCTGACAATAACACTGACATATATCTGACAATAACACTGACATATATCTGACAACAACACTGACATATATCTGGCAGCAATACTGACATATAGCTGACAACAACACTGACCCAACATGATTTGAAATAAAATACCTTTACTTGTCAAATAAAAGTATTTGTGAATATTCACATTTTTATTTCTTCCCTAGACGAATGGCAAACCTTCCAGACACGTTGCTGTGGGTGGGCCAGCTCCTTCACGTTTGAGAGCCAGAAAAGTGGACAAGATCTCCCGCATTCTATTCCCATCATCTTTCATCTTATTCAACATGGGTTATTGGGTTTTTTACACAAAAATTTAACTGTTGAGTCTAGATTAGACACAATGTTTCAGACAAATCTGGCTGTTTTCGGGTTTGGAATGTCGATATTACCTAGTTAACCTGTCAACGTCAACATGCTGAACTCTCAAACATGCACTCACGCTGAATGATCACCTCAGTATTCAGTTGACATGGTAGACATACATTCAGATGAAACCAATGTTATAGTTCTATTTCACCAGATGTTCCTCAATGCAATATAATTGATTGTTTATGTGATGTTATTTGCAACATTGCTATATTGCCATCTCTAACGGCCAAGTAAAGAAACCTTTGACTGGTTATGAACAGAGGACGGGTTGTTGTTAGCTATGTGTTGCATTCACTGTATATTTGGCTGAGTTTGATTGTTAAGAATAATTTGTATTGCGCACATGGGTAACTCCAGAAGTGCCCCAGCCTCCTGCCATAGATCACATAGGGAGGTTAACAATGCAATAATTCTACAGCATATCACCAAATGTAAATCACAACCACACGTGCAATAAATACTCTTTAGTTCTTGGGTAAGTTTTTTCGATCTGAAATGTGGCCAGTACAATTACCTTTCAGCTTGCTCTTACCGGTTGTCAAGAAACGCTTAGCTAGTGCAACGTGACATTTAATCCTAGCCTTTTAAAATGTATCACAGAAAGCTAGAGTTCTGCCCACTATCTAGGATAAAGGAATTATAAAGTCTTTTGATTTCTGCTTTCTTTTATTGTATAAATCCTTTAGTTGAAACTGGTATTCACTAAACCACTCCGTCTCCATTTGCTTACTGAGCTTACTGAGTTGTGGAGGCAGTGTTCAGTGATGTCACTTCTTAGCACAATATTTAGTGATGTGATTTCTTAGTACAGTGTATCGTATCTTGGAACAGTGTTTAGTGCTGTAATATCTTGGAACAGTGTTTAGTGTTATCATGTCTTGGAACAGTGTTTGGTGCTATAAAGTCTTGGAACAGTGTTTGGTGCTGTAATGTCTTGGAACAGTGTTTGGTGCTGTAATGTCTTGGAATAATGTTTGGTGTGTAATGTCTTGGAACAGTGTTTGGTGCTGTAATGTCTTGGAACAGTGTTTAGTGTTATCATGTCTTGTAACAGTGTTTAGTGTGTAATGTCTTGCAACAGTGTTTGGTGTGTAATGTATTGGAACAGTGCTTGGTGCTGTAATGTCTTGGAACAGAGTTTGATGCTGTAATGACTTGAAATGGTGTTTTGTGCTGTAATGTCTTGGAACAGTGCTTGGTGCTGTAATGTCTTAAAACATTGTTTGGTGCTGCATTGTCTTGAAATGTTGTTTTGTGCTGTAATGTCTTGAAATAGTGTTTAGTGTTGTAATGTCTTGGAACAGTGTTTAGTGTTGTAATGTCTTGGACCATTGTTTGGTGTGTAATGTCTCGGAACATTGTTTGGTGCTGTAATGTCTTGGAACAGTGTTTGATTCTGTAATGCCTTGGAACAGTGTTTGGTGCTGTAATGTCTTGGAACTGTGTTTGGTGCTGTAATGTCTTGGAACATTGTTTGGTGTGTAATGTCTCGGAACATTGTTTGGTGCTGTAATGTCTTGGAACAGTGTTTGATGCTGTAATGCCTTGGAACAGTGTTTGGTGCTGTAATGCCTTGGAACTGTGTATGGTGCTGTAATGTCTTGGAACAGTATTTGGTGCTGTAATGTCTTGCAACTGTGTTTTGAGCTCTATCATTTTCACACATTGTTTAGTGAGGAGATCCACAGCTGAGTTTCCAAGCAGAAGCATTACCAACAAGTACAACTCTCAGCTGACAACCGAGCATGCCTGATATTCATTATGTCACCTCATTGTACATCGTCTTTACACTGAACAAACAGACCTAACATCCTATTGCCAGTTGGCCATTCTGGCTTGTAAACATGTACTATACTGGTTTGTGTACTGTAGAGTCATTCAAAACATGAGAACACTGAGAATAGCTGAAGCTTCTACTGGAGATGTCCATATGTTAATGACAGCCACATCATCAGGATAATTTACTGCCACATACTCCCAAGTATTGCTGCCTTGCTTACAGCAAACACCTTATGCAATGAATTATTGTTTGTATGACAATGAATTTCAAACTGTCACGTTACTAAGCTACTGAGATGACAGCTTTCAGTTTCAATCTCTCAATCATTTTCACTTGAGCCTGCATCAATGTTTAGACAACTGTTTACTTGTTATCATTGAACCTTTAGTGGTAGCAACATCTCATTCACCTGAAACATTTCATTTCATTTCCACCTGCAACAACTGCTCTGATTCACTTGTTGCTTGTGAAATCATTCTATTTTATGTTGGGGTGCTTTTCTGTTTTAAATATCAGTGTATTTTTACATTTGAATTCTATACATTTGTTTTATTTTCACTTTCTAGAGAAAATTTGTTAATCTGAAGTTTCTGATTGCTAAAGTGAGGCAAGTGCATGTGATCTTAAATCAGCATCTAGAAGAATACATGTCAGGACTTGGGATATTTAAATATACAATGTCCAAGTGTGAAATATACAATGTCCGGTGTGAAATATGCAAACATTCTGACTTTAGAGATTGGCTGATATGTTGAAACGAGAAAAAGAGTGTTGAGGTGCTACATAGAACCTATACTTTTGTATGGATGTGAAGCGTGGACAATAAGCTGTCAAGCTGAAAAACATATGATGGCTGTGGAAATGTGGTTTCTGAGGAAAATGCAAAGAATACCATGGACAGACAGAAAAACCAATGAACAAGTCCTTCAAGAAGATCGTAAACTGATTAGAGACGTAGACAGTCAAAATTTTTTGGGCATGTTATGAGAAGAAATGAATTGGAGAACTTGGTGACAACTGGCAAGATCGAAGGGAAGAGACCAATGGGAAGACCGAGAAGTAAATACCTAGATGGCTATGCCATATGGAATGGTCGAGACAGGAACACGGAGCTGATCTACGACTCTGGTAATCGAGTGAGATGGCAGAACATGACCGCCCACGTTTACCGGCATGGCACATGAAGGACGGATGGGTGGTATGTTGTCATGGCAGCGAGTATAATACTCATTTGTGTCATGCAACAATCTTACACACGTATGGAATAAATTAATATGTGAAATAAGACAGTATGTGTCATTGAACATGTCAACGTGCAGCTGCGCCAGTGTGTGAAATATATAATTAGCTATGCCAGTATGTAGAATGGGTCAAATATGGCAGTCTGGAATATGACAGTGTGTGGAATGTTCCCTATATAACATATATCATTTAATATGTCAGCATGCAAGCTTGTTAGTTAGTTAGTTAGTCGACAGATCATCCTCACTGCACATCGAACTATTCAGACCATAAGTGCTCGCATCCCCTCCTCAGCAAATCCCGCAGCGTGTAGCAGCTAACGACACCAGTTCTGTGCTGGTTTATCAATCTTCTGTGGCTTCCTGCGTAGTGTTCTTGTTTGGCCACACCTCTTTTAATTTGCTGTTCTCGCAGTCTGACCATGGTTGTAGATTCGCAGTCATCACTTGGTTCTCGCAAAAGTCTTACTTCTCGTAGAGCATTCAGAATGGCAGCCTGGTCCATGGCGCGTCCGCCCTCCACATTAGCCATACCTGCGAGCTTGTCAGCCCGCTCATTTCCTTGTACTCCTGCATGCCCTGGCACGAAGATGAAACTAATCTTTGCCAGCCGAGACCGCTCCAGAGACAGCAACCACTCTCTTCGGATCCACCCCGTCTCTATCCTCTTGAGCATGCTCATTGAGTCGCTAAGGACACATGCCCTAGTGAATGTCTGTGTCTCGAGCCATGTTATTGCTTTACTTACTGCCATGACTTCCATAGTCAGGCTACTTGTGGTCTCAACAAAAGCACCAGAGTCCTCCTTCACAATTCTCCCTCCGGTCCACACCATAAAGGCCCATGAGCTTCTCACATGTCGGACGACCGACCCATCTATGTAAATGACAGCATCACCGTCTAACGAATTCTCGAAAATCAACGCTTGTACTTCCGCCTCCACAGCAGCCGGATTTTCTTGTCTGCATTTTCTGTCTAGTTGGATGCAAACTGAAAAGGACGTGCAGAAATCTATTGGCACTTGTACCCACTCCTCGCCAGGTTCTAAGTCCTCCAGTGAACACATCTGTTGAAGAATGTCTTCCGCTTGACCCATCCAAGACCTTCCTCTTTTTAACCTGCTGCCCTTCACCTTCCTAATTTCACTATGCAGTGAATGTTGTGTGTTTGCTTTAACTCTGCTTTGCACGTGCTCTGCAAATCTGCAGTCTGTCTTAAATGGTTGGAAAATCAAGAAGGTAGCGCATAGCCCTGCATGCTGTATCTCTTGTGCATCCATGAATAATGCGCATAGCTTCGTTTTGTATCCTTTCCATCCTTTCTATCTGCTTACGGCTGAGAGTCAGGATCGCCATCGCATACTCAAAAACAGACATGACCAGCCCCTCGTATAGGAGGCATAGATGGCGCTGCTCACAGTTTGCTGCCGCCATCACCCGCATCGCAGCCAAACCCCGCTTGGCCTTTGTTATCACCTGGTCTATGTGCTCATTATAAGCAAGGCTTCGATCAAAACGTATCCCCAGGTAATTCATTGCCTGCGTTCTTTCCACCGTCTCTGAACACAGATTAACAGTTGGTGTTGGCGTGTTGACAATATGATTGTTCAAAGAGAACCATGTCACTGTTGCCTTTGTTGGGTTGACCATTGCCCCAGCTTCAGCGCACCAAGTACTTATGCGTTGAGTTCGGTTTGCAGTTCCACAGCAACCTGATCTCTATCCTTACCCTGACGATACACTAAAACATCGTCGGCATATGACAATGTCCTCCCGGTCCAGTGATCTGCTCGCTGGTGATTCTCACAGTGTAGGCGTTGAACAGCACCGGAGATAATTTTGATCCCTGTGGTAGGCCAGGATATATTGTTGTTGGTTCCGAAGTCCAACTGCCACATCTAAAAACTACTTTCCGTTGGAAGCGGGCTGCAGCGATCCAACTAAGGAGGAACAGGACTTATCTTGAGTTCAAGAAGCTGAAGCAATAAAGAATCCAATGGTACTCTGTTGTACGCGTCCTCCAGATCAATCGCTGCAGCAAAGGTTTCAATGCCTGAGTGGAAACCTTCATAAACATCATGGGCAAAAACTGCTGCATTGGTCCAGGTTTCTCTTTTGGGACGGTACCCTCCCAGGATGGGTGAGAAAACATCTTGCTTCTCTAGCTGGCTTGATATTTTTCTGGCAATTAACTTCTCCGGCAGTTTGCCTATTGTATTCTGCATGGTATTACTCCCTGAATGTTTGTGTGGTCTTTGCCAAGTTTCGGCAAGGGAATCAGTTAACTGTGTAACCACGCTTCCTTGATGCTAGCACTCCCTATACTGTTGTTGTACATGTTTGCTAGTTTCTCTAGCACGTTATCGGTACACCTATTGATGTAGTCATATCTTATGCCATCTGGCCCTGGAGCGCTGTTTTTTTTTTATCGTCGAAGCACAGCATTGATTTCTTTCACTGTCACTGTGTCCTCATCCGAAATGTTCTGTGCAAGCTATGTCAATATATGAAATATGACAGTATGCGGAATATGACAGTGTGGGTAATATGAATATTGAATATACATGTTATGGACGAGTTCTAAGAATATCTTGGATAAAGAAAAGAACAAATGCATCCATACTTCAAGAGCTGAATATTGAAGAAGGTTGGTTATTAAAGACGATAAAACAAAGAAAATTGAAATATTTTGGTCACTTGAAACGTCACGAAAGTTTGAAGAGAACAATAATGGAGGTGTATATGCCTGGGAACCGGTCTACCTGGCTAAGCGGTTAACGTCTTTCTCCGTAATCCGGCATATGCACGTAGGGTAACAAAGCTTCGTGAGTTTCGGTAGCTGATCGCGTCACGTTGGTTACTTACGGGGGTATGTGAGCCGGTCGCTCAGAAGGCAATGGCTGCTTTAATGCTTGTGTCTTATAATGTCTACAAATGTGCCTCTCTCTTCAAATCCCTCCCCCCCCCCCCCGGTAGACGCCGTGTAGCACCAGCCTATGGGAGGGCTGTGCTAACTAATCTATGAGCTTCATAAGGTCCCGCGGCCTCCCCATAGTAGTCCTCATTTGCCAATAAAGACAAGCATCCCCAACAAAAGCTATTAAACCCGATCGAGGGGACGTATGTGATTAACTGGTACCATTCCTTCTATATTAGTATTGGAGATATGGAATGTACATATATATCAGTGACTTTTCTTTCAACTTGCTATCTTGACATTCGTGGTTACCATTTGACGTTTACTTGTTTCAAACGAAATTTGATGGGTGAGGTATGCTGCCTTCATAGCTGTCGTTTCAGTGGCATCATATGAGTTCTCGTGGCCTTTTTGTTTCTTTCAATTCTGTCTATGAGATCCGAGGTCATATGCGTCTTTGTTTCTTTTCTATATTGTCTACTTGGCCTTCTAGTTTGCTATACCGTATGCTTATTAATGTGGATGGGTGTCAACAACAAAATTCTATGACCATAATTGTTAAATTAAAATAAAATTAAATCTGCAATTGCTAACATTGTAATATCATACTGACAATCCGTAATGTAACATGCAATATTATACAACGCAAAAACCATAGTTGTAGTTATCTTCTTCTTCAATGATTGTGGGTGGTTTTGACTTGTGTCAACGTTAGCTCTGCTATTGGGTATGTAAACTTAGTTTGCCTCCTCAATAATATGTATGAGGTTAAATAGTGTTAACCACCATCAGAGTACCAGGAACACTTATGTGAAAACCATTAATGCCACAACCTGAAAAATTAACAATTCACGCATAATACATAATAAAAATATAAAAGTTACCGTAATATTATCTTAACCTGAAATAAACTAGGAAAATCATAATATATGCAATTTTAGATTACTCTCACTCAGTCATGCTATTCAATCCTTTGTCTATATACATTTATGTTTAGTCTGTAATGTTCTGTGTATTTGTTGTTTTGAAATGAAATCGTGTATGTATCACTTGACTGTGTTTTGTAATTAAAATTATCTCTACCATACCAAACAACAATCTCTGTTGTCATGTACTGCCATTGTAAAACTTATATCCTTATGTACTATTGTCACTCGTTCCATGATGCATGAATGGTAAGTGAATGATATGTTATATGTATGACTGGACATGACTCTCTCATCGACGGTGTGATGAGTGAACCATGACGTACAACTGGCAAGTGAATGATATTTTCAATGTTTCATTGACATGACCCTCTCTTCGTCGGTGTGATGAGTGAGCCATGACGTGAAAATGCATATATGTGTTCGTGAAGTGGGAGTATGATAACGATTGTTGATGCTAAGTTATCATGGAAGTAACTAATATGTACAAGCTCGTAGTGAAGATGCATGTAGGTGTTGCCCAAACTATCATATCGAACTAGATCGCGATCGACTCGAACTCGAACAAAAGTCTGACATCACCATAACACAACACTCGGAGTAGTGTCGAGCTGACAAGGTTTGAATGGTTTCACAATCGTCCTCTACGCAATGTCACTATATCACATCACTCGGAGTAGTGTTGAGCTGACAAGGTTCGAATGACTTCACAATCATACACAACGCAATGTCACTATATCATATCACTGAGAGTAGTATAAAGCGGACAAGGTTCGAATGTCTTCCCAGTCGTCCTCAAAACAATCTGGCAATTAATCAAATTGGAAAAGATCTGTACCTATCTGACAACAATTATCCTAATTAATTAACATATATCAAATTGTGTGTTGTATATTTGAATACGTTCTATACGGGTGTTCAGAAGTGGAAATATTATTCCTAATGCTGTGTTACTCAATATTAACATGTACGCACGCAGACTGTAATATAAAATGTGATATGTGTATAGATTTCTATAGTCTACAGAGAGGATCAGCCAGGTTATTATCTTTACCCGGTATGCGACAGATATCGAAATCATAATCTTGCAAGAGAAGAGACCATCTGTGTATTCTGGAGTTTTTCTTTTTTTTTTTATGTCCATCTTTAAAGACCTGTAACGGCTTATTGTCAGAAATAACAAGAAATTTCTGCCCTAGTAAATATTTAGACAACTTTTTGACGCTTTCTATCAGAGCTAAAGCTTCAAGTTCAGTGACGGCATATTTCTTTTGAGTGTCTGATAGTTTCCTGCTAAAGTATAGAACATGTTTAATTTACCATCATGAATTTGCGACAGAATCGCAGAAATTGCATAGAAGCTAACATCAGTCTGAACAATGAAGTCTTTTGTTTCAGAATTGGACAATTACTGACAAGATTCTTAATTTGTTGTAGAAGTTTATCATGTTTCTCATTCCACTTAATTTTAGCGAAAAGTTCTGAAAAATTTGCAGTCATGTCCGCAAAATTAGAAATGAACGTTTGGTAGTAATTGGTGAGACCTAACATACTCTTAACTTTATTTTTGGTGGTGGGAGGTTTAAAAGTTTTGAATTTAGAAAACCAAAGTGTGGTTTATCACTCATTTCTTATTAACGGAATAGGATAATGGAGACTGGAATAAAATTTTAAATTTCTTAACCAATACTCTTTCTTGAATCTGTGGTGTGTCTTTTCTGAATGTATTTTTTTCATATTCACATTTTAACTTTGTTGACTTGAACAATTGTATAGCCTTCAGTGGTGTATTCACCTGTTGTGGTGAGGTTAGTCTGGTATATCTCAAGTCGATACAAGTTATGTAAGCAAGGTAAGCATAGACAATTGTAGATTGTTTTCTGTAAAGTCCTTTCCATTTACCTAACCAGTTTGTATATATGTCTTTATTTGTGTGCAGATGTTTGTAAAAGCCCAATCATCATGGGTGAGAATTGGTTTAATGAGTATCATCACATGCAAAATAAATATGTTTATGATGTTCCACTGCCATTGTTCGGTGAACTGTATATGTTGTTTGTTAAAATTAGATGTACTTTTGGCTGGTGTTATAACTTCTATTCTATCTTTATGTGGTCTTACGATGTCGACCGCTATTTTCTGGAACGGTCGAGATGACAAATCATTTTGTTGAACTGGTGCCTTAGGATGTTTACCTTTCGGTGTAGTCCTTTGGCATAGCTCGCATGATCGGACATGCCTACTAATGTCCTTTGAATAGCCAGGCCAGTAGAATTGTGCCAAAATTCTTTGTGTAGTTCTGGCTATCCCCATGTGACAATGTGACCCCATGGGGAGTCATGTGCAAGTTTCAGTTCTTCGCTGCGATAATTACTAGGCAGCACTGTTTGGAAGAGCAGTGTTGTAACCTTCCTGTATTGCCTGGTGAGTATGTTGTTATCTAAAATAAATTCCCATTTACCATGTTTCGCTTGTTTAGCTGGTTTGTGTATGTTCTTGAAATATGTTTGTAATGAGGGTCTTGTTTTTGTTCTGTGGCTAAGTCTTTCGTCAATAACAAAGGGTTTTGTGTACTGTCATTCAAAGTATGTTGTGATGTCGTGTGCCTATTTTCTTCTTTTTTTCTTTCGAACCTGGGCTCTCGTGAGTGCATTAGTTGGTATGTATTTGATTTCCCAGTCGATTGCTTCTTCATGGGTACAATCTCTTACATTTGGAATGTTCCCAATCATCAGACCAGCACATGGGTTAGGTAAAACTGCTGCCCGTACTCTACCTTTAAAGTATGGGGATTTTAATGAGACGTAAGCAATCTTGTATCTCTCTAGAGTCCCGCCAAAAGTTCTACAAGCAACACTCTTGCCTGTGTAATCTTTTGCCTTTACAAGCTTTTGGTCAACCCCAATAATGGAGGCGCCTGTATCTCTGACACAAGTAGTTGGCGATCCATTGACCCATGCTCGATGGACTTTCAGGGCACCATTCTGGATATTGACTGCATTGGCCTCTTGTATTAGGACATTATGGCCACATGCCAGGTTCCCGTCTTCATGGAATTCTTTGCACACGTTACATGGTCTGTCGGTGGGGAATGTCTCTAATATGGCTGCATGAGTGTCTTCAAATTCGTCTGTTTCACTACTAGTGAATATGTATGCTGCACTGGCTTCTTTCCATGTCTTTCTAATCCTACAATCTTTCGAGATATGTCCGTAAGAGTTACAGACAAAGCATTTAACACTATTTTTGTAAGAAGCATACTTACTGGCCTTCTTAGATGTTAGGTTCTTGAGGTAAGAGTCGTAAGAGGGGTTCTGGTCGCACATTTCAAGTGAACCATGTTGTAATTTACAATGTGGACATTGCATGAAGTAACTAGGTCTGTCTGGTTCTCTGTGTGTGTTGCATCTCATGTGGTATGGTCCTTTACCTCTGTACTGCTGACCATATTGTGAGAATCTGTTCAGTCTACCTTGTTATCTTTGATTGGATACTCTTGCACTTGCTCATATGACTAACTCCGGTTGAGCTCCTTCAGCAAATACATCTCTGGGCGTTGTAATATGCTTCCCCCTTGGACTCCATCTCCAGGACTGATGTACACTTGTTCTCCACCAGAAATGTAGACATCTTTTCTGGCACTGAAGAAAGCAACTTGTCTCTCAGCATGAGATCACTGAGTTTCTCAAAATCTGAACCCACATAAGCTGATTTCAGCAACTTGTCAAACAGAGAAGATGTTTCTGAGACGTAGTCTAGGAACGTCTTGTTTGCCTTTGGTGCCAGTGTTTTAAATTTCGTTCTAACGAAAAATGCGCCAAAACCCGGTCTCTAATATATGTGTAGTTGGTGCGTAGGATCTCAGGGATTAACTCTACGACCTTCAACGGTTCCAAACCCAAATGACGGTTGGAATTTTGTAATATTTCATTAACACTTCAAAAATAGTTATCCATGCTGAAATAGAATCACCTTGTGTGAAGTTCCTGATCAGAACCTCGTCACGTTTAATGGGGTCTTTTGCTTGTAATTTTGCTTGAGCGATCTCGGCTTCCTTGTCCATATCAAGAGTCTTGACTTTTAAATTCCCTTCTATTTGTCCTGTAATATCACCTCGGCTGCTAGTTTCTCTTCCTCAAATGCAAGTCTCTCCCTTTCTGCTGCCAGTTTTTCACTTTCTATAGCTTCTTGTAGTTCTCTAGCTTCTATTTCAGCTTCTTTTACCGCTGCTCTTTCTTCTCGTTGTTGTGCCTGGAACTTTTAAATTCCTGTTTAGCCGATGCTCTAAGTTCTTGACCGGACAATCCGGACCTCTCGCCCATGTCCATAAATTCTTGTAATGACGACATAGTGCAATAATATTCTGCACCCTTAACAGCTGAAATACAATGTGTATGGATGTGCAGCTAGATCGCGTGAAAAGTTGAAAGTAAACGCGTAAAAGAAGAATAATAGGCTGACTAGAATGCCAATATCATAACAACGTTATAACACAGAATTAGACATCAACGATGAAGTAAATTCGACGCGAAAATAAATATTACCTTACCACGTTGCCGTCGGTATATCCCAGACAAAATGCTGGTCTTGTATATATATATATATATATATATATATATATATATATATATATATATATATATATATATATATATATATATATATATATATATATATATATTCCAAGAGTCTTGAATATATATATATATATATATATATATATAGTAGTAGTATATATATATATAGTATATGTATATATAGTGTGTGTGTGTGTGTGTGTGTGTGTGTGTGTGTGTGTGTGTGTGTCTAAAACAAGATCACACCACAAAACACACGAAAACTCCTACCAGAAACATATACTAATATTCACGTAAACAAACACATTTATTTACATGGAACGTATAGCACCAACATATAACAACACGGAAAAGGAGGCCATGGAGAGTGATTCCGTAAATACTATCTAAACACCCGGACAGAACATAAGAAACAACAACAAACAATTTGACTGGCCTGTTCGGTGTGGATTGACGATCGGCGCTCTCCCTTGGCTGCAGAATATGTTAGTGTTGACGGTTTTATATCGAAGACAATTTAAATATATGTCCAAAAGTATGTATCCACAAATTGCGAGTGATAATTTCCGACATCCTACTGTTCCATTGAAAATGTCCAAAATATAAATCCACGCTGGAAATATCCAAAAAAAAAAAAATTAGTCCTCTCCAAATATGTATGTATAATGTATACTGACTACTGTCCGTGTCTGCTGCTTTAGTACAAATGACACTATCTTATAATTTACTGCCCTTGAGACTGTACATGTTGGCCACAATGGCTGTCCAAAAAAATGTGTATGTTTCCATTATTGCTGAACAAAGTATCTTTTGATGATTACTGTTCATCTTCGCGACTATGTTCGATCCGTTGAAGAAGCAGAATCCACACTGTCCATGTTGACTAATACTACTCTTATAAAATCCAAAGTGATTGTCCATAGTAGTGACATATTGGTATTTGACGTGAATACCATTTACGAATATATAACAAATATAGTTAATGTTTTGGGCAGAAGATGACGCAAAATCCTGTTTCCATATTGATAAATGATATATGATACGTCCATTAATCATTACAAAATTACATTTGACCTCTGGCACGTCCTTGAGTACTTGCAAACATGACATTTGGCATCTGTCAATAATATGGATACTGACGTCTTCCTCTATTCGTTGGGCTCTCGTAAATACCGAGCCTCCATATCTGCTATAATGCTTGTGTCTTATAATGTCTATAAATATGCTTCTCTCTTCAAATCGCGCTCGTTGTCCAAATGAAACATTGTAGCAGCTCAACGGGAGCCAGAACTTAAACGTCAACGACAATGATGGTAGAAACGCTGGCAATCCACGTCCAAATAAACTTTAATAGTGTTGCTCGGTAGGACAGGTTATCAACAAATGATTATATGACAATTCCCATGTTGATGGGAGGATTGGCCAAGAATATAATACATATTATTGAGAAATATATTATTTCCACTGCCGAATTCGATGCTATCCTATTTAATAAATAAATAACTTGCCTGTCGGCCGTCGTTCTATACCTATATTACGTTCATCTGAGTTACGTTGATCTATGTCTGGTGTGACGCCATGACTTTTAATTGCTGATCGCTCGGCCAATTATGATGCGCTCAATTCTTCTCATTTTTTCTGCGCCCTGCGTTCATTCCCGATTGTTTCTTGCCATTCAGATTGTGCCCTTATTTCCTGACGTTGCGGGAGTCTCCTACAGCGTGCTCATAACTTTTTCAATTAGCTATTGTTGAAACTTCGGTGTTACAATGAAGACCGCCCGTCTTCAAGATGTTGTTACAATTCACTGCCTATGGTAACCGTAGTCCCTCTGTGACGTCATGTAGTAACCTATGTTCTCATGCGTCCCCAGGTGATTCTCTTTATTTGTCTGCCACGATTTTTTCATCCGATTATAAATCATTGACTCATGCCTCCGACGCTACATTGCAATGGCATATTACTGAGCGTAATCTTGCCAAGAAACCGACAACAGCGGTAAAATGCTGGTGTTGACAGCGATGTCCTGTAAATAGGATGTGCGAAAAAAAATGAATGGGAATAGAAGAAGAGGAAAGCCAAAAGAGAAGATGGTTGCAGGATGTGGCGGATGATCTTCAGATGGCTGTGTCGTAAGCGAGACAACTTGCTTATGATCGAGATGTTTTCCGGAAGGTTGTTATGGGAGCGAGGTTCTTCAAAGGACATGCTACCGAATGAATGAATGGGTAATATGGTAGAGTTGTGAATATGACAGTGTGATTGATTGATTGATTAATTTAGGAACCGACATCACAGCATTCGAGACATTCCCATAAGCGCTCCGTCCCCAGCCAGCGAAGAGTTCCAATACTAATAGTTCCAGTAGCAATCTGATTATATGTCCGTCTCGCCTCTGAGCTGTCGATCGTCGGCCAGATCCCCTCGTCACTCCTCGCTGTCTCATTCTTACCAGACTATGGTGATCCATTTGTTCATCCGAGGTGTACACGTGCTCCCACAAGGCCGCAACCACGTCTGTCTTGTCATGCATCAATACTCCATCAAGTTTTGCCGAGCCAGCCAATCTGTCCGCCTGTTCATTCCCCAGCACACCGGCATGCCCCGGAGAAAAGATCCAGGTGATGCTTGCTACCCGTGACCTCCGAAGCGAAGCAAGCCACTCTGCACGAAGCTTGCCTGTTATCACCCTCCTCAGCATGCTTTCTGAGTCAGTAACAATCACAATGTGTGTATGTATCATGTTCTCTATCCAGCGGAAAGCTGCACTAACCGCCTCCACCTCCATTCTTAAGCTAGATGTTGTGTCATCATACGCCAGGCTCTCCTGCACCAAACGCCGACCATTAGCTTTTGCTAAGAACCCCCAGGCACTTCTCCTACCTCTCAACACCGACCCATCCGTGTAGATAATCACATCACCCGGGCGAGAATTATCCTGAATTAGTTGCTGAATTTCCACTTCCGTGGCCCCTGCTGGCCACTCCCTGCACTCCCGGCTCAATGTGATTATAACTCTGCACAAGTCTGACTGCTCGGCTGGCACTCTGACCCACTCCTCTCCTCGCCTGATGTTCTCCAAGGGGCACACCTGTCTGATCGTATCCTCCGCCTGAGCCATCCATGATTTCCCTCTTATCAGTCTCTGACCCTTAACTACGTCCAGCGCCTCATGCAACGGGTGATCTGTGTCTGCAGCTACTCTGAGGTATGCCTTCGCCTGCATCACCTTGTGCCTACCAGCAACAGTAGGCAGACCAAGGATGTAACGCATACACACTACTGGAGTGTCTCTGGTGCATCCCAGAATGACCCGCATAGCTTCGTTCTGTATGCGCTCTAATTTCACCAGCTGACTCTTTGAGACAGTGAGCAGTCCTAGTCCATAATCAATCACTGAGAGGATCAAGTGCTGGTATAGTGTAAAGAGCATTCTCTGCTCTGTGTCCATTGCAGCCATAGTTTTAAGTGCATTGAGTCCCTTTTGAGATCTTGTCACAACCGTCTCCACATGGTCCTTGAAGGACAGACTCCTGTCAAATGTGATTCCCAGATACTTCAGTTTGTTCTCTCTGTTGACGCTTCTGCCATCTATCGTGAGGCTTGGAGCATCATCTCTCACAATCCTGTTGTCCAGAGAGCACCACAACACAGCCGCCTTTTCCGGGTGGATGACAGCACTCATTTCAGTGCACCAGTCAATCACTTTGTCTACTGTCACCTGTAGCTCCTGGGCTGTTTGATCCCTATTTCTCCCCTGCCTGTATGCAAGAATATCATCTGCAAATGTTAGAATCCTTCCAACCCCTGGTGCTTCTAGGTATGCAATCTTGCTCGTATACACATTAAAGAGCACCGGTGAGATTGCAGATCCCTGTGGCAGTTCCGGGGTTAAAATATGTGGCTCTGAGGTCCATGCACCCAGACGGAGAGCAACCCGACGAGAATGCAGGACGGCTGCTATCCAGTTCACCAACCAGGGATTGACCCCCTTCTCCATAAGTGCGGTCATCAAAATATCATAGCGAACTCTATTGTACGCATCCTCGAGATCAAGCGCTGCCGCCATCGTTTCCTGTCTACTCTGGAACCTCTCATAAACGTCAAAGGCAAAAGTGGCTGCATTTGACCAGGTATCTTTTCCTGGCCTGTAGCTCCCCAGGCCTCTTGGAAGAAGCTTCCCCCTTTCCAAAAAATCCTGCAGCTTAACAGCGACTATCTTCTCTAAAACCTTCCCAAATGTATTTTGAAGGGTGATGATCCTAAAGCCGCTAAGCTTTGACTGATCCTTGAATGGTTTTGGGAGAGGGATGAGATAGCTATGCAACCAATCCTGCGGTACTGATGCTGTCCTAATGCTCTGATTAAAGCAGTCGACCATCTCCTTCAGGTCTACATCGCTCAAAGCCTTCATGTGGCCATACCTGACACCATCAGGCCCTGGTGCCGTGTCTTTTGCCTTTTTCAAAATATGTTTAACATCTTCAACCCGTATGATGTCTTCATAAGGCATATTCTCCATTGTGCCAGATAATTCCTCTCTAACTGCATCCCTGGTATCCGCATCATTATGATTGGTCTGCTCTAAAAATCTCTGGAGAAACGCCTCCCCTTTCTCCTTGTCTGTTGTCACGCGTACACCATCCTCTTTATAAATTGTTCCCACTGTCATAGGCCGATCTTTTCTTTGCATTTGTCTGTGCAGTTTCCAGAATGTATGCAGTGTTTTATCACCTCCAATCTCCTTCATAAAACATTCCCATTTTACGTTCTTGGCCTCTGCAGCACATCGCTTGAAATCGTACCCTGGTCTTTCTTGTCATTTTCCGCTATGTCCACTTCCTCTCGTGAGCTTCGGGGTGTCTGTCGCACTTTCCTTAGCTGCTTCACTGCAGCTCTCTTTGCTTTCCACGCATTGTCTACTTCTGGGGTCCACCATGGGGGCTGCAAAAAAGGAGTTTTAACAGTCCTGTTGCATGCCCCCTGTCTGAGGCGTCCAAGAAGGCTGTCAGTCCACTCATACCGGAAGGTCTTGCGTGCTCTCCCAGCCTTAACTTTCCTGGACATAGAGATCAGGACTGAGCATGGCATGGTCATTCAAAACAGTCCACTTTACATCAAGGACTGACGACTTGGAGACAAGTGCCAAATCAATAGCAGTATCTGCATCGCCAGGCCTCATTGTCATTCTCGTCGGCCTACCATCATTTATGCAGACCACATCGGAGTCCACCATGGCATCCGCAAGTGCAATTCCTTGTCGGTTTTCTCCACTACTGTCCCAACCTCTGTTCTTCGCATTGAAGTCTCCACATATGAATAGCCTATCACCTGGTAAGTCCTCTAATTCCTTAAGCCAGTGCCATTGTTCCTTTCTGACAAAACAGTCCACTGTGGCATATACATTTATGATGTTCCAACTTAGGCCACCAATCTTCATTTGTATACTCTGGACCTCTCTTGCACTGTGATTCCACTGGCTCAAGTCAAGTGCCCGTTGCTTCACTCCTTTCTTTACCAGCAGACCTTGCCCATGTCTCTTTTGCCAAGTGGGGTTTATATAACTGACGTACCCAGGGCAATGGTATTTGTCTGTATTTAACTCCTGGAGCGTGAGGACATCAAAATCATATATTAGCTTCTCCAATACAGGACCTCTCTGCCTGGCACTACGACAGTTCCAGTATCCCACTCTTACATGGTTGAAACCTAGTCTCTCCACTTTTCGTCTTGTTCTCCTGGCGCCTGTCCTCCTATTTCTATGCATTCTTCTCACACCATTTCCTCGCCTTCTCCTCCTCAATCTCTCTTCGCTAGCCGCTGAAAGATGTGTCAAGCGCAGAGCACGTGCTCCGTAGCTCCGGCGAAGATTTCCGTGTTTAATTAACTTCATAAGCAAATTTTTGATATTGCAGGGGAAACAACGGTCACCCTAGCATTGCCTGCTTACTAGGGAAGGGGCAGGGGATATCCCTCAGGTGTCCATACGCCTGGCGCCGCCCCAACCATATACCAGACGTTGCACGTTCACGACCAACTCACCCGTGGCCATACATATATGACAGTGTGTAGAATATGATAGTGTGTGATGTATGACAGTGTGTGGAAATATGATAATATACTACTGTAACTCAGTAGTGTGTGTGTGATCAACACTTATTATGCGCCTAGTAAATATGAAGGGTAACAATTTCCCCGCCTCCTCGACAGCACCTGCTATGGAACAACCAATCGCATTTAAGTGTGTAGAATATACAAGTATCTGCAAGTAGTAACTGAACATGATATTGTCTCCAAGTGATAACTGAATGTGATAGTGTTTGCAAGTGACAACTGGATGTGATAGCGTTTTAAAGTGACAACTGGATGTGATAATTGAATGTGATAGTGTTTGCAAGTGATAACTGAGTATGATAGTGTTTGCAGGTGATAGCTAAACATGATCAAATCAAGTTATAATTGAACATGTGGAATATACTTGCACTACAAGTGATAACAGAATTATAATGAGCACTGAACAAGATGTTATTTCCAGGTTATAACTGAACATGATTTTATTTACAAGAGATAACTGAGCATAATATTATTTACACGTGGTAATCGATCAATATAATACCTTGAACATAATCATATATGTACACCTCAGGCATTGACCAGAGCAAGGGCAGCCATGCAGCTGAGCTCCAGTGGCAGGTATTGATAGGGATCCTATTAACTTATGGACCCAGGCTCAACCCAGTCTACTACTCAGAGGTGACCATTTCTCCTACAAACCCACCAAATATCACAGAAGAGAAAATAGAATGTATTAGAGGCCAAATTATCATATGGTCTACGAACTGGTATTTTCTCTCCACAGGAATAATGAGTGATTGCCACATATATATACCTATATTAGATTGATTGTCCTGTTGATTTTGTTGGGCATATTTGTATCCATATCGGTATTGATTTACATATATGACAAAATTTGTACCACCCATGCAAGATGTGATATGATTTTGCCAGGGCCTACAAAAGAAAAAAAAAGAGACAGGCACAATCAATAAACAGAACACGAACAGTAGATATTTTTCTCTAAAGTTATTTCAGTTCACAGTGTGTTGTTGCCAATTGTTTTGTGAAAACAAGTTGTTCTGTGTATGCATAATTTTAATAAATCATTAATAAAATTACAACAACTCAAATTATGAACAGAAGGGAGAGGGAAAACATCCATTGAATAGATGATGATCTCTAGATCCCATAACTGCTCATGACTCATGCTATTCTTCACTTGATCCTGAATTCATGCTGATGAAGTCTTTTCGGACAGTTTACAGTCTATCAAAGGGGGCTCAAGAGCTATAGGACTCCATAGTGAAGGGCATAGTCTTTACCTGTACCAACTAATCCAGGAGGGACCATCATCACCTAGACATAATAAAACAGAGTCTGAAATATTCAAGGGTCATATTCTTGATTATTGAAAATTAGAAGAGGATGGGGCCCAGCTTCTTTGACCAGAATATGGGTTATGCACACCAGTGATCCCCAGTCCATTCACAATATATGACACATCTGCATTCCATTGGCACCTTTCCGTCTTGACAGACGATAGTTTGGTACATTGTGCTTCAAAAAGGCTTAATAACTACGACCCATGGCGGTGGCGAGTGTGGCTGGTAAGGCCAATTCTTGCTGCACATGTTTGCCCACAGTAGATGCATGTGAAAACATCGTCATTTCCACCATTGTGCACCATCTACGTCTCTCACGCTCTGTGTGTGCTTTATCTGCAATCATTTTCTCTTTTGTCTTTATTCCATTTCTGATGCTTGCCTTCCACGCAACACGTTCAGCGGCGACTTGCTCCCAATGTGCATTATCTATGCCTGTATCAATCATGTCCAACTTGCACACATCTTTGTATCGTAGTAGAGGCCGACCCTGAGATCTCCTACCCGTCTGTAATTCACAAAGAAAGATGTTCTTTGGTATTCTACCATCATCCATCCTCCTAACATGTCCTATCCATCTAAGTCTACGAAGACTGAGCATGGAATACACCGTCACACAACCTGATCTTTCCAATACTTCAGTATTTGTGATTTTGTCTTGCCACTTAATGCCAAGTATTCTTCGCAGACACCGCATATGAAAGCTGTTTAAACGTTTCTCTTGGCGTGAGTAAGTTGTCCAGGTTTCACTGCCATAAAGAAGAGTACTAAGAACACAGGCTTGGTAGACGAGGACTTTTGTTTTGGCAGTAAGTCCCAGACTCGTTTTGCAAACATGTTCATTGTTGTTGCTGCCTTGCCAATCCTGATGTTGATTTCCTGATCGAGGGATAATTTGCTATTTACCTCTGATCCTAGATATGTAAAATGGTCTGCTATCTCCAGTTTGGCGTCATCAATAAAGATTGATGATACACCATGTGCACCTTGTGACATAATCTGTGTCTTCTTGTTGTTAATTGTTAAACCAAATTCAGAACAAGCATTGGAGAATGCAGATAGTAGATGTTGTAATTCTTCCTCAGAGTGGTCGTAATCGCAGCATCGTCCGCACAAAGCAACTATCTGATTAGTACCCTCCTAATTTTGGTCTTGGCCTTCAATCTCTGAGCATTATAGAGGCCACCATCTGAGCGTGAGTGAGTCATCCTGATCACGAAAGGCATATTTCAGTAGAAGTGAAAAGTATATCCCAAGAGGGTGGGGGGTAGTACACAGCCTTGCTTAACTCCACTCTTGATTTCAAACTCTTCTGAAGTTGAGCCATCAAACTTAATTAAACCCTTCATGCCTGTGTAGAACGATTCCACAATGGACAGAAGAGTTGGTGGGCAGCCAATCTTCTTTAGTGCTTTGAACAGACCCTCACGACTGACCAAATCGAATGCCTTTGTGAGGTCGATGAAGGCAATAAACAGTGGCTGAATTTGTTCCCGGCATTTTTCTTGCATCTGTCGCAATGAGAATATCATATCAATGGTAGACCGGTTCTGACGGAAGCCGCACTGTGATTCGGGGTAGACTTGATCTCCCAGGACTTGAAGTCTGCGCAGGACAATTCTGGCAAATACTTTCCCAACAATACACAGAAGTGAGATACCCCTATAGTTGTTGCAGTCACTCCGATCGCCCTTGTTCTTGTATAGCGTTATGATGTTTGAATCTTTTAAATCATGTGGGACTTGTCCTTCTCGCCAGCATAGCTCTATTGGCTGGTGGATCTGTAGAGCGAGTGTGTCTTGCCCACTCCTGATTACCTCTATTGGAATCCCATCCTTACCAGATGCAAGCTCATTTATAGCACACTTACCTTCTGTTATAGTGGGAAGTATGTTCAGGTGGTCAAGAGTTGGCAGGGTCTCTATGGCGTTGAGGGCATTATCCGCTAGTTTGGTCTCACTTGAGTAAAGCTCTAAATAGTGCTCGACCCATCTATCCATCTGCTGTTTCTTATCAGTGATGATTTCTCCAGTCAAGGTTTTCAGCGGTGCACTTCTTTTCATCATGGGTTTCTTTATCCCTTCATTGGCTTTCTTTATCCCTTCATACATGCTTCTGATGTTTCTTGACATGGGAGCGTCGTCCGAAGAGATTTGAACCATTACCTCTTGACATTGTAATACCATGTGAGCAACTGTTCTCCATCTGGGTCAACAATCAGAGCGATAATGTCAATATGCGGCCTCAGATAATCGAGTATAACACAGACGTCCTCTCCAGCATCAAGAAAACGGTCTCCAACTGACACTGACAGTGCGGTTAATCATTTATAAGATGATAAGACAATTAAACAAACGAGGATGCGCCACTTGATCACCAGCTATTGATCGGCATGATCCTCACATTTACAGATAAGTTGCGTGTTCGTGAATGTGTTTCTCTATCAGGCTGATAATATGACCGCAACAATGTCAAGAGGTAATGGTTCAAATCTCTTCGGACGACGCTCCCATGTCAAGAGGTAACGTTGGTCTCTCTCCAAGATACGAGTTCAGGCTCTATAATGCAGCAACGTTCACCTCGAGATCCTAGTGGCTCTGGGGTATTATGGTACAGGACAGCATAAATTGAGGCATGATGGTATAGGACAGCATAACTATCTGAACTCCAAAAAACGACTCAACGAATATGCTGGTGGAGTGAACTGCGATGTATTTTACCACAGCTGATATCGGATGACGGCTATGAGTGTGGGGTTGATTCAGACTTGAGTCATTCTCGCTCACCATTCACTCCCGCTCTTCAATCAGGCATCATCTCCCTAGACCAGTGAGAGTGTTGGGAACAGAGCCAGCCGCCTAGTATCCTAGTAATGCTAATCAACTACGCTTGCCTACCTTCAACTGGAGCTCACCATAATCGAGCTCCAACGGCCAATGTCGTCAGGCTGCCCGTAACTGGAACCATGCTTAACCTTTGGTGACTTACGAATTAGTAACGGCTTGAATCCCGTGACAGGTAGTGAAACACATCCTATAACTTCGTAAGCTGGAACACAACTAATGCTTGAGCCGTTACGGCGTTAAGTGACGTCGTACCATGACGTCTAAATTGCGTTCAATATTGGTGTCACTATGTTTAATATTTGCGACACTCCGTATCTTCTTCTTTGATGCGCTAACTCATCACTTGAATGTTGCACCACTGTCATTTGCCATATGACAGCCTGGAGGAACTTCAGTATTAAACATGATTGGCAGTACTAGAGACAGGGCAATATGGACAGACATGATCACAAACACCACACGATATAAGAAGTCAATATATAAAGTTCGGCGTGTTTGTTTATTTGTTTGTTTTGATTGCATTCAAATTTATTTCATTTTCTTAAATACCAAATCTCGAATTCAAATGCCAGTTCCGCTGTCAGAATATAAATGTGTCTCTTTGATGTACCATTACTATCAGGTTGTCACAGCTCCATGGAAAGTCGTTAACTTCGTGAACATTTTCTTCAGTAATTATTGCTGGTACATTCTGGGGTGTGCTAACAATGTACTTTTGGCAGCCATCTTTGGTTATAATGTGTGATTGTGAAAGCTGTATGTGTGAAGCAGATGTGTGTTACATTCTAGTCAGAAAGAAGACTAGCAAAGCATATGAAAGCAAAACTAGTCTTCCGCTAAACTCCCGACAGTCTGAACACAGCATTGTTGTATAAGAATTAGAAGATATAACTAAGTGGTATAGCTGGTGGTTGTACGAGTTTTATGCAAAGCACACTAAGAAATCACAAAGACAATATGCACAGAGACAAAAGTCTACAAGAGAATCATCTGAGAAATGCAGAGAGTGGGAATGCTCAGTGTGGACTCAGAAAGTGTTGAAAGAGCTGTATTTGGAGCAAGGTTTGTTCGATACGGTTTCGCATGGAATCACTAGGCAGGAAATAGTCGCTGGAAATATTCACGTGGCAACTAAAATGACATGGGTTTCTGTAGAAGCGGAATTACCGCCAACTGTTATAAATATTATTTAATTCGCTCGCGCGGGCGCGTGCGTGCGTGAGTGTTTGTGTCTTGTGCGTGTGTGTGTGTGTGTGTGTGTGTGTGTGTGTGTGATGAGAGAGAGAGAGAGAGAGAGAGAGAGAGAGAGAGAGAGAGAGAGAGAGAGAGAGAGAGCGAGAGCGAGAGCGAGAGCAAGAGAGAGAATAATGGGAATAGGAGTTCTTTCGAAACATCGCAATATGTAAATTATTTTATTGCGTCTCAATATACCAGAATTCTCAGATTTACGAATAGAATCAAACATTGCACATTGTCGGTTGGGCAAAAGACATTTTATTATTCCTTTACTTTGTGTGCTAATGAAGAGGACAGAAATGTCTTAACTGATTCAGTGCCAACCAAAAAGTAACTTTGGACCCAAAATGGTACACAATCAAATTAGCTAGTGTTATAATGTAATTTCCGTTCACAGAGCATTGAAATTGCAGAAGATACCTCGAAACAAAATAAATAACACGATGATCCGAGTATGGCAATCACCCTTCTGTCCAAATAGGAGGTTAAATTTAGCGATATATTATCCTTCGACACTTTATTAGTTAAAAACCCAGCTAACGTTTGATCTGTTTTTACTTAATATATCAGAATATTTCTACACATTGGTATTTTCATTTGCAATGCTTTTTTGTGTGTTCAGTTGTTATTTATAAAGTGATTACAGAGATGTGAGTAGTCCTGGATTGGACAAGAAGATATTCCATTTGTGGCAATGACATACATGCTGATATCTTTCTGATAATCATTGACGGGTTAAATTGTGTAAACATATCATGTTATACCCAATTTCAGGTTGTCATTTGCTCATTGTGGGCTTCAGTGTTTGGTGTGGGTTCAGTTTCTATGCACTACTGATCAGAAGTAAGTAAACATGGAACTAATGCGTCTTCTGGTGCCAATTAATAGATACACTGCACAGAGCAACGTGACCCTGGCAACCTGGTATGTTTAGCTACGACAATATGATCACTAGACCAGCCAACAAACTTATGTCCGGCACCTGTCCACATAATGATACGCTGTCTATCTAATTGTTAGGCCGGCCGTATTGTTTACATGCCAGCGATTTAATCGTTGCCACCCGGGTTGTAGTGATGAGACCTTTGAGTATTTCCTACACACACGGAACGCCTATTCGTGATCACGACATCTAGGACTGTTCGTACATTATTCTTTGAAAGAGTGAATGCCGCCTGGGCTTTGTTAGATTATAGGCTATCTCATCATCATCAAGTGCCCTGTCAGCTGGTGTAGGCGTTCATGGCTCTCCATAGATCTCGGTCTTTGGTGTTCTGGATCAACTCTGCTGATAGTATTCCTCCAAGTCACTGTCTCAATCCATCCAGCATCATTTCTCTTGGTCTGCCTCTGCCTCTCTTCCCCTCGATTTTTCTAGTTGTCACGATATTCTCTAGTGCCTCTCTTCTCATCACATGACCGAAGAAAGCTGTTTGTCTCTTCCTTATTGTTGTACATAATATTCTAGTTTCATTAGCCTGTCTCAGGCAGTCGTTGGTAGTTACTCTGGCAGTCAAAGGAATTCGCAACATTCGTCTCAGGAACCACATCTCTGTTGCTTCTAATGTCTTCCCAATTTGTTAATTTACATTCCACGATTCACTGCCATACAGCAAAACTGGTTCTACATAGCATTTCAGCACTCTCTTTCTTACCTTCGGTGACAGTGAATTATTGCATAAGATACTCTTCATTTTCTGAAATGCGGCTTTTGCTTGCCCAATTCTGCTGTTATTCTCTGTTTTACAGCTTCCATCTGATGTTATAAATGCCCCTAGGTATTTAACATTATCCACTTTGTTAAGAATTTTCCCTTCTATTTCACATTTTGGTGTCACCATTTTCTTTGATATCACCATTGTGACTGTTTTCTTGATATTCAAGAATGCACTCTCTGTAACTACAGTGTTCAGAAATTGTTGTAGGTCTATTGAATTATCTGCCACTAATACTGTGTCATCTGCATAGCGTATATTATTTATATTATAACCTCCAATTAGTATTCATGGCGTCTCTTTTATCTCTCTCATTATTACTTCGCTATATAGGAAGAAGGGATCTGGTGACAAGACACACCCATGTCGTTCACCTAGCTTTATCTGTTCGTAACTACACTTTATTTTTTTCCCGTTTTATTTGCTGCTACTTGGTTCCAGTAAATATTCTTTATTATTTTTAAATCGTTCCCATCAATGTTTATATCTTCCAACATTTTAATCAGTTCATTATGTTTTACTTTATAAAATGTCTTAGTATAATCTATGAAGCACAAATACATGTCTTTCTGTTTCTCTATTGTCCTTTCTATTAGTGTCCGTAATGTATATATTGCATTGTTTGTGCCCTTTCCCTCCACAAATCCATACTGTTCTTCACTAATTTCCATTTTTAGTTTCTTTCTGGTTCTTCTCATTATGATTCTGAGTAGAAGCTTAGTGATATAGTTTATGAGGTTAATTGTGCAAAAAACTTCATATTCAATTACTCCTGGGCTTTTTTGGTATAGCTATAAATACAGATTTCAACATAACACTGGGTCCACTATCCATTGCTGTAAATATCATTCAACATTTTGGTTAATATATCTACTCCAAATTCTCCTAATACTTCTATTGTGATTTCATCTGGCCCAGCTGTTTTTCCTTTCTTCGTATGTTTTACAGCGTCAGAGACCTCTTCTTTTAGAATAGGTGGACCTAAGTTAATATCTTCTGTTAATTCTTCCCTTTCTCCATCATATAATTCATGGATTCGTCAGAGACCTCTTCTTTTAGAATAGGTGGACCTAAATTAATATCTTCTGTTAATTCTTCCCTTTCTCCATCATATAATTCACTCTGTATTCATTCCACCTCTTCATTATAACACCTTCATCCAGTAATATCTTTCCTGTTTTTGATTTCAAACACCCTGTATTTATTCTTATTTTTCTTCCCGTGAGCTCACTGATTTGTTTGTGCATATTTGTTGTATCTTTAATGGAATTTAATTCATTTTTTTATTTTTGCACTGCTCGTTTAACCAACTTTCTTTTGCCTTCACACATTTATCTTTTGTTTCTTTATTTATCTTAGCATATTCTTGTTTGTCATTTTTACTTTGTTTTCTTTTGCCCATCAGCATTAAGATTTCTTCATTCATCCATTTTTTCTTAGCTATTTGTCTCTCAGGTAATATTTCTTTGCTAGTTTGATGAATGGGGTCTCTTAACATGTCCCATTGTTTATTTATACTCTGTATTTTAGGTATTGCATTGTGCCTATTTTTCATAGTCACTCTGTATTCCTCCTGAATTTCCTTATCTACTTTCAGAACCTCTTTATTAAGTCTCACGTTCTTAATCATTTTCCCCTCTCTTTTATCTTACTTTTATTTGTCCACATAGTGGTACATGATCACTATTTGCAGTCAGCACCAGGCATTTCTAAATCTTTTATTAATTAGTATGTAGTCAATTTGGTTGCGTAGTTTCTTATCTGGGCTTTTCCATGTGTATGGTCGTTTTTTTTTAAATAGTGATTAAACCATGTGTTTCCAGTTATGATATCATTGATACTTGCCCATTCTATTAGTTTTTCTCCTCTTTCATTCCTTGTACCTAAACCATAATTCCCTACTACATCCTCAATTTTCCTCTTTCATAATTTTCCATTAAAATCTCCAAGTATTATTTTTATTTGTTGTGATCCAAATTGAGTCATCACCATTTCTATTTCATCATAAAAGTGTTGTATTTTTTCATCACTACTTCTTGTTGTTGGTGCATATACTGGTATAATATTTATATTTATTGGTTTGCTTTTGATTTTGACCATAATAACTCTATCTGAAATATACCAGTATCCATTAATTGACTTGGCTGTTTCTTCGTCAAATACTATTCCTACACCTTTTTCATGTGTATCCCCTCCAGAATAGATTATTGTGTGGTTGTCAGCTATCATTTTTCCCGAAGATTTTGTCTTGGGAAGATACTGTGGTGGTTTCCCCTTGACTTCAACATTCACATGGTGGTCTTTTACCTCTGCTTTTGACAGCCATTTCCGACTGTAAGGGCAAGTGAGTGCCCTGTTCTGCTCAGCTGCAGAGCAGTCCACTTATTCCGGTGGATACTCGGTGCCCCAGAGCTACTTTAGCCACACCGTGGTGTGCTTCCATTCTCTACCACGGGAAGGTGCAGTTGGGATTTTCCATTCCTAGAGTTATGGTCTATGACCAAAACTCTCCAGTACCTTTAGAGGACTATAGGCTAGCCACTATAGTAATATTTTCTAAATTGCTTTTTAATTATATAACCTACATAGTTGGATACCTCTTGAAAAAATTAACAAATCAAACGGTATCTTATTCAAGTCTGTAGGTCATTTCTAAGCTGTGATATTAAAGTCGGTGTGTCAGTTTATCATTTAATATAGAGATATAAAAAAAACGATTTTGACCTTCTCACTTTTTGTGACCTGCCTACACACTGACACTACTATGGGTTACACTGTCGCAAAGGGTTCTACCACTGCCGATGTCTAACTTATGGACAGATAACTCTGCAATACATACATACCTTCATACATACCTTCATACATACATACATACATACATACATAAAATACATACATACATACATACATACATCATACATACATACATACATACATACATACATACATACATACATACATACATACATACATACATACATACATACATACATACATACATACATACATACATACATACATACATACATACATACATACATACATACATACATACATACATACATACATACATACATGCATGCATGCATGCATGCATGCATGCATGCATGCATGCATGCATGCATGCATGCATACATACATACATACATACATACATACATACATACATACATACATACATACATACATGCATACATACACAACTACATACATACCTACATATATACCTACATACATACCCACATACATACCTACATACATACCTACATACATACCCACATACATACCTACATACATACATACCTACATACATACATACCTACATACCTACATACCTTCATACATACCTACATACATACATACATACATACATACATACATACATACATACATACATACATACATACATACATACATACATACATACATACCTACCTACCTACCTACATACATACATACATACATACATACCTACATATATACATACATACATACATACATACATACCTACATACATACATACATACATACATACATACATACATACATACATACATACATACATACATACATACATACATACATATATACATACATTTCCACGTCGTGCTGGTAATGACGTCAGATCGCGCGCGTGACAGCCTGCGCGGTTGTCAACGCGAGACCGCGAAGCGGAGATCAATTCTGAGCAGAAAATTCGCCTTTCAAAATTATTCAAAAATAAATGTAACCGAACTTGTAGAGTGATGACAATTTACACATAAATACTAAAATGGGCTTTGAATGCAAACATGCATTCATTATTAGTTCAGTCGCTCTGAATAATCCATAAGAATATTAAATGGTCATCGCTGGATTGTGACACGCAAAACCGGTATTTTCCCGCCATGGAAATAACGGCATCATAGCATGCGATTTTAATGGTCTCAGTTTGGAATGCAACCGCCGACTTAAATATGTCGAAAATTATACTGTACGCTTAAAAATGGATGCTCAGTTGATATATTCATACTAGATCAATTCATAACATCTGTATAAAACGAAATTTACTAGTCAACTTACGTCTTTAAAAGACAGTCTCTTTGTCTCCGTAAGAAGAAACATTTGAGAAGCCAAGATGTATTAACTCGGTAATCGGTTTCTGTTTTAATGCGATCTTGAAATAATCGGGGAATTTAACGCCACGAGTACTCTATATATCCTTAAATCGGAGATACAAAAACAAGAAACCGAAAATTAATGCAAGAAAATCTCCAGTAAAATTCGGCAAAACTAAAACCTAGTGCCTACTATAGGCTATCTTTATAGGCTATCTAGTGCTGGCTTAATTGTGACTTTTTCTGTGTCGGTTTCTTCTATTACACAAGGTTCATATTGTCACACGTGCAAGCATGCGAGTCCTGCCACAATTATATGTTCTCTGTGTTCTTTTAAGATCCAAGTCTTTCCGCCTCCCGTGGCACTCAGACAACCCATCCAGTTCCCACTATCTGTATCGTTAATTTCCTTTAGAATTTGCGAATTCTTCATAGAAACTACATTTCAGTGTCATATATTTAATATCTAATCTTTATATTTACTGTTTGCTATAATTAATATATATCAGAACACAGACTCCCTACTTCGTAATACGGAACAATGTTAAGCAGAGACCACAGAAGTCATGAAAAGTCCCAACGGACAGAAAGAATGATACAGGCACGAGGTCGCAGCTGAACATACATAGAGAGGAGACACCGCTCCCATTGCTAAAACAATGCTTGCAAGTGGCCATTTGCTCTTGGTGCCTTTCGTTAGAAGAGAGAGGATCGAGGGTTCGGAATTCACCCTTTACACATTGTTGACAGCGGGTTATAATTCCCGCAAGACAGTGGATTTTGATTCTACTCCACAAGGAGTATATAAATGTGCACTAGTACTCCATTAGTCTTTGATACATGGTCTTGGATCAAGTCCCATAGCAATAATGAAAGACGTAAACTTCAGCCATTCGTGCTTCGTGAGTGGGGTCCAGGATAACAGACTTGAATGTTTTCTTTTAGGAGTGTTCTGCATCAACATCTTTTCTGCATATCGGTTTACATTTTTAATTAAACAATCCACTATGTCATCATCAAAAAATACTTTGAGAAAATCCATAGGTGTTTGAAGTTGATAAAGTACAGGGTTGACGTGAAACCTTCGAGGACAAAACTCAAATTTCGGTTTTGTTTCCCCTTCTGACACATTTTGCCATGTTGATGCTGTTGAAGATGATGGGAGAGGTGCATCACGCTCTACAGAAGCTTGTAAAACCGAGTTTTTACCTCCAGTTTTATTCTTATTTTGTACTGTTTGCTTTCATTTGCGCTGAGAAGTAATTATGACATCCTGACATTCATTGTCAGACGGACATTCATTGTCAGACACCTCAGCTGATGACAAACTTTCACTGGTTTCTTTATCACCACGTGCTAAAATTTTAGACTCACAACTAAAACTTCTTTCTGAATCTTCACTCAAATCGAAATCACTATTGTTTAAAACTGTTTCGAACAATAACCTAGCTTGATCTGAAGTCATTCTACGAGGCCGCATACTCGTGGGCGTTTCCATTTGTGAAAAACCAAAACAAACAAATTAACGCTACTTTAAAACTTAAAAATTCACTAGACCCAATGTTGGCAAATGTTTGATCGCACAATGATGATATAGATATGTTCCGGCTGTGTGAATTTTTAGTTTACTGTCACTTAAAATTCCGGAATGGAGAAGACATGTATCAAATAAACCACTGATCATTCTGTGGCGATAGAATACCCAATGGCCACCAGTGTCGGTCAATTGTGGCGATGTATAGGCCGCTGGTAGCAAAAGAGTTAACAAGTTGTCAACAAATGTGTCGTTGATGTTTTGTTTCTCAACTTCCCGGACAGTACTGAGGATTTATGTGCCCGGAACGCATGTTAGAGAGCTGAATGATGTGTGATCTTGGATTCCACAGACAAAACAAGTCAGCAATTAATTTAGTTTAGTCGACGGATCAACATCACGGAACACAGGTGTAAGCTATAAATGCTCCGTTCTACTCCTAACTCAAGCCTGAGTCTGGAGAATCTCAGCTCAGTGCACGAACTCCGATCACCGGCGATGATCCTGAAGTACTTTAGGTAGATTTTTAACTCTAAATTTTGCCCGGGCAGCGCCGTTAGGCCGGTCTCCCTGGTCTAGGGATTACACGACTTTCTCCGTAATCCCGTATACTCTCGTGAGTGACGTGCACGAGAATCGGTAGCTGTTCTCTCTGCGTCGGTAACATACGGGGTATGTAAGCCCGTCGCTCAGAAAGCAATGGCAAACTACTGAGTGTAATCTTGCCAAGAAATCAAAAATCAGCTGAAAGATGCTAATGTTGACAGCAATGTCCTGTAAAGGATGTGCGGGGGAAAAAGCGCCCTTCGGCTACTCTTTTTCGATTTCCAACTGCGAAGGGATTTTTTACGTACGCAACAATACACACGGGCGTCAGATCTCACTATCCAGAGACCAGGAGAAATGTTTTTACTAGAAGTAGTCCATGTGAAAGGGTCATGGTCCTCACCGGGGCTTGAACCCGGGACTTGAGGCGGACACCATACCTCGAGACCACTCAGCCCCCCCCCCCCCACCCCGCAATTAGCAGATACATTATAGATACTGCTACAAACACAGGCGCAAAGTGATATTACTGTCGATAAGTACAGCAAGTCAGAAGCACCGCTATGAGTTCAGTTGAGTTGAGTACTTTAGGTAGATTTTTGACTCTATAAAATATGTGAAGGAAAATGTCAATAAATAGTAAAATAAAATATACCTATTTATGCACAGGTACAGGAGGACCTAAACCTGTTCATATCAAGAACGGATAACAATGAAGACTATGAGTAAATGTACACGGAGATGTGAAAAATTCTATAACCAGAATGAACAAATGAAGACATGTTGCGAGATCGAAGTGATTATTAGCAAACCTTTGCTGGTAATGCACAGATATTATATCGGTGAGTTCAAATACCCTTGTCGATAGACACCCAATAAATTGCAAATTCTGTCATTATTATCTTCCTCCCCCACCTTTCTCTCTCCAGTTGTATGGACAGATGGAGAAATAGACGCAAAGCATAGGCAAACAAAGGGAAATTCAAAAGAATGACATCTATCAAATAAGCAAAGTATATTACTGAAAAGAAGGCGAAAAAGAAATAAATAACAGGTGTAATCTTAGAATTGATGGACAATATAAAACAAAGTAAAAACGACAAATAATACTCTTCCCCTTCTATTCATCTTCCAATGAGCCTAGATTCTCAACTAAATTACTATAGTATGTCCACATTTGTTTGCCTTCATTCACGATCAATTATTTTGAAAACTGTCTGTTGCATCGTTATGAAGTTTTTCCAGCCGTCTTATATTTACGCCCACCCAAGGAATATGTCTTTGATAGGTCCAAAAACAACTTAAATCATTGAAATCGGCAACATTCCTTTGATGTTTTGCTGAACAACTAGTGATTTCTTGTTAACAAAGTTATTTTTACGGTAATGGGAGACCTGCAAATTCTAATGACACACAAAGGAGTATCCGGATTCACATGGGAGTGGGTGCAATGAAAGAACTAGCTTAAAATCGACAGGGTCGGCTGCATTGCACCGGGTTTTTATCCCATATGGCTCAGTTTCTTTCCGCAGCGCGGAAATCGTCGCACAAAGCATGAACTCCGTAGCTCCAGCGACGACCCTCGGGAGTCTCCGAAAAAATGCACTCGTGAAATGAAGGACGCGGCCCGGAATCGAACATATAACCTTCGGAGCCCGAGTCAGACGGCTTGACCACTTCACCACGGAGAATCCCGAGAGGGGTGCAATGTGTAATATTAGTAAAGACAGAGAATTTACACAGGTAAATAATTTGTAAATTAACAGGAAAGTAGAAGGAATATATTTCTTACCTTATTTTTCATTTCCTTCTTGTTTCTTCGCCGGATGCTGTAATGTTTAGGGCCTGCAATTCGTCTGAATAGTTGGAGCAAAATATCCCAGTTGGTGTGCACGTGGATTAAGGACTGCGATCTGCTCAGACCTTAATCTGTGTCGGACGATTCCAGTAGGTTGATGATTGCTCTCGGTTGCATAAAATTCAATCCATCCTTTCTCCAATAGTCCTCTTCCTCTTTCAACACATGGTCCTGATGTTTTTTCCAGTAACTTTTATCAATATTTAATAGCGCGGACAGACAGACAGACAGACAGACAGACAGACAGACAGACAGACAGGTGTAGGTAGGTAGGTAGGCAGAAAGGTAGGTGGGTGGGTGAGTGGATGGCTGGCTGGCTGCCTGAATGGGTGGGTGGGTCGGTCGGTCGGTCGGTGGGTCGGTCGGTGGGCTGGTCGGTCGGTCGGTCGGTCGGTGGGTGGGTGGGTGGGTCGGCCGGCCGGCAGGCAGGCAGGCAGGCAGACAGACAGACAGACAGGCAGATAGATTAGATAGATAGATAGATAGATAGATAGATAGATAGATAGATAGATAGATAGATAGATAGATAGATAGATAGATAGATAGATAGATAGATAGATAGATAGATCCCCGCCAGAAGCCGGGCCTTGTCAGCTAGTTTATTTATATAATCACGTTTCATGAAAGAACCCCCATTTGGAGACACCTCTGAATCTTCGCGCTGTTTGTTTCAAAACGGAAATCACGTGAAAATTTTAAAAATGCGGGACGTGTCTTGGTGAAGCTGTAATACTGTTAAAATGATGGACGTAATCTCTAATTCGTAATTTATATACCCCATATAATCAAACTTTGAAATCTGCTGTAAAATCTCCAGAACAAAAAACTTTTTGTTGGGTGGACATAATGATAAGGTTATATACTAAATCTCATCATTTTCCCTCAGTTGGTTACTGAGATATTGAATTTTATATTGAGGCAACAACAAAAAAAAACACTATAAATCATGTCAACCTCTTTGCAGATAGAGTTTTCAGTTTTACACTGGGCGAGGCAGTCAGTCTTACGGCACCCTACCTTAGACGTCTCCTACGTCAAGCATGGTAGGTTACAGTGTAACTATTTATAGTTGCCAGTAACACACAGCCGGTCTCCCTGGCGAAGGGATTAAGGACGTTGATCGTAATCCCGTATACTCACGTACGAAACACAGCTGCGGGAGATTCGGTAGAGGATCGCGTCGCGCTGGTTACTTACAGAGGTACGTGAGCCTGTCGTTCAGAAAGCAATGGCAAACTACTGAACGTAAAACTTGCCAAGACAGCAAAAGCAGCTGAAAAATGCTGGTGTTGACTGCAATGTCCTGTAAAGTATATGCGAAAAAAAAGTAACACACAGACGAGCCAAACAGTCAAGAGTAATCAACAAACAATTAGGATTAACTATGGTCACATGATATGTAAATTTAACCCTGTGTGAACTTTATCACATTTGAACCCTCGCACCGGAGTTCAAAAAACACAATTGTTGACTAGAACTTCAGTTGCAAAATGGAGGTCTGTCGACTTGGTTCACTTGAGGTAGGACGACTAGTGTCATCTACAGGCTTACTTTCATCTCGTGCGTACGCAAATTCAACGTTAAGAAGTAAGTAACGTATCTAGGCATTCATTAGGATATGAACATTAAAGTTTTATGGAATAAACTATGTATGTATGTAGATGGAGTATGTACATGTAGTTGAAGGCGGGGTTTGAATAAAAAGAACTTGCAAACAAAATACAGACAAGAGGGGAGAATAATAGTTTTCTTAAGTGAAAATCTTAAAAAGTAAAAATGGCCGATATTGCTGGTTATAGCGGGTATAGCATAGTGAAATTAGTTGGTAAGTGGTGGGTAGCGGTTATTAGTGATCTGTAGAGTGTCGTAGTGACCTATACACCATCATCATACGGGTTTCAAGTCAACACCTTAAAAGTAAATATGACCGATACTATTGGATGTAGTGGGTATGGCTTAGTGTCATTCATTGTTGAGGGGTGTGTAGCGATTATTGGTGCTCTTTAGAGGGTCGCAGTGACCTATACACTATCATCATAGGGTTTCAAGTGAAAACCTTAAAAAGTAAAAATGATCCATACTATTGTATGTTGTGGGTATGGCTTAGTGTTATTCACTGTTTGGCTGATATTATTGATTGTAGCGAGTATGGCTTAGTGAAATTCGTTGGTAAGAGGTGGGTGAATGGAGGAAAGGTTAGATATGTGCTTCTGATCATTGTTAAGTGGTGGGGTGGCTAGATAGATACGTCCGGTCCTTGTTAAGAGCAGGAGGAGGTGCTAGATAAAGACTCTGGGTCGTTGTTAAAGGGTGGGTGAGTGGAGGTAAGGCTAGATAGCTGCTTTTGATCATTGTTAAGGCGTGGTAGAGTGGCGGGGTGGCTAGATAAATACATCCATCCCTTGATAAGAGCCAGAGGTTAAGTCTCATATTAAAGTCTGAGACATGAACTCATAGTTGGCTGAGTTGAGGGTGACCTCCTGGGTGCACTCAACACGTGGCGATGCCATCAATGAACGTCCCTGAGCGTGTTCAGGCATGTCTTTGGGGAAAAACGGAGGATGACTCAGAGCGTCCTGACAATATTGAACATTAACGATACAACCGAGACACTTGGGTAATGGTCACATCGGATCAAATATTGCGCTGCTTCAGGTTGTAGTAATGACTACAACCAGACCACGAACTCACTGGCTACGAGTGGTCAAATATGGCTCTCCTTCCGGTCCGTAAGTGTAATGACTACAACCAGACCACGTTGGCAATAGTTACATCCTGTCAAAGATGGCGCTGCATCCGATCACACTTGGGTTATGGTCACATCGGATCAAATATGGCTCTGCTTCCGGTCGCCTATGTAATGACTCACTGGCTACGAGTGGTCAAAGATAGCGACACATCCGGTCAAGTGTGACAATGGCAAAACCAGACCACGTGCTCGCTGACTAAAGCCGGTCATAGATGCCGCTGCACCAGATCACACGTGGATAATGTTCACAGCCGATCACATATGGCGCTGCTTCCGGTCGCATGTGTAATGACAACCAGATCACATGCTCAAAGAGATGTCAAAAATGGCGTCGCACGGTGTGATGGGTTTATAGTACTGTTCCGCCGAATGGGAGAGTGGCTGTGTAGTGGGTGTAAGACGGGTTTCGTTAGTAAAAAGGGGAGCGGGTCAAGTGGCAGGGTGGATAAAAGATGGAGACACGGGGCGGAAAAGATACTAGCGAAGAGGTCACCGGGGCTGAATAGTGGAGACAGGGTGGAAATCTGATTAACGAGGAGGTCAAAGATGGCGTCGCATCTGATCACACGTGGTAAGGGCAAAACAAGACCACGTGCTCACTGGCTAAAGCCGTTATCATGCACTAGCCACTCGGTGCTGAATGACCCGATAGCTGTTACGCACAGATACGAGTTACCCGACTAGCATCGGTGATCACTTATCTGCACCATGAGTATGAGAAAGGTTTAGTCTGACACTCTGATGACTTGGTTGCATACGCGTATGCTGCATATCCTCTGTATTATACTAGTATTTTAAAGTTAATCATATGCCTACTTGGAGAAACACAACGAAAATGTGAAAGATTTATCACAATGCCAACTTACCATTAGCGGTTTGCCACATGTTGATCTGGTTGCTGCTCACAGAGAAAGGTACTTCTATACGGCGAATGCTGATCGTCTTATACACGCTATTTGCTGACGTAGACTAACTCAGCAGAATATTATGCACTGGCTGGTCATGTGACCGGATGCAACGCAATCTTTGAGCGTTTGAGTCATAAGCCACGTGTGGATGAATCGCCATATGTGAGCGGTTGTGACCATTACCCACAGTGTGATCGGATGCAACGCCATCTTTAACCGGCTTTAGCACGTGTCTGGTTTTACCATTGTCACATTTGACCGGATGTGGCGCCATCTTTGACCACTTGTAGCCAGTTAGCACGAGGTCTGGTTGTAGCCATTACACAGGCGAACGGAAGCTGAGCCATATTTGATACGATGTGACCATAACCCAAGTGTGATCGGATGCAGCGCCATCTTTGGCAGGATGTAACTATTGCCAACGTGGTCTGGTTGTAGTCATTACACCTGCAACCGGAAGCAGAGCCAAATTTTATCCGTTGTGACCATTACCCAAGTGTCTCGCTTGTATCGTTATGCTGTCAATACGCTCCGAGTCATCCTCCGGTTTTCCCCCAAAGACATGTATGAACACGTTCAGGTACGTTCATTGATGGCAACGCCACGTGTTGAGTCACCCAGGAGGTCACCCTAGCCTCAGTCAACTATGAGTTCATGCCTCAGACTTTAATATGAGACTTAAACTCTGGCTCTTATCAAGGACTGGGCGTATTTATCTAGCCACCCCGGCCACTCGACCGCCCCTTAACAATGATCAAAAGCAGCTATCCAGCCTTACTTCCACTCACCCACCCTTTAACAACGACCGAGAGTCGTTATCTAGCACCTCCCCCTGCTCTTAACAAGGACCGGACGTATTTATCTAGCCACCCCACCACTTGACCACCCCTTAACAATGATCAGAAGCATCTATCTAGCCTTTCCTCGATTCACCCACCCCTTACCAACGAATTTCACTAAGCCATACTCGCTACAATCAATAATATGAGCCATTTTTACTTTTTAAGGTTTTTCACTTTTACCCTGTGTGATGATAGTGTATAGGCTACTACGATCGTCTACAGATCTCTAATAACCGCTACCCACCCCTTATCACCGAGTCTCACTAAGCTATACCCGCTACAATCAATAATACTGACCATCTTCACTTTTTAAGGTTTTCATTTGTAACCCTATGATGATAGTGTTTACACCACTATGACCCTCTACATAGCATTAATAACCGCTACCACCCCTTAACAATGAATGTCACTAAGCCATACCCACTATAAACAGCAATATCGGTTATTTTTACTTTTTAAGGTTTTCACTTAAAAACCGTATGATGATAGTGTTTACACTACTACGACCCTCTACAGATCATATAACTGCCACATTTACGTTTTTACTGATAAGTTTTACATATGACACCCGTCACAGCTCGAGATTCGAACCACCTAGCCCTACCCCACACGCCGACCCCAACACCCCACCTCAGAGCTCCCACCCCCACGCCCGCCCGTCCCCTAGACAACCCCGAGGAATTGCACTGTAACCCTATCCCTTACACATCACCAATGGAATGATGATAGTGTTTATGCCCAATACAGATAGAGAAAGAAGACGAGAAAAAAGAAGAATGACACTGAGGAGGAAGAGCATTGTACCTTAACACAGCATCACTAGAATGATTATAGTTTTTTAAGCCCCGCCTTCTACAATCAATAATAACAGTAGTTATTACATTTTTAAAGACATAAAATTCTCACCAAAAAAGGGAAGTAACAGTGCAAAAATACGTTCGATTATTATTCATGGGTTGCATCCCTTGAAAATATGGATCCGGTTTTTGACGTCATCACGATGGATCATGACTTTTTATATAGTAAAATACTACGTCACCAGGCGGATCTGGATCCAGATTTACGCTTCAAATTGCACATTGTATACTACTTCCGTGACCCATTCTTCTAGCTATATGCCCATTCCACACACGAGACTGCTTGTGTTGTCCAAGACCTGCCTCTCTTCTACCTATGCCATGTGGTACCATCTAAAGTGTTGTATAGGGCATGCTACTGGTTACGTACATACGTACACACATACATATCCACAGACGGGTTGGACAGTAAGTTACCTAGTTCAGATGTTGAAATACGTAAATGTGAGGATATTAAATATATAAGTGAGAAATAAAGCAGATTCAAGGCAACAGAAGATATTGACAAGCGCAAGTATAACAAAAGTTTTTCCTGTTTCCACTGCATTCCATTTTCTCCATTACCCCATTTTCTCCGTTCAACCTCAGAAGAGGAGTTATAATTAGGGCCCACCCCAGCCTCAGATTAATACTCCTGTGACCGAATCAGTCATTTGTTAGACATTAATCTGAAAGGGATTGTCGTCCACGGCGATGATGGATGTACTCTTGCGATGTCTGTCTGTATGTCAATATATTATATTTATACTCAACCCACTTTTTTTCCCCAACTATACACGACTCTGTATATAAGAGTGCCATGTGGCTCTTTAATACTATATCTGAGGCATTGTTTTTAATGTTTCATACCCCTTACAGGACGTTGCTGTCAACACCAGCACTTTTCAGCTGCTGTTGATGTACTAGGCAAGTTTTACGTTCAGCAGTTTGTCATTGCTTTCTGAATGACCGGCTCCCATACTAACACGGTATAACACAACGCGACACGGCCTGCTGTCTAAATCAGTCGCAGCTGAGTTTCGAACGCCTGGTAAGCGGCTCACGAACCGCGTTCGCAAGCCTTTGGCCACGGAGATTGGCTGAGGTATACCTAACCAAAAAAAATGTTGGCAGAAAATGGGAAGTGGAGGAGTGTCACAATAATGATGATCAAATGGTTAAAATTTTAGCAGATGTATTATATTACGAGGGGAAGTCATTAAGTAAGTCACATGTGGCTGTAGAAAAATAATTAAATATGATAACAACTTGAAACCACTTTATTTGTATACGTATATTGTCCCTTTATTTCTCAACATAATTTCCACCGTTATTGATGAACTTATCCCATCGTTTTATCGGTCCTCCCAAACCGGCTGCATAGAACTGCGTGCTCTGTTTTCTAAACCACGTTTTCACTTCACATTCAACTTTGGTGTCATTCGCGAAATGTCTCCCGCCAAGGTGGGTGTTTTAAGGACCAAAAAGGTGGAAGTCGCTAGGGGCTAAGCCGGGGCTGTAAGGTGGATGTTCCAGAACTTCCCACCTTAGTTGGTTAATTTTCGCCTGAGTTAATCGAGCCGTATGTGGTCTGGCATTGTCATGAAGAAGCAACACTCCTCTAGTCAGCAGACCTGGACGTTTTCTTCGAATTGCATCATGAAGCATCTATAGAACTTCACAGTACGGTTCAGAATTCACATTTTCATCTTTCCTCTTGAAATTGGTTAAAAGCACTCCTTGACAATCCGAGAACAATGTCAGCATAATCTTCCCTGCTGATGGCGTAACCTTGAATTTTTGGACACAAGGTGAAGAAGGATGTTTCCATTGCATTGAAGCGCGCTTTGATTCGGGTTGGTAGTCAGCATAAACAGTAAGCATTTTCTTATGAATGTCTTTTGCATGCCACGAAAAACGCACAACAGCACGTTGCTCTTTGGTTGTACACTCCGTAAGTATAGTCACCATTTTCTTTATGCGCTGCGCATGCTCATGAAACACCTAGCGCCACCTGACGAGCGGGAATATCAAGTTCGATGTCGCTGTCACCTAATGACACCTGTAGGAAACACTAACTACACATACCTGCCATCCCACAGAACTGTGTGACTTACTTATTGACTCGCCCGCGTATATATCAAATTAAAGGCGATTAATAATATATAAAATTAAAGTATATTGCATAAGGAACACGTCAATATTGCTACTTTTAGAAAAGGTTAGAAATGTCATCATAATAATGGTGAAGATCTGCGTTAATTTTTGTAACAAAACTTTAGAAGAAAAGGGTGACAATTATTAACATTACTCACGTACCAAGGCACTACTTCTCCGTCTTTAATAATAATCCAATTGCATTTACACAATAATGTAATTGTACACACCACTTCTCTTCACCAATAGCACAATAAATGCTCTTTAACACCATCAAAACACAACTACAACATCATATTTTGAAGGACATATTTTCATACAAAATGGTACTTTTTTAAAATGAGAACTAATATATACACTATTTTCCATTTAGTTATTTATATGAATACCGCTTTGCTTATTTATGACTAGCTGTCCCGGCCCGGCTTCGCCCAGGCCCTGGCGGGGATCTATCTATCTATCTGTCTGTCTGCTTGGTTGTCTGTCTCTCTGTCTGTCTGTCTGTCTATCTAATCTATCTAATCTATCTATCTATCTATCTATCTATCTATCTATCTATCTATCTATCTATTTATCTATCTGGGCTTTTCCCAGCTCCTGGTGGGGAGCATCTCATTTAATTCATATAAGTAGTCATATAAGCTCCCGTTCCCGACTATCTGTCTGTCTGTCTATCTGTCTGTCTGTCTGTCTGTCTGTCTGTCTGACCCGGCCCGGCTTCACCCAGTCCCTGGTGGGGAGCATCTCATTTAATTCATATAAGTAGTCATATAAGCTCCCGTTCCCGACTATCTATCTATCTGTCTGTCTGTCTGTCTGTCTGACCCGGCTTCGCCCAGCCCCTGATGGGGAGCATCTCATTTAATTCATATAAGTAGTCATATAAGTTCCCGTTCCCGACTGTCTGTCTGTCTGTCTGTTTGTCTGTCTGTCTGTCTGTCTGTCTGTCTGTCTGTCTATCTATCTGTCTGTCTGTCTGTCTATCTATCTATCTATCTATCTATCTATCTATCTATCTATCTAATTGATAATTGATAATGTTAATTAACATCGACAAAACCAAATCCATGCTAATAACGACCAGACAAAAACTACAGACCCTAGCCATAACTGGGACACCGCTCGAGCTCCACGTGGACACGTTACCTATAATTAATGTAAATGAACATAACACATTAGGTCTTTTCATTGACAGACATTTAAACTGGAGCCCTCATGTTCACGTCCTTACCAAGAGAATAGCACAAAAAGTTTACCAACTTGCTAAAATTCAACACTTTTTGGATGAAAGCACACGAAAAATATTCTATGCATCCTATATCCAATCACCTCTCGATTATTGTTCCACAGTCTGGGATGGTTGCACTAAATCTAATATGAAACGATTGTGTTCGCTTCAAAACCGCGCTATACGTCTAGTTTCTAGCATAAAGCACGTTGAAAGTAGTAAATTATACAGCCATCTAAGACTTCTACCACTTCAAAAGCGCTTCCTTTTTAACAAAGCCAAATTAGTGAATAAAATTATATCTGAAAATACTCCAGAGTATCTCCTACCGTTAATTCAATCTAATGCAATGAACAGTAAGCGCTTAAATTTATTACAGCTTCCTAAGCCTAGATTGGACTTATACAAAACTTGTTTCTGGTGCTCACTTGTGGAATAGCCTTCCACCAGAACTGAAAACACCAATGAGTCCCTACACATTCAACCGAAAACTCTTTCAATACTTACTTCATACCGACTATATGCCTCCATAAGTCACCTACTAGTATCATTTTTTCACTATCATTCTTCACTGTATGTGTGTGAGCAAGACAGTGGATGAGAGAGTGAGTGAGAAAGAGTGTGAGTGGAAGAATTGGTATGAGTGAGAGTGGGTGAGTATGCATGCGCGTGTGCCTGAGTGAGTGTAAAAGTGAGTGGGTGTGTGTGGACATATGTGTGAGAGATTTAGTTAGAGAATGAGTTAATCTGAGAGAGTGGGTGTGTTGTGTGTCTGCCTGTCTGTGTGATAGAGTGTGAAAGTTAGTGAGTGAGTGTGCTTGCTTGCTTGCTTGTGTTCGTTGGCTTTAGCTCCAACGCAAAGCCCTGTATGTCGGATGAAGGCAGTGAGTGAGTGTGAGTTAGAGAGTCAGCGAGTAAATGAGTGAGTAAGGGAGCGTGAGTGAGAGAGAATTTGTGGGTATGCGTGTATGTGCTCGAATGAGTGAGTGTGAGAGCGAGTGAGTGTGTAAAAGAGAGAGCGTGGGTGAATGAGAGAGTGCATGAGAAAGTGTGATATATGTGTGTGCATGTCTGGATGGGTGTACATGTGTGTGTGTACATGTGTGTATCTGTGTGTGCCTCCGTGTGTATGTCTGTACGTGTGTTAAGGTGTGCGTTCATGTGTTTATATGCGTTTATATGCATGTTCGTGTGCATATGTGTGTATGGATGAGTGTGTGTGTGTGTGTGTGTGTGTGTGTGTGTGTGTGTGTGTGTGTGTGTGTGTGTGTGTGTGCTCGTGTATGTATTGTATATCTTTGTATGTCTAAGTGTGCATGCATGCAGTGTATGCGAGGGAGTGTATATTCGGGTGTTATGTGAGTACGTGTAAGTATATGGACGTGTGCGGGTGTGTGTATGTACATGTGTGTGAGAGAAGAGAGAGAGAGGGAGGGAGAGAGAGAGATAAAGAGAGAGAGAGAGAGAGAGAGAGAGAGAGAGAGAGAGAGAGAGAGAGAGAAAGAGAGAGAGAAGGAGAAAGAGTTGAGCGCACGCATTTCATGTAACATGCTATTCCTTATTTTTTATGTATTCTCATCTTTCATATTACGAGGTATCGTTTAATGCCACTTGATTGTCCTGTAACATGCCATTCCATATTTTTTTTGTGTTTATTCTCATCTTATCATGTT